>OY757920.1:56402649-56877649 GCA_963585895.1 Sepioteuthis lessoniana
TGTGTGTGTGTGTGTGTGTGTGTGAAGATTTTGTGGTATGTAGAGAATCTAAATATTGCTTTTAAAAGCAAGTGTATGGTGTTATGCACATTTTAAAATCATAAAAACGAATTTATATATATATATATATATATATATATATATATTAGATATAAACATACATAGTTATACATACGCATATGCAAACCTATATATATATATATATATATATATATATATACAAATACATGCACACAGACATATATATCTATACATACATGTATAAATTCAGATATACGTACATATATATTTTATATACATATGTGTATATACAAAAACATATCTACATATCCATACCTATAAACATAACATAAAAATGTATATATATATATTTAAAAATCTACATATAAATAAATATATATATAAATATATATATAAAGAACATCCATGTGTGTACATAGGACAAATGGGAATCTATAGGACAAGAGTGAATAGAAGATACAAAGAAACAAAGTATCAATTTGAATGTAAAATTTTATGAGAAAGATGAGGTACATGAAATTTACTTTCCAGTTCAATTAATAGGGTTTAAAGGGGCAAAAGCCCCAGCTGAAAATTCATATACCTCTGATTTCGATGAAAATAAAAACATAACTACTAGGCACAAAGTAAAGTCGACATTTAAAATTTCACCATCTTACAATATTTAACACCTCTAATGAGATTTATGACACAGCCCAGAGCCCTTTTGAAAATGCAAATACATCCAATTTTCTTGGAAGATACATAAAAACAAATTATAGAAAAAAATTGAAAAACAAGGTAATACAAAGAGAAGAATTTAATGTAAAAGAACGTCAACATTATAACTTTTTGGTTCTAATGAACTATCATCAGGACTTAGAAAGGATGATATAAATTGATGAGATCACCTTTTAAGCCCTGATGATTAGAACCGATATGCTATAACGTTGATTTTTTTTTTACATTAAATTCCTCTCTTTGAATTACCTTGTTTTTCAATTTTCAAAACTAATTGATATAAACTACAGACCTCATGACTCTGATTTCCACAAAAGATTTATACAAGGCATTATTGCTGCCTCCACCAACTGCTATACTGATGAACTGACCTTACCTTATAGATATATAGCTGCCTTAAAATCTCTTTCTTCCAACCACAACATTATCATATCACCTTCTGACAAAGGCGGTGTTGTTGAAACGGATTCTTCAGTCTATAACTAAAAATTGAAGGATCTACTTGATGATAATAACACCTATGAACAGATCTTCCCACAAACTGTTTTAAATAATATCAATGATTAAGTCTTTTGAAAAATTAATCTAACAAGAGGACAAATCTTGGTCTTCGCTAATCAATTATTCCTAAAATTTATGGTTTTCCCAAAACCCACAAACCTGACATTCCCTTTAGACCTATTGTCTCTGGCATAGGATCTGCCCCACCCCCATGACACCACTAAACTTTTAGCTAAAATATTATCCTTTCTGTTAAGTACTATCAGCAATGCACACATCAAGAATTCTGGCTCACTCCATAACAAATTAATTGATATTGATATGAAAAAAAATCTTTAGCTAGTTTAG
This sequence comes from Sepioteuthis lessoniana, assembly GCA_963585895.1. Classification (NCBI taxonomy): domain Eukaryota; kingdom Metazoa; phylum Mollusca; class Cephalopoda; order Myopsida; family Loliginidae; genus Sepioteuthis; species Sepioteuthis lessoniana. The sequence goes on from OY757920.1 coordinate 56,404,240, forward strand.
ATATCAAATCCTTGTACACTAACATACCTGTCGATAGGTGCATTGAATGTTTAGATAATCACCTTTGAAAAACTAACACTATATTACTTCTACCTGTCTCTAAATTAACTCAAATCTGTATCCTGTATACATCACATTGTTATTTCCAACACAATAACATGTTTTATAAACAGAAATTTGGTTTACCTATGTGTTCTCTGCTTAGTGCTGTTCTTGCGTGCATTTATCTCAAATTCCTGGAATTTGGTTCTTTTAAATATATTATCCCCAGTAGTGCTAGTTACTTTAGATACATAGACAACTTATTTATCCACAAGATCTTAATTTAAATAGTATCCCTGACAGACTAAATAATGTAGAATCTTGAATAAAGTTCATATGTGAACTTGAATCCAACAACACTCTACCTTTTTGGGATGTCTTACCTATAAGGAATAATGACAAATTAGAATTCAGAGTTTACCATAAAACGACCACATACATTTCTATTCACACTACAACACTAACCCTAAGAGTAGTTATCATAGGTTTTTACCTTAGGCCTCAATGTATTTGCTCCCCGAAAAATCTAAATAATGATTTTAACTACATAGAAAATTCCTTGCTTAACCTTCTTTACCCCATACCTTTTATACACTTTGCCAAATCTAAAGTCCTTAAAATCCACAAAAGAAATTGACCATGAACTAATGTCAACACACCCACCAATAAGATTAATCTCCCTCATACACATATTACTTCCACTAACATCATAGGAAATAACTTTAATAAACTTGGTATTTAAACTGTCACTTTATACTCTAAAACAATCCACAATTTACTACACTCAAGTCCTTGAAGTAACATCATTTCTGATGCTGGTGTTCACTGTACTGCTTGCAAAGACTGTAAATTGAAATATATAGGAGAAATATTCATGAATGAATATATGAACACAGAAGAGATATCAGTTGGTAATCTTAATAATGCACTTCTTCAACACATTTCTAAATCTGATCACAACTTCGATTTTAATGCAGCCATTATGTTAGCTTATATCCATAACAAAAAAATTGAGACAAATTTTTGAAACCGGTGCAATTTCACTTTGTCAATCTGGTAATAATCTACCAAGCTTTTTCAGCATATTGCTGTATTTTGGAAAACTCCTTTTAAATAGCTACAATATATTACATCTTTAACTATTTTCCATATATATTTTCACAATTTACTCATTAATCCTTACACACTTATTTCTAGCTCACTGCCTTTTTTCACACATATATCTCAAGTTTCCCCTTTTCAATTCTTTTCCTTTTCTCCTGTAAATAATTATTTTATCTATTTACTTTTGCTCCATTCATTTAAAACTTCATCCACCTTTATCCCACAGCTACTGTTTTTCTACTTTTAAAATTTTTAATTTATAGACATATCAATTGACATAGTTATTTATGTATGATATGTTAGCTTGTTTCCTTTTCCTTTTTCCTCCCTCTCCTCTTTCCCTACATTCCCCCTCTCCTCTCTGTTATATTTCCTTCTCTCTCATTCTTCTTCTCTTTTCTTTTCTCCCTACTTTCTCCTTTTAATTCATTATTTCTCTTGATGATTCTATTTGTTCTACATTATTGTCTTAAACAGTCATGTGATATATTTTTAAATATGAAGGCTGATTTATTGATTAAACTGTTACGCCTTTTTCTATATAAATAAATTTCCTCCTTGTTTTGTATTTCATTAAAACTCCATTGGTGATCTAATATCACTAGATATCAGCCTTTCTAAGTCCTGATGATGGTTCATTAGAACCAAAAAGTTACCTTCTTTTACATTGGATTCTTCTCTTTGGATTACCTTGTTTTTCAATTTCTCTCTATATTGTCAGATTCATTTCCATCATTTACTTTCAAAAACAAAGTATATATTCTAATGTAAAATTTTACAAGAAAAAAATGAACTACATGAAATTCACTTTTCAGTGCGATTAGGGGGCTTAAAGGGGGTAAATGTCCCCGATAAAAATTTGGATACCTCTGATTTTAATGTGTATATATATATATATATATATAGTATTTATCCAGATATATATGAGTATGAATGTATGTATGTAGAGAATGAAATTAAATGTGCATCTCCAGCAAACATTCATAAATGAAGTGGGATTGACAGTAGACTAGACAAACAACATTGATGAGAGGGTTAAGACAGATATTCTTTTATAACATAAAATAAATAAAGAAATGATGATACAAGGTAGTAAATGTGTGAATATGTTTGTTAGGTATTTGTGTGTGTTTAATACAAATACTATGCAAATGTAAGTGTGTGTTGTTCAAACATATCTGTGTGTACACAAGTTTGTCAATAATACAGGAGGTTAATAAGTAACAAGTCTTACTTATATATATATGTGTGTGTGTGTGTGTGTGTGGCAACTTAAAAGTACATAGCACCGAAGTATGCATCTGCTCTCTGGCTGAATGTATGTGTCTGTATGTGTGAGGTGATGTCAAAGTCCATGAAAAGTTGAGTAGTTTGAATGTTGGTAAGGATGCTAACTTTGTTAGGATTAATATGTTTTCTATAGCTGTAAACTCTATCATGTTGGCTATTGTCTGAAGCTGTACATGATGAAATGTCTGAGAGTGTGTGAGTGTATGAGAGAGTGAAATATATAGGTTCCCTAGTCACGTAACTGGCTCCAAGTGCAAAATTTAATTTGCATAAGACAAATTTCTTTGGGGTTTAACATGTGAACATAGTTGAAGATATAGGCATGTGACTACTCTATCCAACCAGGTTTCTGAAACTACTTATCTTTTTTTTTTTTACACCTAACTATTTTTGTTTTAGGAACAAGAGAGTTTTGGATTCTATTTTTCCAGAAATTTCTTTCCATATGCTCTTTGCCAACTGGTTTAAAATTACAGGAGTGTAAATCCTATATGAGTATATATGTATATTCATATGTATATGTATGAGCATACATGTGAGTATATATATATATATATATATATATAGTATTTTAAAATGAATAAGTCCACCAATGATTTTAAATTTGGTATTTCATATACTTGTATTTCAGATTTACCATCTTCTTCAGGAGATTTTGAATGATTTAGCAAAGTGTCGATGGTTGTTTTCTAGTAATGAGTGTTTTGATAGGATGTGATCTTTTTAATTCCAAAATTTGTGTCCCTAAATGTTCCACTGGAGTTAATTGTTCATGTAAGACATCTGCTCTCCGCAGATTATCTTTGTATGTATAAGTGTGTGTGTGTGTGTGTGTGTGTGTGTGTACACACGTAAACATTTAAGTATTTTCATGTATATATATATATATATACACTAGATAATTTTTGTTTAGTCTTGTTTAAACCCAGAATATCCTATTGGAGTTAATTATCCATGAAGACCTGTTCTATGTACATTTTTTTTAAATACATATAAGTTAAAGTACAATTTTTGAGGTTCTTTCTGAACCCAGTAAACAATGGGTATTTCTGCTATTTACAAGAAAGATAATGAGCTACATGAAATTTACTTTCCAGTTCAATTGGAGGGTTTAAAGAGGGCAAATGCCCCCAATGAAAATTCAAATACCTCCAATGAAAATAAAAATATAACTACTAGACACAAAATAAAGTCAATTTCCAAAATTTCACCATCTTACAACAATAATTACCCCCATCCAATGAGGTTTATACCATGACTCAGAGCCCCTTTGAACGTGCAAATACATCCAGTTTTCATGGGTAAAATATTATGAGAATGAAAATGAGCAACATAAAATTCACTTTCAACTATGATTAGGGAGCTGAAAGGGGGCAAAAGTGCGTAGTGAAAATTCAAATACCTCTGATTTTAATGAAATTAAAATCATATTGCTGATGTTTACTGTAAGTCAGGATCTTTCTCTGAGAGTGTATATTATTGGCAACTGGGAAAAATGCTGAATCACATATTTCAAGTGTTAACTTATTTGATTATTAGAAACTGAGAAAAGTGCTGAATTACATATTTTAAGTGTTAACTGATTTGATAAATCATTATTTTTCGGAGTTTTAATTATTTCTCATTTTTCTTTTTTAATTGCTTTACTTTCTGTATTTTTAAAAACATGTTTATATCCTTATGCAGCCATGCTCTTGATATAAAGTTTGCCAGCATTATCCTTGATTTATAAAGTATCATAAATAGTTATGTAAGATGTTACATTACTATGATAACATATCTTTAATTGTTAGTGTTTGTTGCGATTTTTGAATAAATGTTGCAGTAAGTAAGTTGGCAACCGTAGTTGAGGGTGACCCAAAAACTCCCTTTTCAATAGCTACTACACTGAGGTGTAGGGGAGGGTGCTATTCCTTTCTCTGGATTACTCCACTTACTCTTGATTCTTACCTTATAATGCTGAGTGTTAAACAAGGAAATATCAAGCACCATTTTTTGAGTCTTTGGTATGACTTAACCTGGGATTGAACCTCGGTCTCCAGGACCATTCGCTAACACTCAACCCACTAGGCCAATGGGCCTGTTCTTCCTCAAGTTTTATTTTCTTGCATATTACATGTGATGGCTGCTTCAATTTATAAACAAAAATGTTGAGATAAAGAAAGAGAAGATTATCTGGTTTAAAGGAAGTACCTCTTTTATACAAAACTGACATTCATTTCTTTTGCGTTACAAGAATGGATATAGATTTATAATCTACATAATTGTCAATAATATTTTCATTAAGATAAATGAGTATTGAATCCAATAGTATATTAGAATATATTATAATTTTTTGCTGAAGCCTGGCAATAAGAGCTTGCAATTTTTCCACTCCAAAACATTCGGTAACATTGAAACAGTAACTGTCATTAATTAGAGTGCAATTTTTGAAGGCTCTTTCTAATGGGTATTTCTGCTAGTATAGATATAGAAATAATGAATTATCATACATTGGCACACTATTAAATGGTTTCAAGCATTGCTTTATCAGAGACAATAACAGGACTGAATCCCCATTATTAGATTGTTTAGTGACATATCCAGGGTACTCACTGGGGAGGGAAGGTCTCAGCCTGCTGCAGAGATGCTATCAGCATATTTACAGCCACAGCTGACTGGGCTAATATATATATATATATATATATATATATATATATATATATATATATAATGAAAATAATTCCTACATGGCCATGACCGAATCTACCTAGGTTTCACCAAATGGCTCTTCAGGATTGCTCAGGCCTGAAGAGCCATTTGGTGAAACCTAGGTAAACTCACTTGTGGCCATGCAGGAATTATTTTCATAATATTAGCTCTATCTCATATAGGGAGCACTTTATTACAATTTAGCTTAGGTAATTCTATCGGTGTTTTTTCTTAAGACTAAACATATGTGCTACTTGATTATTTTTAAGTAGCATGTGTGTTTTTCGTCTTTTCTTTCTTATACAAATTTTTTTTCCCCAGGAATCAGTTAGTAGAATTCGCAAATTGTACAATATGGGATTTTTTTCACACCAACAAAATTATAGATTAGATATAAAGATTTATATATATATATATATATATATATATATATATACTTATATTTGTGTGTATGTGTGCATATATACATGTTTGTATATATGAATATGTGATGTAATTAAAATTCAAAAATTTATTTATAAAGAAAAATCCCAATCACATTGGTCTATCCATCTGTTTTAATATTTATACTATTTAGTTTATGTCACACAAATTTGAATCAGAGTGCTACCAACAGGAATAGAATGTTTTACAACTTTCTCGTCTTTTTCGTTTCATCTACTAACTTACATACCCTGATGAAGGTCTAAAAACTGAAACATTAATGTTGGCAAATATTTCTACAAAGAAAATCATCCTCTGAAAACCTTGTGTTTTTTCATCTCTATACATTTTCATACACACACACACACACACATATATATATATATATATATATATATATATATATATATATATATAACACACACACCAATAATGAAATGGGAAGAAGTACATATGGGAGAGGAATTTATTGAAAAAATAATTTTACTAGAGGTAAAAGAAAGAACTGAACCTGACTAGCTTCATAGAGTCATCATTGGTGATGAAACAAATTTTTGAGTACGACCCAGAAACCAAGCACCAAGTGTCAATGGAAGTCTCCAACATTGCTGAGGCCAAAAAGAAAACAAGTCAGTCAGTCAGTCAGTCAGTCAGTCAGTCATGTTGATCACAGTCTTTGATGTGAGTGGCATTGTCCAGTTCTTGCCAATTTGAATACCCTCAAAACCAATATTTTTGATAGATTAAAATGTTTTGCTATAAACCAATTCCAAACAACAGAGTTTACATTGATGAAAAAAAATTACACGAACACACACAAACATATATATATATATATATATATATTTTACCAACCCCTCCACATGAACAGGATACAACACAAGGTGCGAAAGTAAATGTTTTACACTTCAACCCATACACATAATCCATCTCCACCACCACCATCTGCCATACCAACACCACCTCCACCACTAAAAACCACCACACTCCATCACACAAAATCCCATAATATACCCACCAAAACATAAGTACCATTTTCCTCCATTGAATCTTCACATCCATCAACAAACACCCTCACTAGCTGCTCATAGATTGTTAGATGTGCCTCTTAATATATTTATCATATTCATTGCATACATCAGTTTAGCATATAATTGTAACATGCCTAACAAGGCAGATTGCATTATATACAAAAGACAGCATACAACCCAATACATAGCAACATTATGCAACATATCAACATCAATATATTATTTACAATATAGCAGATGTGTATTGCATGGTATGGTGTATTTTATTACATGCATATATAATATTATGATGTACTTGATACTATCATTGCACTACATATCATACCATTATAGATTACATTAACATATATGTAATGACATTAACATGACATAGGCAACTAATACAAATTATTATAACATACATATTGCAATTTTACACAGAATATATCACCAATATATGAATGGTAGAATTATATAATATACCATAGTAAATAATATTATACTATGTCTCATAACATCATGATATTCCTACCTCATCTATTATTCTTACATTTTAAACCCAGCATACATTTTGTCTATTGTACTTACATTTTAATTCAAAAATTCTTTTTCTTTATAATGCAATAATGATGATAACTTTGTCCCTTAGCTAAAATCATCACTGTACACAATAAAAAATTTTATTGGTCCAAATCCCCAACCATCTATTAACTTCCACCACCTTTTGCCGGACATACATTAATGAAACAACCTCATATCTACCACGTGCATCTATTATCATGCACACACATACACTAACAATCATATCTATGACCAAACACAATATGTTAATATAATCTACGCACACACAAAAAAAGACATACACAATTCTAACGTAAAAATTCTTTTGACTATCTTTTCCATTTTTTCGATTTCTCCAAAATCTTTCTTTTTTTGTCTGATGATTGCCATGTAAAGATGGCATGAAACCAGTGGTTACAGATAACCATCCATACTATTAAATATATATAAAAACGAATATATATTTATTATATATATATATTTTTAAGAATTCCCCTTATTCATTGAATGACCCTCATATATATAAAGTGTGTGTATAGATATATAACATGTATATGGATGCCCAGATACACATCTACATTCCCAAAAAACACAACAGTAAAAATTCTCAAGGAATATTACTTTCTTTTATAGACTGAAGCAAGAAAAAAAGTACATCAAATTTAATTAGACATGCAATCATACAACAACATCTGATGTAATCTCTTGATGCTGTAAATAGACACAAATTGTGTTAACAAAAGTGAGGATCCTTGCAAGAAGTAACAGGATTGTAAAGCACATTAATTAAACTTGTAAAAACTCAACATGAAAAATGGCAACACTAAGTAAATAATAAAAGCTTCTTCTAACCTATACAAGGAATCATCGATTTCTGTCTCAACAGACATGGTTGACATCTTGCAGATTGAAATGGCTTCTACTTTTTATGTTTTTGTCACCAGAGATAAGCTTGAAACTGAAGACCCTGAAAAGAAAAAAAAAAAGAGTTGATTATTAAACCTGCAATATTAAATGTGGATGCTCTAAAACAGCTTTAAAATAATAACCCTCTTTTATAAGTTTATTGCCATTAATTCAAGATGTCATTTTGTCTTTATAAAGTCATGATGCTACATACTGTTTTAAACAAATACTGGAAGCAACATCCAACAAAATAACAGATGTATAGCCACTCACCTCCCATCTTACAAGTAAGATGAACAGTATGTGGGGCACTGTTGGAGAAGTAAGGACAAACACATAAGTAACATTATCTTATGGACACCTACATCTGGTCTGACCAGCAAAGATGATAATAATGATGATGATTATATATCCATACATTCACGTCAGCACTAAATCTAATTCCTTCTTTTATTGAAATATATATTAAATGTATTAAATAATGATTAAAAGATAACTCTTTTCGTATTTTCAAGGAAAATGATAAACTCTAGTCAAAATTCTTGTATATTTACAGTTTCTAAAGAATAAAATTGCATAGGAGAAGAAAATCTCTCTCTTGTAAAGACTAACAAGAAATGAGTATCTTTCATTCATTTAGATGTTATTATTCATAAAAGTTAATCATATAATTAATTTTCTCACTGGTCTGGTTAAAAATCATTGCCATTCCTCTTCAAATGAAAATTTTTTAATGCCAAAATATTTCTATTTTAATTTAAAATAAGGTGTGATTTCTGGGGGAAAATGTTTGGACTTACTATTATCCACATATTTTACCATCCCCAGAAACCTGTTTTGGAACCTATCTAACATGAATATAGAGATCTTACTGCACTTATAAATTGCAGGAAGAGAGTGCTAGTATGGCTTATAATTGGTAAACTACAAAACCAATTTAGATAATTCAGAAAGTATTCCAGAAACACAAATCTTTACATCAATTTTATTAAAATGCTACAAGTTGGATGTTTATTTGTATGAACCATAAATCAATAAACATATATTGAGTATACAATCTTAGAGGAGAACTAATAAGCTACCACCAACAACGAGTGAAACTTTAAAAGGCCATAATAGTAGCCTTAATTTGAATAAAGAGAGAGCTGAGATAAAATGTTATAGGATAGACAAATTTTCAAGTCATAGATATTAATCAATAACTTGGATGTAGGGAACCAAAAGTCACACAAATTATTAGACAAGAAGGAAGTCAGTAGTGCCATGATTGGTTTTGTCAGATGACATAAAAAGATCCCTTAAAAGATGAAAGACATGCCAGTATGAGACAAAAAAGCAAACAAAAAATTTTTTCTCAGTCTCCTAAGTATTCTTTTGGTTTAAATATTTTCCTAGTTCTTTCAACAATATTTTGATACCAGTTTTTTTTTTAACTGTGAGTTTTCTGTTGTCTTATTTAGATATATCAAATTCTACAAAGTTTTACTGGGACCAGAGTTTTGTACTTTCTTTTTATTTCTCCTTCAGTTCAAACATACATATTCTATTTTGTCATTATTAAGATTTTTGTTCCTCAAGAATTTAGCCTTGGTTATTTAGACAACAGATGATTATGTCAAACATAGTGAGAAACTCTATAACATGTTCATTAGTGTCATCAATAAAATTGAACTGAAACTCTAGAGCAGAAAAATAATTTATTTTGCTCTTGATTTAGCCAGTCACCAATACTGATATTAAAGAGAATTACATGACAAATTTATCACTGTGTACTTTAATAAAAAAAAAAAAAACAATAAATTAGATATTATATCAGTGGTATCTGTTGATTCAGCCATACAAGTGAAAATTAATAATGAATTTCAGGAATTTTCATTTCTTTTTAGATTAGTAACACTTTTTAGCAGAGCTAATTTGGATTTACTGAGTTTGCCCATTTTCAGAAATATATATTTCATAGATGATAGCAGTTTACACTTATATAATCAAATATATGCGTTTTGTATGAAACTATGTTATTTCAGATATATATACAAATAAATAAATGCATATATATCTTATTTTCTAGCTCATCAAATTTTACACATTCAACTGTTGGACATTTGTTTTATTTGCACTATAGTGAACAAGTTGATTCTTATGTTATATTCTACAAGCCTAAAGACCAAATTAGGGAATATATTCCCAAATATATAATAACACATACCTGGTTTCATACACATTTTGCTTATAAAACTAAAGATTTTACCTTAAAAAGGTATTAACTAAAGTAAAAAAATGAGTAAAACTGATTTTTTTCTACTTCAAATGCTTAATTATCAAAAATTACATATACACACAAAAGGATTATAATAGATGCTTTATTTAGAATGGATAGTATACTGAAAATTAGTTATTATTTCTATATAACATGTATATACAAGCTGTTTTACTGATCTCCATATGGTCATCTACAAAAAATCTTATGCATATAATTACCTCATGTGGCATAACAAGAAATCAAAACATTACTTTTCTTTTAACTCTTTCAGTATGGTTAGACTACACACATTTAACACACACTGGATAATACCAAAAAAGTCATACAAGGAAAAGCACCCAGACATCTGTAACAAGATCTAACTGCACAAAGTGTGGGCTTTAAATGGCAGTTTCTTCTTTCATTCTTTCTACCTCTATTTACTAATTCAACCAAACCCAGAAAGATGTAAAGAGCAGCTGCCTTGTCTATCACCAAATATTATTATCTGCACTCATGAATAAACAATTTTGATAAAAACTTGAACAGGATGACTTTGCTGCTGCCTGCAGAAAATAACTGATCAAAAATACATCAGGACAAATTATCTCTGGAAATATTTTTTCTAATTTGCAAATATGAATGTAATATGTTCCAAAGATGCCATATATATATATATATATATATATATATATATATATATATATATATATATATATATATATATATATATAAATTGCTATAATAAAGATGGTCAGTTTCAATGGAAAAAAAAAGCATGTTATCTTGGGGGAGGAGTTACATAAATAATTCAAGCAATTTAACTCTTATATTCTTTAAGAAATATCATTTATATAATTAATTATTAATGAAGTAGTTGAAGTACTTGTCTATATCTTGTAAATAAATGCTTATGACTTGGATCAAAAACATGGTGAAACTGACAAAATGCTTTTTTTCTAAAATATCTACTTTACAAATCTTTGTTGTCAATTAAAAATTTATACTGAAAAATTACAAACAGTAATTGCTCCTATAAAAGATAAATCCTCATAACAGAAAAGTGATCTAAAAATTGTATTTTTCATATCATCCTATTGTTTTGTGAAAATTTTTTTTACTAAGTATTGTAGAGAAATAGACTTTATTCTGAACTGGTTAATCAATTTAAACACTTTTACTTTTTATTAAGACCATTAGTCCAGCCTACTTTATATATCTAACTTGAACTATCTATGAAAATATGAATAATGTTTAATTAGATATATATAATTATTTTAGAATGACATTATAAATTTTTAAAAATTAAATGACAATGAGAAACCCTCCCTCTTGATGAGAACATACCTTTCTCCACAACAAATAAGTTTTTACATTAGAATTTTCCCCTGGGTCCACAATAAATATGCATATAAAATTTGGTAGCTTTATGGTTATATAGGATAGACAAAAAATTCCATTATTAATATAAATACTTTCAAATCTTATTCCAGGTCACATATCTTTTCTTTTATATAGAAATAATCTAAAGAAAAGAGCATTTTAAACTATTGAAGCAAAATAAGCATGATTTGTTTTATAATAGATAGCTTTGTATTGAAGATTTTATGAGAAGCAGAGGGCATTTTTAGCAGTATGAAATCAATTTTCTTCCCCCTAAATCAGTGTTTTTCAAACTGGAGTCCACAAGACCGACAGCAGAGGTCTACAGATGCTGCAAGGATGTCTTGAAAATTTATATAATCCAATTAGTGATAGAACCACAAATTTCCATTTCTAGTTACTAGTACACAATTATGAAAATTCAGTTTAAACAGCAACCAATTCCAAAATTTTGGCTTAGAGCAATTTCTGAGTATCCATTGTTGCCTCAAAAGGTGGTCAAAATGCTGTTACCTTTTACAACAAGATATTTATGCAAATAGCTTTTTCAGCACTGACTTCTATAATGACCATGGACTTGTGCAAAGTGAGTTGGGTGTATCTTAGTCAAAAATATCCACAAGAATAGATATTTTGTACCAAGCAAAACAAGCACATCTCTCTCATTAAATGTCATTGTTCAGTGTAAATACTGGAAGTGATATTCATTAAATATTTCTGTTATCTTTCATTTTAATTTATATGGGGGAGGGGATCAATGAGATTTCATTTTAATGTATATGGGGGTCCACAATCAAGAACCTGAAAAGGATCCCAGCTCAAAAAAGTTTTAAAAAATCACTGCCTTAAATAACCAATACAATACAGAGAATCTAACCTTTTGTTCTCTAGACTTTTAGTTCCCCTTCCTTACCCTTGAATCAGATAGAGTTGAAAATCATTTTTAATAATTTAAGATTTTATTGATATGTAAATATATTTCAATCATTTGATCATAAATACATAAGAGAAGTAAGGTTACTACTTAGATTTGATTCCTACTTATATTTGAGAAACCAAAAATATAGCTGCAAATATACAAGGGCCTTTATATACATATTAATCTATATGGGTTACAGAGTATCAAGGACTTTTTTCTTTTCATGTGCAGAAACAAAAATACTATCATATTTTATTAACTAGTAAACTACATACAAGACAAATTACAATAAAAAAGTAGATTAACAATAATATTATGAATCTATTTATAGATTCATCATATTATTTAGAGCAATTAAAAATGAACATTATAAAGTTTATTTTCAATTGCTCCAAATGATTTGAATAAATGAATGAAAAAATGAATTAAGAAGCTCAATATTTAGAAAACTGCATTCACAATATGCTTATAAAGTCCAACCCAAATCTACATCCTTTAGTCAATATCTAGTACAAAAAGATATTTCTAATGCATTACATTTTCACTAAAACATCTTTACCCATTTGGCTGGGGCTGTAGAATACACCAACTGCTTCTCTGCAGAGGGGTAAGACCCCCCCCCAATGAGTATCCTGGATATGACACTCTGGCACGGAGTGATAAGGGCCCTATCTATGGGTTAAATAGAACTGCATACTTATGCTAAACTGAATCATTTGAATTAGAACTGTTTGACTAAACTGAATAGCTTGAAATAGAAATGATTTTGACAATTAAACTGTACTTACATTTAAACTGCATGCTTATGCTAAACTGAATTATTTGAAATGGAACTGTTTTTGACATTGAAACTCTACTTACACTAAACTGAATTGTGTAATATAGAACTGTTTTGACATTTAACCATGTGTAAACAAAATCTGTACTTATCCTAAACTGAATTGGCTGAATTAGAACTGTTTGATTAAACTGAATAGCTTGAAATAGGAACGTTTTTGACACTTAAACTGTGTACTCATACTAAACTGAATTGTTTGAAATCGAACTGACTATTTGCATAAAAATGGATTTGGCGTTAAATAATCTACAAAGGTTGATATGCCATAAAATCCAACCAACCAACTAAAACATCTAAATAGGTTTATCTGCAAATCTGTATGAACAAGCCACTAGTTTTAGATACTTTTTACTTTAGAAACAAAGAAAAAATATATTTTGAGAATCAATTTACTTCCCTGCAATATATATCACAAATTCCTGCAAAATTCTCTGGAGCAAACTTCAGCATAAGATTTGAGGTTACACACTCAAGAGTCCATATCCAAGTGTCAAATAACTTCATTAGAGTAATTTATAAAGAAAAAGAAAAACTACATGTTTTATTGAATTTGGCAGAATCTCCTTAAAAAAGAAAAAAAAAGATCACAATTGATAAAAAATCTTGCTCTATCACAGCCAAATACATATTTTAAAACATTACATACAAATGACTTCAACATATTGTGTATACCCCAAATTAGGCTAAATATGACTTTCATACAAAATACTCAAAATGATCATGTTGAAATTATATTCTCAAAAATCTTTCATAAAAAATAAAAGATAATTTCATATTATCAATTATTGACCAATTCTACTTTTGCAAACAGTATCTTAAACTAGTAACATCAAACTATATTTTTGTAAAGACTTATAAGTTAAAAAAAAACATTGTTGAGCAGTTAACATTAATGGCCATTGCTCATACTACAAATATAAATACAACACAATTTTTTTAATTTTGATTTTCCAGTGATTGGATTGGTCATAGGAAATTTTCAGTTAGATATCTACTTTATATGTTTACACAAAAATATTAAAAATTCACTTAAACTAACCTGACAGAAGATAAAGGTCCAATTTAACAATATTCTCAAATTGTTAATCAATCTAAAAACTCAAAAAAAGTATTTTAATTTTCAAACACTGATATACTAAAAATATACTCAGATGTCACATTAGTAGGCACAAAAATTTGGTGGCCATAGTTCTCACAGTCCTTCAGTATGCAATGATAAACAAACAGATGACAAAGACATTATATGAATAATAGTAAGTTAATGATTCTTTTGCAAATTGTAATGTTTACATTTTAACTTCATACATTAGTATATGGTAGCAAAATGATCATTTCTAATTGCCAATATTAAAACTTTATAATTTGCTATTTAACAGTGATTAAGTTTGAATATATCAAGATATATTTCTATTTGTCCCATGTTGAGAATCAATTCTAGACTGCTCACAGAAGAGATAATTCTTATGAGAGGGAACCAAAATCACAATTCTAACATTTACAAAGAACCTCAATTATTTCAATGTCCAATCTCTTACATTAAAGCTAAACTAGAACTATTAACCTGGATAAATTTAATACATCCTAAGTTTGATACGTAAATTTATTCCCAATCAGGCATACAATTTTGAGAAGCCAGTGATAGATGAGGACCATGTTCAAATCAACTGACCTTTAAAGTAAATCTGTCAAGCAAAAACATATCTTTTGGAAAAAAATCTGTGCGTGTGTGCACGCATGCATGTATATTTCCAGACTTAATTAACAACAAAACTTGTGGACAGATTGAACTGAAACTTATGTTGTTTTGTTTTTACCCAAGGATTATGATAAGCATATTGAGATTGATAATGAAAAAAAAGCAAGTCATTTTAATATATATCTAATGAATAAACAGTTATGACTGTTGTAGCAAATCAGAGTAACTTGCTCTTCATTTTGATGTTATAATTAGTCATTTGAGATGCTGTACTTTTTAACTCTGAAAAAGGCAACAGTTATCTAATTTAAACAAAACATTAAAAATAAGCCAATATTTCTTATCCCTTATGATCTACCATTTGAGTTTAAAATGCCTTCAAATTAAGTTTCACCAAAATGAATATCATGTTAACTTTATCTTCAGTATATGATGATCATATTTATGTATCAAGATATGAAAAAGATCAAATTATGTTAGAAGTGTAATTTTCTTAAATATATGCAGGCATACTTTAAGATATTTTATAACAGTATATATATGATATTTTTTGTATTAACTGTAAACATGTATAAGTATAATAATATTTTACAAATAGTCAGTGTGTGCTAAAATTCCCAGCAAAAATCCGGTTTTCAACTGTCTCTAGTTTTCAAAGAAGAATACTGAGAATTTAATATTTTAAGAAAAAAAAATTAAATTATGCCAGGTTGTTTTTCTACTAGTAGAAAATAATCATAAAAGTTACCAATACACAAGAACAAAAATATATTGAAACAACAAATTTAATAATTTTTAAAAGGTATTATATAGTAATTTCATTCAATGAAGATTTACTGCCAAGTAAAACCAGTCTTGTATTTCAAGACATGAAATATCAGACTAAAATTAAAACATTTTCTGAAAAATTTTGAGAATGTACTTTGGTTAGAGTTACCAAATAAAACATCTTTGAATAACTTACTTTCCAAGTAACTTATTTTGGCACTTGCATGAACTCAAGGTTATAAAACAACAGTTTCTGATAAATTAATTTATGAAATATATTTACATTTCTAGATAAATATTTTCTGACTGTATGATTGATATGAGTTTTATATACAAACAGACATTAAACAATAATTTTATAAGCTGTTTTCTTTACAAAATTAGACATGGTTTAAATACTTTTCTTGTATATTTTTTATGAAGTATCTATGAAATAAGATAAATCAATACCAGCAGGAATCATGAAAAATTTTATGTAGACAAAGGAGAATATACACATACTAGCAATACAGAAGAAAAAAAATCACATCTTAATGTGCTAGTGAAGTCAACAGTATTTACAAGGCATTATTTGTCTAAAATCACAATTTATTATATATTATATTATTATTATCATCACAAGTACAAGTATTATTTTGCAATTGAGTGCTATATAATTAAAAAGGAAAATAAGCTAATTCCTTATACTATAAAAAGTCAAAGTAAACAATACCCTATGTTTAGAGTTTGAGTAACAGTATACTTAAAACAATAAGAATACAGTATGTGACCCTTAGGTGACTAGGTGACAAATGTGAATATTTGACTGTACATTAGTCAAGTACAAGGTCCCAATTGATATGTGGGCATGTAATGTCCATCAATATAAAACGATTAGATGAATTTAACAAGTCTTTAATCAAAGTATGAAAATCATCTATGATAATTGTTTATAAATCAAATACAGATCATCTAAAAAGCATGTTTTTATTATCTTTTATAAGAATTACAAATGGATACTTATAACATTAAGTGGACTAAAATAAAACCTATTCAATTTATTAAGTAAAAATAAGAATTTTTTTCAGTAATAACTTTACTGGGCATTATGTTTAGCATTCTATCTTCTGCCATCTTTAGGACAAACTTCATAATTCTATACTCTCAAATTTCATTTCTGGAAAAAGAACTGCTTTCTATACCTTTTGCAGTCTTCTAAAGAATTACCTTTTTTTTCATTTTGAAACATATTTTTGTTCCTAAGTCATACTTTTTACCTTGAAATAAAAGCATATGCAAAAAAGTGTTGGTTATTTTCTTCTACCTTCAATGTGAGGATCAATAAGAAATATCACTTTTCACAATTTTAAAAATGTATATAACAATTGTTATAATCCAGTTTAAAGTAATCTTTTTACATTGAGTTTGTAAAAAAAATAAATGCTTCTAATATCATTTCAGAACAAAAACAGAACCCAATCATAAACTGACAAGGATAAGTAAATTTGAAAAATTTATTAGATAATCTTAAGTTAAATGACTTATCACAAACTGAGTATGTGCATACAGGTATTATTCAAACAAGGCTCAATTTGATGGAAGGTTGTATTTTTAAAACATTTGGTAATGATTAGGGTTACATTTTTTGGGAAGTGATGATCACTTTGAAAAATTTTGAGAAGAAATTAACAAAATTTAAAACCAAGAAGCTTCTAGTTAGTAAATATAAATAACTTTATCTTTCCTAATACTATTTGATTGTAATATCAACTTATACAAAAAGAATTAGCCTTTTTCTATTCCTGCACAAGGAAAAAAGTAGATTTATATCTGCACATGACTATTTCAAAACACTGACACTTTTATGTTGCTCAATATCAAATAAAAGGCAATAATTGTTTTAACTAATCAGAACTCAGGACTAATGACTCCCTGATGCAATCACTAAGTACAGGGAAATAAAATCAGGAAGCATTTTCAGAACATAAAATGATCACTGCTTAATGTTAGTAAGATATGACATTAGTCCAACTAGAAAATTAGAAAGCAAATATATGAATCAGCAGGAAGAGAAGTGGATTGAATACAGATAAGAATGGGTTATAAGTCCAAAAACAATTTTTGCTGCAGTTTTGGTTTTAAATATACCAGTGTTTACACCAATTCAAAAAAGCACCTATCTTAAGCCACAATACATCTTGATTCTGAAACTGTTCAACTCTTCATTAATATGATTTGATCAATTAACCATACTTTTCAATATTTTGTTTTTAATCACATTCATTATGATAATAACTAGAAATCAGAGTTTGACACTATAAAAAATAAAATAGAAATTTGTTGTTTATATAGTTTTATGAAAAATAATTAAAATATCTCATGTCATCACAAATCAACAGTTCAAACATCCTTTGAGTAATACAGAGTTAAATTCTCTATAGATATTCTCCTTTTAAACTTTTACACACTTTTAACAATGGATTTTGCAAATTCTTATTTTCAAGTGTTTACTTTATCACACTGCACTTTGACTCTCTTCCAGTTCAGTTCTACTTAGACAATTAATGAAGCATTAATAATCATTTATCTTTATTATTCTTAATATATTCAACACCAAAAGATATTAATACTTTTGCTAATTTTGCACAAAGATTAATGATGTAAAGTCTCCCACTTTTGAAATTCTCATCTTGTCTTCATTTTGTCCTCCACACACTGCTATGACTAATATCTATCTACTTTCCAGTAATGGTATTTCATCTTTGGAGAATCCTTATTATTCTATTCTCAGTCTAAACATGTTAGTAAAAAATTGCTTCGCTGAAAATATTAATGATCCTTTAAAACAATATTTTCAACTTTTTAAGTTTTTCTATATTTAAACTTAGTGCTGAAAAATATTTAGAAATCAATGTTTGATATATCTTAATAAACAAACCTTAATTAAGAATCAATATATGACAAATATTTGGTTTCGTAAATCAATACTTTACACATATTTATATGCTCTTTTACAGAGATGAGCAAGCTTTTATTGAAAGATCTTATTTCTAAAACTGTTGCAATAAATAATAAAGTTTTCAGATTTAAATAAAAGCAACCTGCAGCATGTAAGCAAAGAATGCTAACTACTTAGTGTAGTTAAAAGCTTCAGTAATATATTAACAAAATTTGAAGACTTGACTATACATAACATGATAACCAACAAATAAATGGAAATACCCTGTTTATATGATGTGTAAATGTTGGTTGGTTGGGTTTTATGGTGTATCAACCCTTGTAAGTTATTTAATGCTAAATCCTATTTATACATATATCAAATATATATGATTTGCAAACAAATATTTTATAGGTAACATTTTAAACGAGCCAGAGTTCATTTGTTCGCTCAGTCAAATGTTTTCAAGTACTGCTGTTTAATGCTAATAATTCTATTCAACATTACTCATTTATTTACATACGGTTAAATGGTTTCAAGTATTGTTAAGTAACATTAAAAATTCAATTTAATATCAGTTATTTGTTTGCACACAGTTAAATGATTAAACAGTTCTATTTAAGCCATAAATTAAACCCTAACAAGTACTACCACTCAGAGTCAGTGTGGACCTGTGTGTAATGGCAACGAAGAAGTACTCCACATTCCTCAAAACTCCAAGATTGGAGCCTCACCATCAGATGTTTTAGTGGCATACCCAAAACAGTTCTATTTAATCCACAGATGGGATCCTAACAGGTCCTACTACTCCAGGTCAGAATGGACCAGGGAGTAATGGCAATGAAGGGGTACTCCAGATTCCCTAGGACTGAAGCCTCACCATCAGATGATTTAATGTCATATCTAGGACTTGTTGTGGGGGGATCTTACCCCTTTGCAGAAATGCAGTTGGCATATTCTAATATTCTACAGTCCCAGTCAACTGGGTTGCAAGATATGTAAAAAATTAATTCATCTGTCTTACAAGCGACTAACATACATTATTGATATACAAGAATATGAACTGAGAAATAGAAACCATTAATTTTACTAATTTTCAAACAGATACACTTATATTACCTCTCTTTAATAAGAGTTGTATTTAGTGTATAAAGATTATAAACACCTATTACAGGACAGTAATTCTTACAGATAAGAATAAGAATCTATGATAGCTTTAGGGCAAAAATAAATTTAATTTAGTCTTTGATTAGTAAATAGGTTTTACATAGCAATAAATACTTACTAAGCTCAGCTTAGTCTAGCACAAAATTAGATGGGAAAATACAGAGATAGGAAGATTGAATTGCACCAATCTAATCAGTGGTAAGGTCCTAGTTGTTTTGAAAGTAAATATGTTGTTTTTTTAACACTTGTACTTAAACCCTAACACCAGATGCTGGTAGGAAATGCACAGCTATCAGGCATGCACATGTCTATGAAGCAATAATAAACATTCAGAAGCTTTAGACATTTGTGAATATCAAGACAAATCCATTTATCATATCTATATTCTTAAAAACAGACATGAACCTGTTTATCTGTGCTTCCAAAAACCTTAATTAAGAAACCTTTTATCCACTTTGAACCTAATTTGGTACATATTCTTTGAAGTGCATGACCCACTTTAAAATTAGGATTCCTGATTAAAATTTCTAAGATTTCTGTGCAAATTCTATGAAATGTGATACTTCATCATTCAATGAATCTCTTATACTAGTAATCAATTACTTTTATCAGAAAAATTCTCCAGTTTTAAATAGTTTTATATATTAATTTTTTAAATTGGTTAAAATATTTGAAATAAGTAAAGCATTTTAAACAAATATTTAAAACCTCATGATCAAAACAATACAAATCAGGATACAAGTCAAAGGTCCAAGATTAATATAAAAGCAAAGACAATTAGACTGTAATTTTTCTTTATAAACAAATAACATTACATGGAGTTTTAAACTATTCATACACATTTTTGTATAATAGCAAATCACTTCAAACTTTAAATAATAAAGTTTTCAGTGGGCAAGTGACTTTATAAATCTTAATATATATGACTCACCTAGCAGGTATATGTCCATGATGCTTCACTAAACCACTACCTCTTTTAAGTGCATACAATTTTTTTAATAAATTTTTCTATTTTAATATAATCAAACTTAGACTTGAAATAAAATAATGTAGAGTTCTCAAAATCATACTCAGCTTTTAACTAAATAAATATCTTAAAGCAATTTGTAATATAAGTAATGAATATCATATATTAATAATAAACTACTTACAGCAATATAAAAGATAAATAATCATATAGAAATCAGAAAAATAACATTGGTTTCAATTCAGTTTTCAGATTCTGATGAAAAAAATTTTACAAAAGAGAAATGAGAAGTCTTTTAAGACAAAAAAAATCTATAAACAAATGAAGGAATAAATAAATCTAAAGAAAATGATCAATTATGTCATTATTTCAAAAATAGAAAAAGGCAAAAGGATAGTAATAAATTAATACTAATTATTTGGTGGTGGATCTTTTCTAACATACCATATTGTGACGGCGTATAAGACACGCCAATTTCAGCAGGGCAAATCAAGAAAAAACAAAGTACTAATATAAAACCAGATGAAATTAATATAATGAATATTATCAATGATAACACTTTTAATCTGCATAATAGCCTTTTAAATAATCACAATAGGTATAAGAAAGTTACTCTAAAGTCTAAGCTAATAAGAGTTGCCAGGTAGCAAATGTTGGCTGATGATTGTGAATTTTAAACCTACATATGGCATGAAAGACACGGCGGGATTTTAAAAGATATTTTTAGTAAAAAAAAGTGCACCTCATATGCTCTCAAATATAGTAATTATCAGTTCGGATCTTCTATGATGAAAATAACACATAAATTTGCTACTAACTGAAAACAAACTTGGAACACCATTTTTTCTTTGTTTATTAATTCTAAATGTTAAATTAAAATGTCATCCTCTCTATATTGATTTTCAGCAAAGATGAACAGTTTTTATCAATATATTTAAACACTGAAAATGAATTATATCAACATATGTGTTATGTTAAAATATTTAATCATCTGCCTCTGGTCAGAGATTGATGCAGTCTGTGAAAGAAGCTTGTTTCCATAGAAAACTGTCAGACATAAAAAGCAGAGGTACTAAAATGCTAAACCTTTTCACCAGCCAGAACAAATTGACTTTGGCACTGTGGTGAGAAGACCACTATATTAAAAGCCAAATTGTATTTACCTTATGCAGAAGTTTTTACTAAATACATGCCAAAATCATCATGAGTAAATTTTATGCAAAAAACATAACTTCTTTTAACCACAGTCACAATCAAAGCACAAAAATTACTAAGTAGAAATAATTCTTATATATACACACTATACATATTTATCTCTAAAAGATGTTAAGAACTCAAATACCAGGAAAATTCAAAGAATTTTCAATAGCTTTAACCTACCTTCTTGAATCTTTCTATTTGTTCATTTTATATGTTGAATAAACATATCTTTTGTGGTTATATCTTCTTGTTTGTAATATAAACTATTAATATTAGAGTCCTTCAACATTCCAATTATGATAACATTCAAGCTCAAAGAAAAGGTTATTTAAGGAATTTCTTTTCTTCCTCATAATGTTCAGTCACTGGTGAAATCAACCTGCAACCTTCTGAATAATATCAAAGATTTGTAATAATAATTTCAAGAAACAATATACATAATATTTGATAAAATTGCATTTTTTTTTTTCAATTCATAACCAACAGATGAACACATATGAGAAGTAAGAAAAATACCTACAATAGATTTTAGATCAAGACTCTTATTTCAGCAAATCAGTCTTAAAAAGTTTTATTGTTCATATATTTATCTTGAAACCTTAATCTCATAATCTTATGACTAAATGATCAGTTTAATCTAAATTGTAAAATTTATTATAAGAGTTTTGCTTTTTCATGATGAACATAACAATATTCATTTAAATTACGATACTACAGTGATTATTAAGTATTCAAGTGAGATTTGAAATAACTAAAGATAATAGGAAATGAAAGCCATGTTTTCTGCAGAAATTCTATTCTATCAGTTTTTTAAAATGCATCTCTTTCTTTTTTTCCATAGAGTACTTTAAAACAGACTTTGAACAAATGTTTCTTTATTGACAAATTTCCAAAAATCTATAAACTAATCACCTGTCTCCTCAGGGAAAAGGAACTTATAGTAAAGATTTTGTTCTTTATTATATAGTCTTAAACCACATAGATCATAGCCAAGAACTGTGTCCAATAATAAATACGCTAATTTAGTGCGATAAATAATGAGATAGACAGAAACAGAATTTTCAAATTGCTCAATATTGAGTTCCAGCTAATGTTGTTAAGTCTAAAGTAGGCATACATTCAAGTCATACTACTCGTTTCTTTGCTAGCACAATAAAATCTAAGTAAGGATATTCAGCCAAAAACTAAAAGCTGGTTAATTCTGCAGGGTACATTTAAGCTGTCAGATCTGGCAGATTTGCAACCAGTGATTACCAGTAGGCAAGTACCATTTCACAAAGACAACTTTTCAAAAAATTATTTAACAAGAAATATTTCCAATAATTCTTTATAGCACAACTGAATATACATCAAAGGAAAAGTACAACTGAGCTCTATTCAATATAACAAACAAGAGATAAATATATGTGAAACTTATAGAAACTAAAGTACTAATATTCTATCATTCCATCAAAAAGAAGAAAGCTATAAATGGTCACTATATTACAACCCATATTAGTATTATCTGATGTGATTGCTCTGAGCCTCAAGGATTGAGCTTACAATGCATATCAAAATAATCTTCAATCAGAAATATCAGACTTACAAGTTAAAAGAGTTACGATCATATAGATTTAAACTGTTCAGGGATTTAATATTTGGAATACTCACAAAATGAAAATAGATATAAAACTCATGCTGCATGAGTAAATAATGTATATTCTTAATTAAATCCTCAAATAAAAATTATGATAAAACAGTTCATTTCTGAGATTACTGTGCTATAGTGTAAAGTAGCACCCAGCTCAAATGTTGCAGTTATGGAATTTAGTAAATTGGTATTGAACTCAAAATATTGGGCTTATGGTGTTTAGTAAAATTGTTTTTGGCCTGAAATATTCAACTTACTGGTTCAAATGCTAAAAAATAATTGGGCTGAATTTGTACAAATTCAGAGGTTGGTAATATATTAGTACTGAAGGACATGAAGATAGGGTGACAATATATCAAATAACTTAGTCATGATATATTGTAGACTGTTAGCTTAGTCTGGCAAAAGATCACAATTATGGAGAACCCAGTGAAGTCCTGAATTTATTATACCATCAATGAAATTAGATTGCTTACGTATAGCAGGTGCTCTTAGTACAGTTTATCTATCATGTGATTGCACTTCTTTTTGAGGAAAGTGTAAAATTTTATTTGCAGCAGGATCCTTAGAATGTTCAAAAGAATAATATAAATTTCACTTTAATTCAATCTTGTTGGAAGGAATTTCATCTTCAAATATAAAAATAATTTTTAAAAATCTAAATTTGAATATTAATTTTTTTTTAAATTTAAAAATAACATACAATTTCTTGTTTCTACTAATATCAGTAAAAAAACGGATGTTTTTATGCTAAAGAAGTAACAAATAGCAGGTAAAAATCATTAAAAAAACATTTGTTCATTAATTATTAAAGATAAATGTATCTAAAAATTTTTAAAAAAATCTTTAGCATATTTAATGTTATATATATATATATATATCATAATAAAAATAATAATATGGTAGTCTTAAAGCATATCATCTTTGTTGTTATATGAAAAATAACAAACATCAAATTATAAAGTTTACAATAAAAGGTAACTGATAATGACTTTTAAAGGTCTAAATTCAGGTGTAGTGACTGTTTATAGAAACATTGATCTTATTTTCTTTCTCAAATAATCACTTGATCTAATTTGTCAAACATTCTAACACTTTACTGGAGGCACACACACAAAAAAAATCAGAAATTTAATATTTAACATTAGTGATAAATGTTTTTTTATTCAAAATACAGTCATTGAATGTGTTTGAAAATTTCATACTGATTCATAAGATATTTAATTTTACCAACTGCTTCAAATGTATGGTTAAAATATAAATATTTGGCTGTAAACAATTTTAAATTTGTATAACAACTTCTAGGATATCATTTGCCTAAAATTTTGAAATCAAACTTGATAATTTTTATCATATAGAGTATTCAGATTATTGTCTTCATCTTTATTGTTATACTGAAAATGTTTCGGCTGATGTGTCCTTCATCCTTCTTCAGGTGTTTCTTGTCGAACTTGGGAGCCTACACGGAACCTTAAACCAAATCCTTTATTAATCCATGGGAGTAGATTGTTCTAATAGTGTTAACCATAACCAGGTGCAAGTGTCAAGCTAAAGTAAGTATTCCAGCAGGACACATAAGGGATATAGGCTTTTGTCAATGAATTTCTAAGTGAAATCATCTGGAGGTTGCTGGTTCAATCGACAGAGAAAAAGAACAAAGAATACTTACTAGAATTTAACACTTGTATCCAATTATGGTTAATGGAATTAGAACAATCTACTCCCATGGATTGAATAAAGGGTTCAGTTCCAAGTAGGCTCCTGAATTCGACAAAACACCTCACAAAGGGTGCATTGGTCAAAATGTTGTGAACATAGGAATAAAGATGAAGACAATAGTCTGAATACTTCTATGATAATCAATGGTTAAGTAAACCTATCTCTCTTCATACAATGCATCCATAGGTGTATCAATAAGTTCACAGCATAATGATGGGGAAAAAACATTTATTTTACACATCAAATATTTTTCAAGATGATCTCATTCCTTGTCAATGCACTTAATAAAACATTTTTCAATGAATCAAATATTATACAATGAAAATTTCAGAACAAAGTCCAACTGTCTTAAGCTATGAACTTATTGATCAACTTAAATAAATAAGCAAACACACACAAGATCCATCAGTACATGTTTGAGAAACTTTGAACATTCTTAAGAGACAAACAAGGAATGTTTCAAATTTATAAAAAAGAAAAAAGAAAACTATCATTCAAGTAACAATTTTGTTAACTTATTTACTTTTTATTATTTTCTATCTTATACACACTAAGTCAAACTCATCTCTACCTTGCTTCTCTGTCTAGCAAGTAACATGCACAAAATTACGGATTTTAACATAATAGTAGCTACATGTTATTTTCATAGGTGTTTATAAAGATAATGAAAATATGCACATTAAATTTATGATACATGTAATATATATAAATACTAAGGGTTCCATTAAATTTTATAACTATATATGATTTAGGCACATGTTGTTGAAAATTGTTGAATTTTGCCTTGAAAATAGCAATTTTAAAACACATTACCAAAAGTCAATTACTTCTACCAGACTGAATACTTTCTTTTACATAACATAACCATATGCCATCATTGTTTTTTAAGTATTGAAAAGATTAAAAATGTTTATTTCCCAATTTTTTTTTCTTGAGGACCACTAGAAGTCCACTTAATAAATATGGTCATTCTGACTGGCCACTTCCTTCCTTGATGCCTTTGTTTGCATTGTACCCAGCTCAGACCACAAATAATTTGCTTAATGAGTATATGCCAAGCCCATGTTCTGCATTGGTTACGTCACCAACACAGGGTGTAGCATCAAGAAAATAAGTAGACTAAATTAGTGATTGGCAAAGACCATCAAAATACTAACTTAAGAGAAAGCTAACATATTCACCAAGCAAGTTCAAAGATGAGTGACACAAATTTGCCAAGTGTTTCCAAATAGAAAAAAATATCAAGAAGTAAAAGAGAAAAAGATTATTTTATTGTTATTTAGGTTTTATGGCATATCAACCATTGTATGCCAAATCCATTTTTATACAAATAAACAGTTCTATTTCAAACAATTCAGTTTAACATAAGTACACAGTTTAATTGTCAAAAACATTTCTATTTCAAGCTATTCAGTTTAGTATAAGTATAGTTTTTGTTTACACACAGTTAAAAGCCAAAACAGTTCTATTTCAAACAATTCAGTTTAGGGTAAGTACAGTTTCAATGTCAAAAACTTCTATTTCAAACAATTCAGTTTAGCATAAGTATGCAGTTTAAATATCAAAACAGTTCTATTTCAAGTAATTCAGTTTTGCAT
Source organism: Sepioteuthis lessoniana (assembly GCA_963585895.1). NCBI lineage: Eukaryota > Metazoa > Mollusca > Cephalopoda > Myopsida > Loliginidae > Sepioteuthis > Sepioteuthis lessoniana. The sequence goes on from OY757920.1 coordinate 56,431,308, forward strand.
AAGTATGCATTTTAGTTCTATTTGACTCATAGATAGGACCCTGTCAGGTGCTACCACTCCAGACCAGAGTGGACCTGAGAGCAATGGTATTGAGGGACTACTCCACATTCCCCAAAGCTTCAGCATTACTGGAAACTCACCATCAGATTGTCTAGTGTTATATCCAGGATACTCTTTGTGGGAGGGGTCTTACTCCTCTGCAGAGATGCAGTCAGTGTATTCTAAAGCCCTAGATGACTGGACAAAAAGATTATTTTAATTGGTTATCATCTTTGTTTAGGAACAGTAATGAATAAATTTGTTTTATGAAAATTATAAATGTATTTTTTCACTATGTTAGGGAAAAGGTGCTTTAGAGCAAAAATTAAAATAATTCATTAATTCTTTTCAAACAACTCTCAAGTTAACATTTAAATGACACTATTTAAGAAAGTCATGTAGCACAACTTATTTCCTTTTGTCATAGTTTTTCTTAGAACTTCTAAAGCTATGAGTAAAACTATTTTTATCAGTTTTAACAGATCAGATAAAGACATTGTTTCTCACATTTTCATGAAAGCATTACAAAGAAACTATTGATCAACTTAATACCATTCTTTTTTCCTTTTATTTTATCATATAAACAGAATTATTCATTTTTGGGGGGGTATATGTGTATTTATCATTCACAGAAATAGACTGAATAAATGAGAGTCACTTATAATTAGAGTAAAATAGAGTATATAAGTTTTAAAGAAATCTAAAATGGATTAACATTTTGCAATACACCTTCCAATTAATGCACAAGGTTTTAAAACTGAAAATATATAATGTAGAAAGCTAGAACTTTTAATTTCTTGCCATTTGTAGTATTATAAATACATATTCTGGCAACCAAAACTTATATCCTTTCCAAAATAGCACTTTACTCCATCAACTGAGTTGGCTAGCAAAGGAAATGGATATTGTTTGCTGAAATGTTAGTAGATAGAATTACTTAGATAAATACTAAAGAGTATACCTAAGCAGCAAAATGAAAGCTAAGAGGATAAAGGTTTTATAAAAGAGTTCAAATTGGTCTAACTTATCATAACTTTACAAGGCACATAATAACTTCAAATCAAAGTAAATAGTTGTAAAATAGCTTTAAATAGAGCATTCATTATGAGTTCTAAAAAGGACCTTTTTTTTCAGTCATGTCTCTTAAAAGAAACACCATGATAGCAAGCAGTAGCAAGAAATGAGTAAAAGTAGTTGACAACAAAAGGGCCTTTTTTAGAATTCAGAATTTATGCTCTATTTAAAGCTATTTTAAAATTCTGTACATATAAGATTTTTGTAAATACTTGTATTAATAAAATAAGCTAAAACCAACTCTACAGGCTGGATGACCTGGGTTCAATCCCAGGTCGAGTCATACCAAAGACTCAAAAAATGGTACTTGATGCCTACTTGCTTAACATAGCATTATAAGGTATGGATCAAGGGTAAAGTGGAGCAATCCAGGGAAAGGAGTAGTGCCCTCCCCTACACCTTGGTGTAGTAGCTATCGAAAAGGGAACCTTCGGGTCACCCTCGACTATGGTTTCCAAGTTTACGTTAAAACTAACATCAAGGGATTAATGTTTATGGTCCTTTGGTGGCCACTGTTCATGCAACAAATGTAAACAACACAACCAGAAAAAATTAATTAGAAAAAATTCATACAAAAAGGTTATAATTTTGGTTTCTTGCTAAGATATTTTCAGCTTGATGTCTATTTTATATGATTAAACAAAAATAAAGCTTTAATTTGGTTTTGGCTTCTTTGTTTAATGATATATCAACCTCTATGGGTAATTTAATGCCAAAGCCATCCTTGTAGGAGGACAATAATGGTACTATCTAATTCCATAGTTGTAGGAATAAAGGGGTTCATACTTTTCCCAAGAGTATTAGTCTAAAAGTGAGCATAATAGTGTAACTGGAACTCAAACTCATTTTCTTAGATTAGCAGTCCAGCATGTAAGCTAATATGCCACAGGGACTCCCCCATAAAGATTCAGTTAGGCTAACCTGATGGATATAAAAAAAAAAAAAAAGGCTTAAAAAGTTTTTGACTTTTCAAAAACTAATATACACTAAAATTATGATTTTTTTTTTTTGTCTTGATCTTGAAAAATGAATCAGAGATCAGTTTCAGTTTTTTTTTGTTTAATGGCATATCAACCTTTGTGGATTATTTAATGCCAAAGTCATCCTTAAAGAACAGTAGTGATACTATTTCACCCATAGCTAGAGGTATAAAATTGTTCATACCTTTCCCATGGGTAAGTACTGGAGTGTGAACTCACTTACTTTAAGAGTGCAGTCCAGCATTTTAACCATTATGCTACAGGGACTCCCTCAAATCAAAGAGAGATATTCATATGAACAAATCTAATAAGAACATTTTCAAAATGAATCTTTAAAAAAATAGATATGTTTGCAAATCTTAACAGCAAAAACTCTGATTTTTCAAGAAAACAAAACAACTAAATTTACAACTAATATTTATAAATCTCACAAAATAGAGTATAAATATAAGATGAAAAAAAAATGAAATTAAAAACAAGGATAAAAAATAATGACCTGAAAATACATAGCATAATTGTTCAAATAGCATTATGAATAAAGATGGTAGTTATAAATAGGTTTTCAATTATATTTATCTAAATATAAGAAAGGCTTAAATCTTTAACTGTATATAACATTAAAAGATCTAATTTTGGTTATTTAATGCCAAATATTTTTGTTTTTTAACAAAACTTTTAAAGTACAAGTCAAAGGTTAGTGGATAAATTTTGCTTCACTGGAGTTATGCTTTGTAGATGAATCATATGTTTTCTTATATATATATCTACCAGACTGAGGTTTGCAATTATGTTGTTAGTTTCAATATCTATGGTCTTGGTTGAGCCTTGGGAGTTGCATTGTTTTTCTCATTCAAATCATAGTGAAACATAGGTATGTTGATAAGAAAGGGTTGCTTTGTTCATAGTATTTTTCTAACTACAAACAGCACTTAAGATTAATTGCTATTCAATAAAATTCAACTGCTTAAGCAGGCTCTGACCCAAGTCCTTTATATAGAATTTTTTTTTACCAATATCTCAATAAGAATTAACAAATTATACACAGAATAAATCTATAGTTAAACAATTCTTAAATGTAACATTTGTTAGGTTTATATCTTAAATGTTTGAAGATTTTATAAAACCCTTCTAAATATTCTAGATAGATTAGTTTGGCAATAATTCAGCAATAAGCAAGCCAATATATTTGTCCATCTATTTATTTTTGTAAAAAAGAAAAATACAATCAAGAAACAATGATGATAATTTTAATTGTCAGTACATTGTAAAAGGTTAATAACTAATGTTGAAATCATAAACAATTAAAAACTGAAAATGAACACTTTTGTAGATAGAAGATTTAGCAAAAGCTGTTCCTAACAAGAACTAAAATGCAAGATCAATTTATTCACATTAAGATATCTTAAAAAATTTTAGACTTAAAATTTGTTTATTCTTTAACTTTAAACTCAACTTTGATTTAATAAACTGTAAAATCAAAATGTATTCATAAGATTTTATTTTTAATGCAATTTTTAAATTTCTCTAAGAAAGTCAGTAAATTTCTCAGTATGATGCAAATACAGTCATTAATATGTGACATCAGACAATTGAACTTAGCGAGATATAAATCATATATAAAAATGCTAAGCGATTATTAGCTTTCATGTCTTTTAGATTTTATACATGATAAATAACAGACTTCAGACATTTTATATTTTGAATAATTCATAAAAATATAAAGCTTACAAATAACTGCTAGAAATCCAAGCTTAATATCTCCAGAGTAGTCTATTTTATATATATATATATATATATATAGTATTATTTGGTCAAGTTAAAACATAGTTGGGAGTAATTCCTTCAGGACAAGAAAATCATTCAGGAGCTGAACATTTAAATTTTCCTGGTGGAGAGCTCAATGTAATTTTTTTACAGAGCAATATTTCTTTATATATATATAAAAATACACATATAATTAGAAATGCTCAATGTTAATAATTATACAACTGACACTATTCCAAAATATACATGTGCATGTATCCAATGGTCTTTATTGATACATTTAATTGGAAGTCACTAAAAATTATGGAAAAGAATTATATCATCTCAATATACAATCCAAGAAAATATTTCAAGGACTATGCATTAATTTATATTGTTTAGAGGGTCAAGTTTTATTTAATAGACCAAGGGTAAAAAAATCTATCAAGTAAATATTTTAACTGAATATATCTATCTTAACATGAGATTTTATTGCATTTTTCAAATGATCCTTATTTTTTTTTTACAACTTTACTATATACATAAGCAATCTTTCAGTTTAGGTAACCAGAATTTGTAGATCACTTTGACTTGAAGAAATTATCACCATAAAATAATTATAAAACAATGGAAAGCATGGCACATGAAACAGGTGAACTCTATTTAGAAAAAATAAAAATTAAAAGGAAAAATATTTTAATTTTCAAATAACAACTATGAAATGAAATTTGGGTCCTAATAGTTATCTCCTACTCCTCATATTAGGGATTATTCTTCATCTTTTAGAAAATAATAAAAATAAAAACAAAGGAAAGATAACTCATGTACATACATGTCAGAAAGTCAGATATCATTTTAACATTGTCTTTATATTGTCAACAGGACCCCAGCCTAAAACGCTAGAAAATCAATATTTTTCAAATCTGACAAATTGCCAGAGAAGTGGAAGGTCTTCTGTGATGCTAAACAACAAAATCTGTCACAAAAAGTTTTTCTATTTTTCTTTTTAGATGGGACCCATCTGGTTCAGATGTGCAGAAAGCATAAATTTGAGAAATAAAAGCAAACAATTTATGACAATAAGTAAAAGCAAGTATTTAATTTCACATTTATTATTACTTATATTACTATTTATCATTATCTATCTTATTTTTATTATTTATCTGTCATTGTTACAGCAGATAATGTCTAATTTTTTTAAAAGAGAGAAATCAAATTTTTTATTTTCTATAAGATTTTCTAATGATAGTGAAAAAGCCACAAAATCCTATCACAGGAGCCTGAACTATGGTAGCAGTTTAAATAGCAGATACCCATCATGAAATTAAAGTTTTCTTTTCCTAATCTGATGTGCAATCATAACCCTCATAATACTAAGCTTAACCACCTCTGTAAATCCATAAAACTCTCTCCAGAATGTATTTAATAAATTTAATTAAATCAATCAAAAATTACATATACTCTCAATCCAACATCAAGATACAAATACTGTACTAAATATATTCAAAAATAATATAAATTGGTAGCAATGTATTGATATGTTTTTCACTGGCTATCCGATGACTTGGAGATGATCTTAATTCATATTTACCAGAGTTTCATTTGTGAAATTTGGATGAAAATTTTTTTATGAATTCATATTTCTTATTAGATATTATCTGCTGTAACAATGATAATATTAATGAATGATATTGTAAATGATGAACAGAAAATTATATAATACTTGGTTTTAATATTGGACCAGTTGCTTTAAACAGTGTTTCCATTCTTGTATTTATGTTTTCCATCTATCTCTAATTATACTGCCACAATTTCATTTTAAAAAGAAAGAGGAAGGTACATATATACATATATGTGTAGTATACATATCTGATATTGCATCTTTTTTAACAAGAATTGGGAATATAACTTATGGAAATATTTGTAGAAATGTTGAGGTGAAATTAGAGTAGTATTCATTTAGATATAATCTAATTTTCTCAAGTAAATTACCTTTGACAAACAGGAAAAATTTAATGTTTCAAACAACTACAAACTAAAACCAAAAACAATATCAAATAAAACAAAGAATATCTTAAAAAAAGAAAAGAAAAAGGAGAAGCTTATTTAGTAATCTCAAAACAAAAGGAATATTTAGGTTGTATTAATAGTAATATTCTGAAATTTTCAGCTTCTAAATTGCTTACAAACAAATAATACAGTCTTAATTTAAAATAGAATTATAACTGAAGAAACAAATTTTCATAAGTAAAGGGTCTTAAAGATTATATTTTTCAGATTCACCTGATAGCAAAGTTTGAGCTAATAACACATCACTCAATAAGTCCCGAGCCTGACATATAGATGGTGCCACTTATAAAATATCCATGATTTTTATAAAGTACTAACCTTCAAATAGCACATGTCAAAATTTGAGCCCAATTGGATTATTAGTTTAGAAATTATAGTTATTTAAGTGAAGCTGCAGTTGCAAATTTTCAAAACAAAGGAAAAATCTGAATTTCATGTGTTGATAAAGCATTGCTTTCTAATGGGAAAAAATAGTTCAAGTAAAGTGATGGCTTGATAAGTGTTATTTGGACTCGGCTCATTTGGAAACAATGGTTAAGAAGTGGTATGCTGACTTTAAATGTGTTTGTACAGACACAAATGATGCTGAATACTCAGGTTGCCCAAATTTGGCAGTTGTCCTAGAAAAAAAACAAAAAACTCCACAAACTTGTTTTGGCCGATTGTAAATTGAAGTTGCATGGGATAGCAGAGTTGAAGATATCAGAAAGCAGTGTATTCACCATTTTGCATGAACATTTGTCAATGAGAAAGCTGTGTTCAAAGTGGGTGCTGCGTTTGCTCACAGTCAATCAAAAACAATAATGCATTGATGATTCAGAGCTTTGTTTGTAACTGTTTCAAAGTAATAAAAAGGAGTTTTTGCATAAATATATGACAATGAATGAAACATGGATCCGCCACTTCACTCTGGAGTCAAATCAACAGCCAGCTGAGTGGACAGCAGCAGATGAAAGCCGTCCAAAACGACCAAAGACACATCAGCAAGCAAGGTTTTGGCCTCCATATTTTGGGATGCACAAGGTATTTTGTTCATCAATTACCTTGAGAAAGGAAGAACCATCAATAGGGAATATCATATAGCATTATTGGTGCATTTGAAGGAAGAAATCGCCAAAAAACAGTCACAAATAAAGAAGAAAAAGTGCTCTTTCCCCAAGACAATGCACCATGATACAAGTCGATTGCAACGATGGCAAAACTAGATGAATTGCAGTTCAAATTGCTTCTACACCCACCCTATTCTCCAGATCTGGCCCCCAGAAACTACTGGCTGTTTGCAGACCTCAAAAGAATGCTCCAGAGAAAGAGATTTGGCTCCAATGAAGAAATGATATCAGAAACTGAGGAATATTTTGAGGCCAAAGACAAATCGTTCTACAAAAATTGTAGAGAAGTGTTGGAATCAATGCATCACGCTAGAAGGAGATTATGTTGATGAATAAAGTTGAATTTTGCCTAAAAGTTGTTGTTTTATTAGTTAGGCCCGGGACTTATTGAGTGATGTGTTAAGCTTAGCAAGTATTAAGATATTAAAGTCTTTGGAAATTTTTTCCAATCAGTTTTCTAATTATAATGAAGCAGATATTAATTATTCCAACCTAATTATCATCATTAGAAAATACTTATATGATTAACAAGCTTTCTTAATTACTAACAATCTTTTAAGGTTGTGCATATTTAAATGATGAAGTAGGCTCCCTGTAACTGGGGCAAGTGGAATCAATGAATTAAATAGTTATCAAGAAAAGAGACTGGTTTGATCATTGCACATATGAATATAATTCACCAAAAGTCTTTTTTGTCTGTCATTATATAATTCAAGGACATCTTAAGCTATAGTCACCAAATTGTGCTATGCTTATTAATGAAGACATGCAGCATATTTTTAGTTTATTTTGATAAATAAATAAACTATTTTCCAATAACAAAGTATACAACTGCTGTTAATACATAATCTTTACGTTAATATTTAAAAGTAATTATATCCTACCTCTATCCTATAACAGTTATTAAATTCATATCTTATTCACTAAACTATTAGATAGCATATATCAGTATATATATCAGTATATAATATTCCTATTCTGTCAATAATACTTTATATCAGTATATAATATTCCTATTCAGTCAATAATACTTGCTTTAATTTTTGCCTATTGACAATAGCTTTTTTCCACACTTTCACTGCACATTATACATATAGTATGGCCCAGTTAGCTGGGTCTGTAGAATACAGTGACTACATCTCTGCAGAGGGGTAACACACCCCCAACCAGTATCCTGGATATGGCCCTAAACAATCTGATGGTAAGATTCCAGTAATGCTGGAGCTTTGAGGAATGTGGAGTTCCTCTTTATTGCCATCGCTCCCAGGTTCACTCTGGCTTGGAGTGATAGCACCTGATAGGGTCCTATCAAAGTAAACTATGTACTTATGCTAAACTGAATTGTTTGAAATAGAACTGTTTTTGACATTCAAACTGTATACTTATGTTAAACCGAATTGTTTAAAATAGAACTGTTTATATGTATAAAAATGGATTTGGCATTAAATAACCTACAATGGTTGATATGCCATCAAACCAAAACAAATTGAACTAAGTTTAGGTAAAAACTTACAAAATGTATTGATCAAATTTTTTCCTTTTTAACCTAAAATAATTTGTTTGTATAATGACAAGCACTAAGAGGAGCAACATGAAGAAAAGTTGAAAGTTTACCAACATATGTGATGTGATTAAAAAGTATAGAGACTGAAGCGTTAAACTTCTTCAATTTCAAAATCTAAATGAAGATCTGTACACAGCTGAACAACTAAAGTGATGATGACTTGAGAAAAAGATTATGAAACCAGCTTCCATACTTTTTAAACAACAGTTTTGGGCAAAACATAGGATTGTGTGAGTACAAACTCTCCATGCTTATCAGATGTAGTTATATGTAACATTTTCTTACTTCCACAACAGAAAATTCATCTCAAAGGTAAAATTTGACGATGTAGAGAGCATTAAAAGAAACAGGATGCTACATCTTCACATACTATCAAAAGAGGAGTTTCAGAAGTGCTTTGACCAATAGAAAATGTGCAAAAATAAGTGTATTGAACTGTTTATTTCTGTCTTAATACAGCTTAAGTCAATACTTTTAACACATTTCATATATCGAGTTCAAAAATACAATTGTGGTCATTATTTCATTTCTTCTTACCACTATCACCAATAGAATTTTCTGTCATATTAGCTTAGTTTGCATCAAAATTAATGGGATATTTACATTGGGACTGCCTGTAGAAATCTCATGGTTATTTTAAAAACATAAAAAAATAAGCATTTGAAAACTGTTATTACTTTAAAGTATAAAATTTAACATTTACACAAAAATAAAAATGATATAAGAAAATGAAGATATAGTAATCTACTAAGCTTTTGGCTTAGATGTAGGACAAGACAGTATGAATAGGGCACTCAGTAAGACTCAAACTCACTCATGAAAATTTGCAAGTCTAACTTGCTAACCATTACACCACCTAAGGTGCCTAACACATGCTGTGATCAGAATTCAAACCTGGGTTACCAGATGTATAAACATATTAATGAATATTTCAATTTTTTCTTTTCTTTTTTTTGCAATACATTTAATTAGATTAAAATTGCCAAATAATGACACTTTCATCTTAGGCAGATTACACAGATATAACACACTCACCTTAACAGAACAAGTATAAGGAAAGAGACTTATATATATATATGTGTGTGTGTGTGTGTGAGAGAGAGAGAGAGAGAGAGATGCTGAAATATTCTTGGTCAAATCAAATAAAATTTTTATTGAATAATTTTTGTAGGACTAAAGAGACTTGAAAAATGATGTACCAAATGTGTTCCTCTGTGAAATAGCATGCCAAGAATTTTCAATACACCATTATGTGTATCTATAAAATGAATTAAACATTTTATTAATCTATCAAATAAATCCTACCCATGATATCAGAATTGACATGATAACATTAGGAAAGGGATTTTTTAAACTTTACAGTACTTTAAAGTATTATAAATAAAAATAAGAATAAAAGTTATAAATAAAGTGAAGAATCTAACAAAATTTTTATTTTAAGATTTAAATCAGTTTTACCTACTGAACCATTTCCTTTGATTCACAAAATAAAAAGATTGTAGTTTAGAAATATAAATTAAACCTTGCCTATTTACATCTGTATCATTTTATTTTAAATCCAAGTACTCTTTATAATTTATGACAAATATCCTTCCCCTTAATAGTAAAACGAAAAAGGTTTCTTTCTTTACTACTCATATACTCTCTTTTATAAGCACAAGACTCAATCAAACTGAAAAGGTTTAAGCTTGATTATAAGAAAACCTCTTCTTTAACACTGTAGAAGAAAAACAATTGTCAAACATTTAGAATCTTACATTTGTTAGATTGTCCTTCAAACAGTAAATTAAATTCCAAGATCATGTGCCAAATCACGGGAAATAAAACTTCTCCTTTAACTCAATAGAATAACTGTGATGAAACAATTCAATTCAAACAAAATTTGTCCAAAATAAATTGTGTAAAAGATGAGAACAAAACTATTGTTGCATGGTAAAATTGTCCTGTCAGAAAGGTGCGTCTGTAAAACAGGTGCAATATTACTGACATGAACATTTAATGAATGCTGACTGCACAAAAGGAAGTCTTGGAAGGTAAAATAAAATTATCAAACTAGAATAAATTTAAAACTGCATACCATATGAAAAAGGGATTTTTCACAACCAACATCAAATCACTTAAAATCATATCAGAATTATCCAATGGACAACATTCTTCCATCAGCCATTTCTATTTCTACCAACACATGACAACAACATTCATACCACTATCACCATTATTATCAATAATTCTCATCTTTCCCTTTTCATTCCTTCTCAATAATATTTTTAGATAATTTTTAACAATTAGCAAAGGTAGACTAATTTTTCATGGTCCTAAGTCTATTTTCAACTAACCTTACATAACAAGCAGTATACACATTATAAAAATTTAAAAGGAAAACTTTACAGTCTGAATTTCTTAGATGAATTATGCTCTCAAACTAGTATCTTCATCTTGGTTGTTATTCTAGTTATAATTTGGTTATCGCACCCTCTATATAGGAAAATAGTCTAGAAAATAAAAGTATTGGTCAAAGAGTATCTACTTACCTGGCAGTTTTGAGTTCAATCCCTGAGTGAGGTAATATATAAAAGTCATATACTTTGGTTCAGGAAAAGACAGACAAATGACATCTCAAGGAAGAATTAACTGATTCATGATATCCTCTAAGTATGAACAACAGGTTGAATAGAGAGTTCATTTTTAAATGTCCAGAAAATTACTGATTATGACAAAAACCTGAAGAAGGCGAGAGGGTACCGTAGCTGAAAGATTGTGACTATAATAACCAAAATGTGGACATTAGTCCAAGTACACTAGTGCATGATAAGATCTTTACAGAGAAATAGGATATATATATATATATATATATATATATATATATATATATATATATAAAACTTCAATCAAGAACTATAATACAGGTAAACTGAGAGTAACAAATGAATTAGCTTAAGTAAAAGAAAAAAGAGAAATATACATGATACATCAACTACTAGTGAGAAGATAACTAACCCTCAGTCAGTTTGTGTCATTGGAAACAGATGTCAGTTTGATTTGGAGATTAGCAGAACCACAGATTTCTAGATCTAAAAATGTGTAAATAGACCATCTGTGTGTGAATACTCAGCAAAAGTTGACAGACTGCTCAATGGCCATCTGCTGCCATTTGCTAACATACTACCATGTAAAGTTGTCATTTATCAAACTTTCAAGCCAAAATTGAGAGTAGAAACAATCCTCCACATACTTAGCAGTTCTTCCACATTATTATTAACATTAACTAATAATACTAGTCACAGAAAAATTATACATAACTATAATATATTTATCTTCTTAATACAACATTTCAGCTGTTTAGATCTCAGGTAAATTTTTCATCCAATCCTTTTACTCTTAAAAATAATCTTGAGCTGCTCACAAATATTAATTATTAAAATATTCTAGAGTCAGAGATACAAATAATTCTCTCTATTCAAAACATAAATACTGAAAACACATTTTCAAAAATAAAGCTACCAGCTGAAATATTGTATTAAAAACAAAAAATAAGAACACTAGTTTGAATGAAAAATAAGTACTCATTCATAGAATATCTAATGAAAACAAACAGTATAAATCTGAAAGTTAGCAGCAACAAATAATGATATGCACATTAACACATACTTACAGTGGTGTCTAAGTTAGGATTTGAATCTGGCAAAATAAATCAGTGACACAATGAAATGATGATATTAACTGATTCTTTTACAAGAAGCATCCACATCAAACAATAAATATTTCTTTCTTATTATATTTCACATGCTCATACAAATTCTGTTCAAATAGATAAAGAGAAAGTGAGTATAGGCTAAAAAAAGTAAAAATAAAACTTTAAAATTTTATGATTATTTCTATTTTCAATTCATTTAAACTAAGATTTCTCTACAGACTCAAAACTATCCATAGTTTTTCTTCTTGTAATCATTCATTTGCATAAATGCAATTCACTTAATAGCAGTTAAAACATGAATTTAAAAAAAAAGAATAAATAATTCAAAAACTAAAATCTAAAGACACAGAACTCATAATCAACTAAATCAATTTTAATATTTGTACATGCATTGTAACATGTAATATGAATTCAGTGAAATGGAATATTCATTTTTTTTGTGAATAACTTTCATATTTCTCATTTGAATTAGTTTAAATTTTGACAGTTTACTTCTCACAGTATATCAATTTGATATATGAAAATAAGCTGGTAGAATTACACTGACAAACCAGGTTTTCTCTGAAATGAAATTTTTTAAAATTTGAAGATTGTTATATCTAGTAACAAAAAGACAAAAAAGCTGGAGGTGGGGGTAGGGGTATCAAGGAAAGGTATTTATCAATGAACATACTTTTGAAGAACACTAAATACTTTCTTATAGCATTTTTTACATTTACTATTTCTTTAATTCATTCTGGTAATGAACCAATTAAATCAGGACAAGTCTCCAGAGACACCAATGCCCACACTTGACTCACTTCAATTCTTCAAGATTTGATGGATAGTATTTTCTTTATCTCCTTCTGAGGAGTCTCCATAAATTTTCTATGGGATTTGCAAGCCAATTAAGAACAGGTATCCTCTTCTTCCTGAACCATTCTTTTGTAGATTTTGTTGTGTGGGGTGGAACAAGGTTATGCTGAAGATGAATTCATTATCCCCAAACTTGTTCTCAATATAAGAGATAAGAAAATGATCTAAGAGATCCTGATAGCAGCATTAATCAAGCTTTTCAAGAAGCAGATCTTTCCGACACTAGTTGCAGACATGTAACCACAAACCATCACAGATTGAAGGAATTTTATGCTTTTTTTCACACATTTGACATCATATCTTCTTGTATGATTTTCTCCAGATGTGAGGAAATACAGAATCTTGATTCATCACTGAAGATGACCAAGTTCCATTAATCAGCAGACCATACTAAATATTTTTGCTTCTGTTTAAATGTTAGTGGTGGCTTTGAAATTGGTATACTACTGTCATATCCCAGCTGATGGAGTCTCAAGAGTGTTGTGGATCGGGAAACAGGTATACCTGCATCATTCCAGGCTTTTGAAACTTCACCACAGTTGACAAATTGATTGGAAACAAGGATCCAATTCAGCTGACATTTATTTCTAGATGATATCTTAGGTTTGGAAGTGCAGTTGGACCCTTTTTGAACAAGTTTGTCTTGTTATCTTTGAAAGGGCTGACTGAGAGGATCCCACCTGAACAGCTATCTCATTTTGAGTCTTACCACCTTCCTACAATACACAAATTATGTTTTCTTTTGTGCCTCTGACATATCCTTAACTCTTGCTATATATGTTACTGGGTAATAATATGCTTAACACTGAAGAATTCATTCTTTTTATACCAATACTTTAACATTGAGAATAATCATGAAATTATCACACATGCATATCATTATATAAATTTAAATTATCAAGGAAGAAATGCCAAATCATTTATATATATTGAACTGATATTCTGCAAAGAGTAAACTGTCCAAATTTAAACAAATTAGAGCCAGAAATATGAAAGATTTTTTTCAAATAATAGAAAATTCCATTTCACTCAACTGGTGTAGTATGTATGTGTGTGTGTGTGTGTGTGTATATAAAATATATATATATATATATATATATATATATATATATATATATATATATATATAGAGAGAGAGAGAGAGAGAGAGAGAGAGAGAAACATTTTGAATAAAAAGAAAAAAAGGGACAAAAGTAAAAGAACAAAAACAAAAAAGACATACTTGAAGATAATTAACATTTGATTAATAAATAAAAAAAGTGATTTTATCAATATTTCAATATTTATTCACATCCTTATCTGTTGTTTTATAACTCCCCAATAGACTTATATTCAAAGAAATTTGTAGTTAGAAAATTTTCCAAGATAATATGATAAGACATATCTTTTATGATGAGTATATTTTGAACATACTATTGAAGGGTGATGCCTTCATTTATGTTTTTATTTGTGTAAATAAGTGTTTCATCTGCAAATTATTTGGTTAGAAACAATTTTAGGCAATTTGTTTGACTCATCATATGTGTTCACTTACAAAACAAATAATAGAAATCTTATGGATTTGGGAAAATAAAAAAGCTTATAATTTAATTTTTGTGTCCACAGCAACCAGAATCACTGAGTAAAAAGATAAAAATAAAGAAAAATTTCAAGTAGAAATTGTAGCAATTGAGAATCTAGATTGAGATCAGGTAGATAACTATTACAATGGTAAAGATGACAAGACAAAATTGAAAAGTTAGTATTACTTTTAATAATATTCTTAAAAGATTAAAATGTAAAATTTCTTTCCTTCATTTACACCTAAATGAATGTTTAATTTTAAGTGAATGCAATCAGCACATCAGACATTATCAGTTAATGTTTGAAAAGTAAAGAATTGATGAGAAGGCTTTCAGCTCTCACATTGAAATCTTAGATCACAGATTTTTATTCATTATAATTCACCAGAGATAAAAATTCATACTTTCAATATTAACAAAAATAGCATTTTAATTAGTATTATAGAATATCAAAATGGTATATATCATATGTATGTGTCATACAATCAAATATACTAAATAAAGTATCCAGTAGAGAAGGTTTCTTACAAAGTTTAATAGTCATTAAAATAAACTATTTTAGCATTATATCTTACATTTAAAATTTTTTTTCATTGTATGCACATATAAAAAGTTGCCAAAATCAATAAACTTATATCTTTTAGGAGTAAAATACATACAGTGAATTTCATAGAAAATCAGTGTCATTGTGAATAATCACAGAAAGTATTTCCAAAACAAATATAATCTCTAAGAAATAATAAAGCATTTGAATACTAAGACTAATGTGATGGCAATATATCTATATTGTATCAGCATTTCAGATTTTACAAAATCAGCACTTTTGGTGTAATAAGCTTGTCCAGTTAGACACACTGGATTGAATCAGGCATGTTTTCTGTCTTTTTAATGCAATAATTGATGCAAAAATCAAAAACACGGGCTGTATGAAACAGTTTGTTCTTCAGTAGTCAACAAAAGATGAAAATAATGATTCCAATTCCTGTGTACCTATCCTCTTGCTCTTTATCCACCATCTGGTGAGGATGGTTATATAGGTAGGGAAAAAAAAGTGTGTTAAGGGCAGGGTTTTTTCTCTCTCTCCATTAACCTTCCTTGAATATAAAACAAAGAAATTGTGAAAGGAAGGAAGGAAGGAAGGAAGGCATAGCACGTCATGTGGCAAAAGGATATTAAAAAAGGTAAAAAAGGAGAGAGGGAGTGTATGATAAAACAAACGCCAACATGGAGAGACAGATGGGAGGCATATTTTCTTGTAATTTTGCCTGATTGCATCAACAAAAAACTAATAACATGACTAACTGTGAGATATCACAACCATAATTAAGATGTTAGCACCCAATTGTAGCTTATATATAGGTTTTGAATTTTAAGTCATATGACTTGGATAAAGTAAGTCCATCACAAAACTAACAATAAATTAAAATGGTAAAAATAATAAAATCTAATAGTGTAGTCTTGCATTGTAAGAATCTATATTAGGATGATCCAATTTTTGCATGTCTATAACTGTAATACAGCAAAAATAGGACATCATAGTATATATTTCTTCTGCTTATCTTTTTAACTCTTCTATTTCTCAATGCCCTGAAAACTCTTTAAATCTTCTATTTCTCAATGCCCTGAAAAAAGACATATAATATTGCCCATCAGTAAATACTGAATGTAGCAATTATATTGCAGTATTCTCAAAATTTTGGTATTAGGTTTTATTTATTATGTAGATGGGTTTCTTTTCCAATGAAATAATTAATAAATGAGGATACTAACATAAATTGTGTAAGTAAATTCAGTGTGTTTATGGTTAGTGTAGAAAGCATTCTATTTTCAGGAGATAGATATGTAAATTTAAAGAAAGGCACAAATATTGAGACAAGAGACACTTGATATAGTTGATTAAAAGTAAAAAAATTGATATTTTATATATTGAGCTGATTGAATGAAACTGATCACAACACATTCAACAAACTAAGGGTATCTCAGGTGGAATAATGGTTGGCAGGCTAAGCTACCAGTCCATTATCAGCAAGTTTGATTCTCATTTGCCTCATAACACAACCAAGTTAAGCTTTGTAAATAATTGATATTAATCAACCAACTGAAATATAGATGAATTGACAGTCATGGATTACAAAAGGAAAATGTCTTTTTGTTGGCATAAAATTAATAACACATTGGGTGTTAAATGGATTTAAATAATTAAAGGCTGGCTATACATGAATGCCACATTAGTTTAAAATAATTGACTTTCTCTAAGAGTGAAGAAAGATAAGCTTACAACAAAATTCTAGTAATTTTTTCATTAATCTTATTTTAAACCTATAACTGCTTAGCAGACCTTACAATTTTTCTCTTGTGAAGTATACCAAAGATTTTTTAGGACACCTTGATACCAGGTTAAGATCACGATAGTTTTTCCTAGTTAAAGGACAAAAAAAAAAAAAACATGTTTAAATTAGGATTACTGAAAAGTCATAATCTTTAATCAGCTCTGTATTTCAAAACCTTAATATAAGCCTATGGTATACAAAAAAACAATGTGGCAGGTATTGATTCTGATAACTAGTGTAGATTTAGACAAACCTCCGAAAACTCTTGGATTCAGTACAAATTTACTCCAAGAATCAATTACAATAATAAACACATTGAAAGTACTTTCAAAGAACTTGTTTGAGAAAAAAGATAAATAAATGAATAAAATAAAATATAATAATAATAATTATTGATAATGATGATGAGGCAGCAAGTGTTGAAACTTGAAAGTTCAGCTACGTAGGACTTCAGTTGCTTTTTTGCCCAACCCTAAAACAAGCATACTACAAAATGATAAGCAATGTGAATCAAAAGTTGTTTATCATCATCATCATCAATTTAAACTAAAGGGAGCATAAAATCTTTTTTCGCAGTAGGAAAGAAAGAAGCAAGTAAATTCTTCTTTACAACTATCAAAACCAACTGGAATTTTATTAGAATTTTTTGGACTATATTGGATTATTGAGATATTTTAACTTTTTGCAAAACAACAAGCAACATTAACTCAATGAATAACTAAATTACTTATTTTTTAGTATTTACTACTTTTGGAATAAAATTTACTAACTTAAAATTTAGAATTTTCATTTAAAAAATTCTAATTTAAATCAATGTGAATAATTTCCATTCAATTTTTTTCTTTTTTTTTTAACATTTATTCCTTCATTACTTTTCACTCTAATCAATCAGGTGATCTGGACATTGTGTTACTTCTACTCACGATAGTGTACAATACAGTCACTTGATGACGAGTAGAGACCACAATGATCGAAATATTGTGCAAAAAATAAACAAAAAGGAAGAATATGTATTTAAAAACATTAAACAAAAATAGCCCTGGTTTAAAATTCTTTCAAGATGTCAATCGCCTTCCTTTTGATTTTCATCAATCGTACCATCGTAGGGAGCATTAGATATTCTAATGTTAAACTTTTGTAAATCAGCTGTCTTTATTTTTAATCAGGGTTCTAAAAAGTTTATTATAGTTAAATATTAGGCAATCTCTTCATTTATTTCAGTTCCAATAAGTACAATTCTGGGTATCACCAAATTCCTGTTTTATTCTAATATGATATAAAAACAATCTTGTAAGTTTATTATGACATGAAATATTAAGGGAAAAATAGTCAAAGAATGAAGAAAAAAAAGCTGGTTTTAAGATTTTCTCTAATATAGTTGAATCAGAATAATTCGGCCCCACCCTATGTCAATAAAGCAGCTTTTTGTCAGAGTTTAGTCACTAAATTCAAATTACTTTTTATTTATTTGTTTATTTACTTTATTAATCAATCATAAAGATAAATAATAATCTAAACAGTCCCCACAGTCTACCGGAAAGTTGAACATCGAAGCCGGCATTAACGTTATTTTTCAGTTGTTTTGTAAATTTCGACCAACCCTAACAAGGAAGGAAGCAATGCGTCTCTTCATCCCTCCCATTAAGTACATTAAAAACTGAGATTTAAAAGCGTTTGCAGTATATTTCTTCATGAGTTTTCATTTATCCAACAGTTATTTTAAATGATTATTGTTGAAATAAAATATTTTTACTAAAATATGATCAAGACAAACCTAATCATCTCTTTCGAAAAAACGTCTGCTGTGTACTATTACGTACACACTAGTAGTCTGTAAGACATGAAAATATCATTTTTCAAACTAAAATTAAACGTTTCATACCATTAATATTGATAATTAGGTCAACATTTCATTTAGATAATATAAGAATCCTATCCCAAAAGATTTAATTTCAATGTCGATAACGATATTTAAAATTTTCTCTCGACACTCCTTCATAAAATAATGGTACCAAATTAGAGAAATACAAATGGATCTACTTTTCATTGTACGGAAGGCCAATCGTGACTAATAAGCAAGCTTCGCTACGTTTAAAAAAATAACTGTTTTTGAATTTTTACATGAGACACAGCAATATTTACTATTTTCAAATATATCTTTTAATCCGACGCCAACTTAGCCAGAAACACGAATCTATTGAAAATTTACAAGTTACTTTTGTGTTACGATTGTGCATCCGTAACAAAAATCGTGTTCCGTCTATGCTTCTCGAACTTGGTACTCTCACTCTGAATGAGTTCACAAGATGTTCCCATAAAATGATAAGAGCTGGTAATTAATCTAAGTTAAAATGAAACCGGTAAATATTGCCGTAAACAAAATGTCTTATCCGCAAAAATAAAACAGCTCCCCTACAAAAATACATACTTGGTATTTGCAGCGTACTACCAACTGTATTATAATAGTGTACATTTATCTATATGTAAATATACGCAGCGTAGTCGAATATAGATAGCGAGATATATCTACCTCGAGTTCCGTGCTTTGCCGGTCACATCGGGAGTGAGACACACACGCACACACATATACACACGCACAGACTCACACAACACTGTGTTTCCTAAGTGTCGTCTCTTTCAATTGGCCAGAGCTGAGGTGCTGCAGCTGTCTTGCTTGAACGGACCAATAAAATGAAGCGTTAGATTTAGCGGGTTGGCGCCTCCTCCTCTCTTGCCTGTATGTAACTGGCATCAAGCACCTGCCATTCTATGGCTGCACTGGCGCAGGCGACGATGGAGGATTTTGGATCGGCAGCAGCTACTAAAGCTGCTTTACTTCTTGTTATCGGAGAGCCTGTATCTGAGGACCATAAGCATTTAATTCCTGAGGAATTAGCTAAAGGTAGGAAGCATGACTATCGTTGTGAATCTGGATAGTGGATAAAAATATTTTGTAAATGCTTTGAAAAGTTGGAAAGAAAACTCCATGACTTCATTTTAAAATATGCGCACGGATCTCGCCGGTTTCAATTTTTGTTATTTCAGAAAATTTTTGTCATGCAGAAGATGTCTGCATTTCCATTTAACCATCATTTAAGATCTTTCTCTCTAGTTCTTGGAGGAAAAAAATTCTGTGCAATGAAAATACAAAAACAAGCTCTATAAATGAAACAGAAGAAAAATATTTGCGTGTTTTTTCATTGTTGCAAAACTCGAAAGCTCTGCTCGCCGCTTCTTGTCTAATGTCTAGGAAAAGTACGGGGGGTAAAAAAAAAAAAAAAAAAAAAAATACTTGATCTAATCATAGTAATAAACATGTTTTGCCCGAGAAAAAAAACTGTGGGACAAGTTTTCTCATTTTATGTTTCTAACTTATGTAATAATCTTCCTCTTCCACCGGCTATTTTCTTTTTACTGCGAATCGCTTCAAAAAATTGTGTTGGGGGCGAGAATAGAAAGAATAGCATCCGCTGAAAAATTTGTTGTGCCTCAATTGCTATAAAATCTTCTTGCTTAAGGTACAAAGAATAAAGCTAACTTTGGAACGAGAGAATTATTCGAAAAACTTGCGAAATAACTTTTTTTTTTTTTTTTTTTTTTTTTATCTAGCAATTTTTTTTCTTTCGGTAGATTCTTTTTCTAGGCAATATTTTTCTTTCGATAGATTTTTATTCCCAATTGGCGCACGATTGATAGTTGTGCAGATGCGATGCTTTCATTTTATTAACTCGATTCATTGCAATATTCAATTTGCTTTTTCCTAATCTTACTATTGAAAAGATTAACAGAATATGCAATCCTTTCAATTTTTTTTTTCTCAATTATAGCGAAAATTAAATTTTATTCGTCGATCCTAAATTTATAATTTTGAACGAAAAATTTCCTAATAATTACTAATATTCAGTCAGTAGAATTAAATTTAGCGATTATTTCTGTTATTCTTGACTTATGCGACTACTGAAAAGTGGATGTGCGTGTGTGTGCTTAGGTTTTTAAAATGCGATTACTGTCTTTCTGAGATGCGCAACTCCCATCTAGTAGTCCCCTCAATTTTACCAGCCGGTTAAAGAAAGATTGATACTTCATTATTTAAGAAAAAAAAATTTCTAGTTTAAGTGTATGTATCTCTTAGGATGTTGTTTTGGGGAAAATAAACTCTTCGAATCAGAAATTATTATTTTAATGTTATCACTGGAAAAGAAGAAACTTTAAAATGGTATAAATGATGTGGTTTTTGTTCCGCTTCTCTTCTGAACAGTTTACGATTAGATGATGTTCAGTGAACATGCATCTCTTTTTTTCCGTATTTAAATGTTATTCAGTTCCATCTCGTAATGATTCTGTAACGTGATGAATGGTAAATGATTTATTATATAGAAAAAGTCAACACCTAAACTAAAGCGAAAACTCCTAACAAGGTTCATGTGGATAGTTTGAAAAAACGTCAATAAATCGAATTTATTTAACTTCCCTCCAAGTCCATCTGTGGTGTAAATTTTTTTATTTCAACTTAAGTTCAAACTACGCTTTTTTTTTTTTTTTTTTTTTTTCTTAACCACACCCTTATTTCTTTAAAACATCTTATAAAGAAATCTTTGGTTTTACAAGTGCACTTCTTGACGAAAGAATGATTAACATAATTTATGGTTGAACCAATTCACCAAGAGAAGCAGCATCTTGTATCTGTCTATATGACACTACTGCGCATCATTCGAGAGTCCGTCACACGGGAAATCTCTTCCTTACTTCATTTTAGAAAAATATTTCTTAACACTTACGTTGAAAAACTTCACTGGTCGAAAACAAGGGTTAGTTAAAACCTGAAAAAATGTTAATGACTGGACTTAGTGTTTGCTTTCCATCGCATAACGTCCGTTATGATTCGTTTTATCAATTAAAGCGATCATCTTTCCTAAGTTCCTACTTTAACATGGGTCATGTTTTAAAATGTTCCTGAATAATTCTTCCAAATTGTGGAGGCCCTCTATCTCTTAATTTATTTCACCCCCCTCCCTGCCATCTTTTCATTTGTGTGGTCTCAATTCAGCCGAAAATCATTGGAACGAAATATTGGATGCCAACTACTAACTTCCTGGCGACGATGCTATGATCAGTCTCTCGCTCTCTCTTTCTCTCTCGCCGGGTTTAAGGCTGGCTGGTATTCTATACTGTTGACTTTTTTTACTTATTGCTTTAAAGTGAATTAAAATCTCTTTAATTTATATTTCATCTATTATAAATTGTGTAAGAAAAAATTCCTTGCACTGCTTTTTTTCTTTTTTTTTTTTTTTTAATGTAAAAAAAAAAAAAAATAAATAAAATTAAGAAAAATGTTTCGGTTTTTCAATAATTGATCTAAATAATTCAATCTAATATTTTTTTTTCATCCTAACCACTCGAGATCAATTAAAGATCTTTACAATTAACGCAGTTCAAAATCAAACAAAAGTTTCGCTTCCTTAACCAATGCATCTTTCTAAATGTTATCTTTAATGAATTTAACGATTCCTTTTTCTTATTCGTCGCTAAAGATTTGTATGAAGCCGGATAAAATTAAGTTTCTTTCAGAAAGATTCCCTTGAAAATTTTCCCACTTTTTCTTATTTTTGTTACCTACCAAATCTTTCCCATTTTTAGCATTAAAGGGGGCGGGGCCGATTTCCAGTCTTAACCCCCCCCTCTTTTTTTTTTTTTTTTTTTTTTTTTTTTCCTTTTTGTCCCTTTCCGTTAAAAACATTTTCTTTCTTAAGGTATAAAAATTGATGGCCTCTGATCTAAAATGGCTGACCTATTGGTTTGAAGAACAATTTTACTCTTTTCTTCGAATCAAATC
Source organism: Sepioteuthis lessoniana (assembly GCA_963585895.1). Lineage (NCBI taxonomy): Eukaryota > Metazoa > Mollusca > Cephalopoda > Myopsida > Loliginidae > Sepioteuthis > Sepioteuthis lessoniana. The sequence continues at coordinate 56,454,161 of OY757920.1, forward strand.
TCCATTCTTTATTCATTCATCATTTTAAGTTGCTGGTTTTCTGACAACTGCGCAATACAACTACCCGTGGTCTTAAGTAGCTCTATTGACGAGGAGTAATAATACCACCATAGTTCCTCTCTAACTACTACCGTTTCTGTAAGCAGCCACGTGCGCTTTTTCCTTTTGACTCTAACCTTAATCATAGTGTTTTCACCGTTGGGAATTTTTTTACCAAGTACCAGGGTTTATTTTCAGCCCCAAAACACTGGTTTAATTTAAGAATTCCACCTCCAAGAATATCTCCTTTTGATGACGTATATTTGTAAACTTTCTTTAATAAGCGTCAAAATTGCAATAAACTTATTTAGTTTTCGTACTCCCCCCTCTTTTCTAACCTAAAACTAAATTATTGCTTAATTCTTGAAATACATTGTTTTTGTTGCTATTATTGTATTCAATATTTGACTTATTGGATAACTCAATGATATTAATAAACTACGTTTGACTTTGCTTAGTTTTTCCTGATATATTGGTTGAGTCATCTACGAGCTATGCAAGAAGAGTATTGAATGACTGATTGTCCGTTCGTCTCCGTTGGCCCTATCTAAATGAAATAGGAAGGGAGGAGTCAAAGCCAATGTCACAATTCATCTTCATTGGGAGGTGAATAGATGTTACACACGCACACTTATTTCTAGTCATGAAGTGTATAACACTTCTCGTTTATTCTTACTTTCGAACTCTACATCAGCCGACTGCTGTATTACATGCATTTTCATCTTACTACTACTACTACCTCATATAATGATGCGTCCTTTCTTCGTTATCGCCATCAAATTTATAACAAATGAATGAGTGATCGCTTTCACTTTCTGGCTATCCACACTAGTACCTAAAATGACCTTCACCCTTTGGATGAAACCATACATCTGAAAAATCAAAATATATCGGACGTTAAAATCTCAAATTATTAACATAAATTATCAATTTTTAATTCAAACATTTTTCTGTCAAATTTCATGAAATATCATTAGACTGGCGTTTTTATAAAATTTTGCCTTTAAAAATTGAATTAAGGGTTTTTGTTAATACATTTTAGTGTGCGCACACGTCCGTCCCTTTCTGTGTCCCCATCCCTTTCTCTGTGTATGTCTTTGTCTCCCTTTCTTTCTCTTTCAATGGTTAGTGTTAACCAATGGTCCGGGAGACTAGGCTTCAATCCCAGGTCTAGTCATACCCAAGACTAAAAAAAAAAATTTTAATGATACTTGATGCCTCCTTGCCTAACACTTAACAATATAAGACGCTGATCAAGTGTAAGTGGAGCAATCCAGGTAAAAAGGGTGGCTCCCTTTCTTACACTTTGGTGTAGTAGTTATTGAAAAGGGAGCCTTTGGGCCGCCCCCTACTACGGTCGGCCAACTTATATATATTGCAACTCGGATTTCACTTGGATTATATGATAAAGTATCTTTTGAAAGTGGGAATAAATTTCAAGGCAGAACCATTTCGACCAACTTAGTTTTTTTTTTTTTTTTTTTTTTTTTTTTTTCCATTAATTAAATTCTAAAAATGTGAACTTTTTCTGTTTAGGAAAAAAAACAGAACTTCGACACATGAATAAATAATCCTCAATATTAATAGCCATTGTTCTGTGACTTAACTCCAAACCAGCTAAATTCCCAGTTAACAATGGCACCGTAGTCGATTATTTCCCTTCCTTCCTCTTTCTAGACGACCCGTGAACAAGTTGGGTTCTCGTTGCAACAGAGGCCCATGATGATATTGATGTTTCTATTTAGGAAAGAGGAACTATTTTTATTTTTCTTTATTTTTTTTTTCTCCAGTTTATCTCTATCTTAAATTTGGATGATTTTACCAGTGGAACACGAATGCTGACCCTACAATTATCATTTAGTAGCAAATAAGACAAGAAATTGCCTTATTCTCTAAGAGAATTTTAAAGCAATAAGATCGCAATAATACGGCAAAAATGAAAATATTCGTAATAAAAATCTGGATAGTGGCATTTTCTCAAATCTGACCCATCTAGACAAGAATAAGTTTCAGTGAGTTTTGGTGTGTGTGGTTTTTTTTTTTTTTTTTTTTTTTTACTTTGTACATTTAAATCCCAAGAATTATACATCGGCAATCGACTGTAATTCAACATCTTCGTGATTGGGGGAAGGGAAGACGAAAGAAATATAGCGAGTTGAAGAGGTGGTTTTTAAATATAACTTTCCTATTTAAGAAAAAAAAAAAAACTAAACAAAAAACAAATTAACACTTTGTTTTACCTGGATGGTGAATAGTGTTACATTTTTATATATATATATATATATATATATATATATATATATATATACACACACACACACACACACACTTCATCGGCAGGATATTCTCGATAAGTACCATCATCTGTTGTCATTTCATTGTTACAAGACTGAACCTGCTCTTGACATTTCGGTCATCTGCTCCACTTTGTGTGTGTATTTATTTATATAGTTCCAAAATATTCTACCACCAACCAGTGATGACTTCTACTGCTGTGCTGACTACTTTTTCTTAGCCCTAGTGGTTATCTATCTCGTTTAATCCAGCTCAGCATTAGCTCACATTGGACAGATTTTTAGCATTCACGAAATCTTTCAGATTGCTAGTCTTATTTATTTATAACAGTATTTTGATTGGTAACTTTCACTTGGCATAGTCATGTATGCTACATGTTATTAGTGATTATCCACTTCTTCTGAGTACTTACAACCCAGATCTTGTATTTTCTATTTAGTTTTGTTGGGTTCGGATAAAATTTCAGCCCTCTGCCTTTCTAACGTTGAACAAACAGATTTTTTTTTTTATGGCATAGCCTACTCCGTCAAAGATCATGATGGATTAAATAAAAAATCATCACTGTAAATAAGTTCCTTGAAGTATCTGAAATTTTTAAAATTAATTCATTTTGAATAAACGAAATTTCATTTTAAATAAAATAAAAATCTCTCTCTCTCTCTCTCTCTATATATATATATATATATATATATATATATATATATATATATATATATAATCAATGATACAGCTGTTTTTTTTTTTTTTACTTGAGTTCTGGGATCAAATTTGATAAAGAAATTAAAAACATTTTCATGCAACTTTTAATGATATTGCTCTACACTGATTTTTTTTTTTTTTTTTTTTTTTTTTTTTTTTCTGTCTAGATCTGATAGTTTGTTATTGCTGCTTCAGCAATTCATATTTTATTCTATTAGTTTTGAATGATGTACTTTTTTTCTTTTCTTTTTTTTTTATAACGGTACTTTATCACTAATACAGAAGTTAGTGAATTGTCAGAATATTCCCTTCTCTTGTGAGCTTCTGAGGCTTTCATATTTGTGAGTCGTCATTTCTTGACTGGTATCTTGCATTAGCTGTAGTTTATCCCCCACCCCGTTGAACCTTTTGAATATAGAATTCAATCTTGAATTCAAACGCTTTAACTTTAAAACAAAAAAACCCAGTTGTGGCTATTTTACAAGTGAAATAAGTTCTTAATAAAACCAAGGTTTTGTTTTTGTCGTGTGCAATAAAAGCGGTGTTTATATAGAATAGTCCACCCACGAAAGAAAGTAGGCAATATAATCATGAAGTGTGTGTGTGTGTGTGTGTGTCTTTATTTTAGAAAGAATTAATTTCAGTTCAAAATTTGATTACAAATTACTAAATTTATATTGGGTATTATCCTCTACAATTTATTTTTCATATCATGAGATCAAAATTTCAAGATAATTGATAATTTTGAGTAAATTGTTTTGGTAATTAACTTGTCCTCATGGGAAGTTTTTTACAAAAATAAAAATGGTAGGGTAAGAATTCATGATTGGATTTGGTCTCCTACAACTCAGAATCGGCTCTTTAATCTTAATTGGATATTTCTTTCTGTTAATTAAAATTTCATAATAAACTCTATTTTATAAAGTGGGGGAAGTCCCCATGGTGTAAGAGCATAAGTGCCGGACTGCGACTTCGAAGTAAGCGAGTTGAACGTTAGTCATGCGATTACGTTCAGTTTCGGTGGGAGGCACGGATAATTATATTCCTTGGGAAAGGTATGAACTGCTGTTCTACAAGGATGGTTTTGACATTAAATTACCCACGCAAGTTGATATTCCATCAAACAAACTAAATCAAATTTTATGACAATGCGTAAAAGTTTGGGTTTTTTTTTTAATTTTTTTTTTAGTTATGATTAGATACAAATATGGAAAGTGTTGTAATATAGACAGATGCTGTAATTATCGCGATTATTTATGGGATCTTGTTTGTTATAGTCTCATAAGCAGATGAATGATTGACCTAATTTCAACGGCTCTGCTCGATTTCTTCCTGTTTTGTTTTTCTTTTCACTTTTTGTAGTATTCAACATAAGACGAGCGTCTAAGATCTTGGTCATTGACGATTTATCCTTTTTTTCATGATCTCTTTTAGCTAAGTGAGGGAGCAGTTTGAGGTGAAACTAAACTTGTCAGTCAGTACATGTAAGTCATGACAAGTTGTTTCTTACAGATATTCCGTTAGATAGATAAGGGAGGTAAGTCTCAGATAAAGGCTCTATTTTTTAAACTTGTCTTTTTGTTTGACCACAGCAAGTATATCGGGTTTATTGAAGGAAGACCTGATGTCTTGGTTGTTAGTAACTGACCCTGGCCTACATTTGCTTCATACTATGTGTATCTCTTTTCAGCATATTGTCAATGTCATTAACTTGTTTAACAAGTTCGTAATCTTTTCAAGGAATTTTTTACAAGTTATTGTTACATGAAAAGTTTTCTTAAATTAAGAAAATATTGTTTAAGGTTTCGCACTGGAAACTGGCTGATTTGAAAAGTGTTATGCAAACAACTGATACTACTTGTATTTGTTATTAACCAGAATTTTTTTTAAGTGTGTGAAAACTTTGTTCAATTCAAAAATAGTTTAATTAATCCTAAGTATTCAGTATGTTATCTAGAGGCTGATAAAGTTTTGTCCAGTTCATCTAATAAATGATTGGCTATTGTTATTTTCTTATCTTTGCTTTTTGAGGCACACCAAGTTCAGGTAGCTTACAGTACCTCCTGCTATTATTCCTAAGTGGTTACCCACCTTAGAACTGAACAGCGCCATCCTTACTAAATTCATTGATTGGCTATTGTTTGTTAGATACATTAATTTACTATTTTGGTTGTGATTTTTCGGACTGTTGTCCTCATCTTAAACGGTAAATTGAAATCTATTTCAGCCACTGTATCTGCCAGCTTTCTTCAGATGTCCCTTGTTTATCTGGGCATAGAAATGAGTCAACCTGGGGAAATCATTTTTAAAGTTTGACTATCAAACAAGGCATTCAAGAACTATGAAGATCTTATTCAAATAATGTCATTGTTTTTTTTTTTTCATGCATATCAATCTGAAAAGCATCATGAAATGAATTTGAAACGTAAAATCCAATGGCATCAGTTATTGAAATTTTTTAAGTAATTTACTTTTTAAAAAAAATATTGGTTTGGCCGTTTTAATTATTGCTTCTCAGATTGTTCATTTTTATATCTGGTTTACTGAAAGGACACCTGAAGAAGTCCGAAGAATATAGCGGCCAAAATATTTCTACTTACCACAATAAAAATGAGGACAATAGTCCACAACCAAAATAATACTCACCAAGCCTCACCTCCAAATTCAGTCAGATAACTTTACTGTTAAATTTTATCAAAGATTTCCTTTTTAACATATTCATTATTTTGCTTGACTTATCAATCTTTTTCTAGAGACTTGCTCAATCTTTGAATTGTGCATTTTATTCATATTTGCAATTAGTCTTAGATGCTTATTTTATTACCAAAAGTCTCTTTCTTTTTCTGAAGAGAATGAATAAATTGATATCAAAGCAAACATCCTCTTTCTAAAATTGCAAATACACTCCTGCTTGTGCAAGGATGATTGACAATAGTAATAATACTCTCTTATAAGTGAGCTGTGTTCAAATTAAATGTTTTCATTGTTTATCCACTTGTTCATCAGGGTTGATTCAATGAAAAGTTGAATTTTGATGGGTCTCTCATGCATATGTGGCATGGGCAGGGTTACCTACCCCTCACCTAGACGAATTTAGCATGGAGTCGTTTTGTAGTGGGGGGTGCATGAATTTAGACTCGTGCTGTCACACAGAATGCTTGACCTCCTTATCCTTTGTATTTTGGGACACCTCAGGTGTCGCGCGATAAACCTAGCCCTGCTAAGTAGGTGTTGCCTAGGGAAGGCCCCTTGAGACGAGGCGATCAATTTGGTGGGCAGAGACAAAAACGGTAGTCTCAATTTTTTTTTTTATAATGCCTAAGAGATTGATTCTTGTACAATATGGAGGAATAGACTCTTTCAATTGGATTTTGAGTATTATGGACCATTCAATCAAAAAGGTTACAGTTACACTTTTTTTTTTTTTTTTTTTTTTTTTTTATATATATAAATGAGGATTATTTTCATTAATAATAATGCTGGAGCTATTTTACTGATTTCATTGAATGGGGATATTAACTTGATTTTTTTTTTTTTTTCTATATAAGATAATGATCTCCTATTTGATCATTGAGTGATATGGAAACTTTTTCTTTGCACTGACCTAAACTAAGAATAAATTCTTAGCCACAGTACTAGATTTGAAGAAGTGGGGAAATGTGTGAAGATGATTGATGCAAAGATTCTTACATTGATAATCCTCTAAATCATTTTCTTAATGAAGTTGAATAAAATATGCCTGTTGCTTACTGACTAATAAGAGGGTTCAGGTTCTGATTTTTGCATTTTAATTAGATATATCAAGTGAACAAGTGTTACCAGATTGTCCCCTGCACTCATCTCAATAACCAAACAGTATGTTTTAAATTCTAATAATAATTATCATGTCGTGCTAGTAGCACGGATATCCCTGACCCTCTCTCGCCACTCCTCCCTATCGTTCATTGCCCTAGGCAGGTCTTCAGGACATCCGGTATCCTCACATAGCAGCTGAATGTATGTTCGAGCTGGTCGTCCTGCTTTTGCACGGCCATGTGTGGGGGTCCATAAGAGTACATCTCTTTATGAGTTCGTCCCTGCTTCTCCAGCAGTGTCCTGGATGTCTGGCTCGTCTAACTTGAATAGTTTTCGTGATCGGAGGCAGGTGGCCGTACAGTTGGTGTCTTGTGGGGTGTTGCTGCCAGGACTTGTTCAAGATTGCTCACAGCATTCTTGTGTAATTGCCGTCTAGCTTCTCCAGCCATTTTGTTAGTCCATGTAGTGTACCCATATAGCAGTATCGATGTGACCGCTGATACTAACTTGTGATTTTACTTTACACCTATTTAATTCCCCCCCCCCATAAGAAAACTACTTTGAAAACTTTAAACTACATTTTATTTGATCTTTAAAAGTTAAATTTGGTGAGTCTGATGCTTAAGGGACCAGTTGTAAATAATAGCTCTTAAAAGGAAAAAGACAGGTATATAGTATTCTTGGTATAAATGTACATTTAATTAAAATCTTCTACTATAACAGTGATTAAAACTGTTAATCCAGCAGAATAATTATTTATAATTGGGCATGTGCTGTGAGTAATCTGTCCAGGTAGACAGTTGGTTTGCTTTTTTAAGTAAAATACATTAAATTTAGTGTATTAAGTTATGAATCTACAAAGAATTTGAAATGTTTTACTTGTTATATTTGATAATTTTAATCAGGATAGGTACTGTCTATCCAAACAGCATGTCTGATATATAAAATCTTATTGTTGTTGAAAGATTACAAAATTCTACTGTAAGAGTGCTCAGTATCTAGAATACTGTCTATTAAACACAAGATATGCATGCATTTCAATTCTGGATGGATATATCTAGTTAAATAATTAAGAAATTTTGATATAGAAAATCATATTTGCTTATGTCTGAAGATTAAGCTTTTCTCATGAGATCTATTAAAGTTTTTCATTCTGAATTTTGAGATAGCATAATTTGTTATTTTTCTATGATTGACACTTATCCTGTCTATGGGTTTAAGATGGTGGCATCAGTTATTTTGGTGAATTATAGAATGCATTAAAATTGGTCAACTGAAATCTTCTTAAATTATCTATATTTTGCAAAGTACATTTTTTTTGGTGCACGGGAATCATCAGTGATGGAATTTATGGATGTTTTGGGTCTTTTAACATCATATTCCCTTTCAAACAACCCAATCAAGACTGATCAGAGCTCAATTATCCCTTCAGATATATATATAAAAAAACTATGGAAGTAAAAGAAAGTGGAGAGAATTAGTTGGAACAAAAGAAATTGAAAATAAGATCAGTGCAGAGGAGGACAGATTATAGATATTGAAAAGATCATGGATATTATCTATCGAGTTATTTTAATAGCACTTATTACTGTTAGATCAGATCACATATACACTTAGTATTGCTATATAACATTTCTGATAAAGATATTTTACTTTCTTGTACTGGGACAGAAGTATTTATCTGACAAGCTAGGGACCAGAGTTGGTTCTGATTTCTGGATACAGACTAATGAAAATGTCTTTATCTGATATGAATTGAAATTTCTAAAGCAAGACCTGTTTTAATCCATTTAAAATTCTTAATATCTAAGAGGAAAAATTAAGAACCCAATTTTATTTAACAGATACAGTTATAAATTAATACACTTGTACTTGTTTGGAATTGGTGGTTGTCAATGAGTACACCACAAAAACTAATACAAAATGGTCATATACTGAACTACAGTTGTATCTGTATTGCTATTCAATGGATAACCAAATTAAAAACCAGCCAATTTTTTAAAAATTGGCTGGTTTTTCAGAATGCCATATGCATTGTTCAGTATCTATATTAGTATTTGTGAGATTATCTATTGTTGCCTATGTTTCTTTTAATATCGAATTAGCTCTTAGAAAATTTTTATTCATTGGCTGTCTCAGAAATTAAAGTTGAAAATTGTGAATAGTATATTCTTTGCACAAAACTTAACCGATATTAAATTATCTGTTGTAAATTGCCAGTTTGTATCCTACAAATTAGGTTTTCTGTTATCTGTCCAATTTTAGAGTAGAAAATTTTAGAAGTTACCTAAAAGTGAATTTATTAAAAAAAACAAAACTCTGAAGTAAATTTTCTAGTACATTTTGTTTTCACTTGCTCATTTGCTCTCTAGTTAATTTGCTACAGGTAAATGGTTTTTATTATATGGATTGTTTTTAAATTACTTGTGATGTGTCGATGTCATTATCAATCAATTTAATTGTTATTTTGCTTAATATGGAAACATGAAGCTAATGTCTGTGATCTAACAAATGGCTTTACAAGAATCAACCGTCTTGAAACTTGATGTCTATTTAAAATAAGCTGTAGTTTCTGAGCTGGTATTCTTGCATGCAAAGTACTTCTCTTTGGTTTACAGATTTTTTTTAAAACCTACCTCAGGTTTGAAGTTACTGTTTTAAATTAAAGTATTTTACTTGAATTGAACTCTATTGTTAAACTTTTTTCTTGAATATTGATTTTGCTTTGTTTATTTTTTTCCTAACTTTGAATTAACTTTTGTATGAGTATTGTTTTGTAGCAGGTGCCATAATTTGTAAATTGGTAATTTATTTTTCCCACCACAAAATGGTGACCTTCAGCCATTTAGTAAAATCCTTGAAATATAATTCAATTAAACCTGATAATTTTTTATTTAAAGTCTTGTCTCTTGTGAATAGTAACTTATTTTGAGCCTAAATATTAACTTTGAATTTTCAGCCAATAAGGTTTGAGTAATTGTGATGGAATTTTTTCCTACAAATTGTAATTTTTTTTTTTTTTTTTTTTTTTTTTGCCAGTGGAGTATGTTGAAATCCAAAAGTTATTTTAAAAATTATGCGAGATGGGAAAGTTTATATTCTAAAAAGTATAGAATTTAAAACTTTCTCAATCTATATTATGATTCCATTTTTGTATGTATAATTATCATGGCTAATCATCACAAGATAGTTGTTGGTGCAATATGGTTAGAATACTCTTTGAGAATAGAGCAATTTCTAATCCAATCTGCAGTCAAGTATAGTTTGTGTTCTTACTCAGCCTAAGGTTTATAATTTATCATGGGAGATAACTATAAAAGACTGATTATAGAATGCTTCTAATTTATTTGCAATTGGTAATATAAATTCTATCAATAAGATTTGACATAATGTTATGTTTAATGGCCACTAAAGTAAACTTCTAAGTGAAAAATAAGATTCATGAAAGATTTTTTTTTTGTATTTTCTTGGGTACAAATACTTAACTCTTGAACTATGCAGAGCACACAGAAACTACTCTTCTAGCATAAAATACATTGTTGAACTAAGAAAGTTACTGTTCATTATGTTGCTAATTTTTTTTTTCTCCAAATGGTCTAAATTGTACATACAATATTTCTGCATATTAAATCCTTAAACCAAAGTTGTCTTATCAATATGTGATTATTCAGACCATTTGTAAATTCCATCTTCCTGTAATAAAGGTGTATTGACATGATTTGATTAAGGAAATGTAAGACTGTAAGAGAAAATTGAAAACTGATATAGAAAAGATGTTTTACAAAACTTACATTTTTAGATCTCATTAAATAGAAATCAGACGTAATTGTAACTCTTTAAAAATTTGTAGTAATGCAGATAATAAAACATGACATTTGCTTGTTATAATTTTCTTCTGATTCTCAGTCTACTTCAATAGTCACTTGAGTGAGATTCTTTCAGCTGAAAAAATGGGTGTGTTAACTATCGGGTTACCATTCTTATGGTTAAATAGTAAAGGCTGTAGACAAAGTGAAAGATGACTGCTAAATGCATTCTGTCCTTATCTTTTTGGGCTATTTATAATTTCTATAAAATATTTACTTTCTATTTTAACTGCTCTCTGACACCTTACAAAGAATTCGACCCTTCTTCCTCCTTGTATTCAATTCATACAATTTTCTATCTTACACAAGAATTTTAACTCTAAAACTAAATTCTATAGAATTAATTGATATTAATCTAAGTATGAATAAATTATCTTCTGAATTTTACTTAAGTTTTAATGACATTTTATTTATTCCTAATTAGATTGAGTCTTTGAATGTTGCTATTTAATTGGCATGTACTGTTGCATATTACTGAGGAAAGAAGTATTTGTCAACAAAAGTGCAATTTGTCTCAATTTGAAAGGTTTGATATCAATGTAATGATTAAAAAAAAAAAATGAATCAATATCATTTACAATATTATGTATCATTCAACCTACTCTTCCTAGAGAGCATTAAGAAGTTCCATTATAGTTGCATAAGCATTACTTGACCTGAAGTGTGTGTGTGTGTGTGTGTATATATATATATATATATATATATATATATATATATATATATATATATATATATATATATATATATATATATATATATATAATGAATTTTTTTTTTTTTTTTTTTTTTTTTTTCCATGGGTGATAAGTAGGTAGACAATCTTTCATTTGTTCCATTATGACGATTAATTACATGGATCAAAGTAAAAATTTCAGGTCAAAATTGAATTGTAGGACCACAAGCCTGTTGTTCAACAGTTCAGTTTTGCCATTCATGTCATTGAATAATCACTGTTTGCTTTTTCTTTGGGTTGGTTACTATCAACCAGTATTCATTTGTGTTTAAATCTTTCACCTATTTTTAATTCTTATTTTTTGAATTCTTGTTCCAAACTATCTTTGCAAAAATTAAAATTCTAATCTGGATATATTTTAATGTCAAATATTAAAATATATCCAGATTAGAATTTTCTACATCTCTCCTCTACATTTATTTTATGAAAACTGAATGATGAAATTACTTTGCCTTTTAGAACTTTAAGTCTTTGAAGATGGAAAAACTTTGTCCTCTGAGAAATATTACACTTTCAGATTTTAGGTTTTTTATTTATTTTTTAATTTTAGTTCTTGGAAAAAAGACTTGATTCTTTCTCCTCATTTTACTCAATTTGGTTTACTGCTGAACATTTATTTATTTATTTATTTATTTAAATGGGACTTGCTTTAGTAGATTTGGTTCTCAAATTTGATTGCTACTCCTAACTGTTGAGGCATTCAAGGTATATAGAAAGGGGGAGTGAATTGGTTTAGAATGTTTAACATGAGATTAGCAATTTTATTCGGTAGCAAGATTATATAACCTTGTCAAAGTATCAACTGTTGTATAAAAGACTTTAAACTTTTAGATGAAAATCTTTTTCATTCAGTTATACTTTTTCTCAGTAAATAATTTTAACTCTTTCCAGACTGAATTTATTTCTAAATTTTACTGGTTTTAAGCTAACACATTCAATTTGCTAGCTTGCTACACAGATTAACACTTGTATACTAGGTATATTTCAGTACAATCATAATGTCTGTATTGTGGACACATTTTTATAACTGACTAGATCATTTTGATAATCTTTTAAACTAATAAATTTGCTGAAAAAAATGAAATCAAATTGAAACTAGTGTTATCGAACCTAAATTCATCTATTTGCTCCACTTGCTTGAGCTGAATAGCAGATATCAATTTTAAGTAAACCATTTGTTTGATCAGCTTCACTCAATTTGTTAGTTTTATAAAATATGGTTTAAGTGTTGTAAATAAAAACTTAGTTTTAAACTCTTATCCAATTTTTATTTCAGTAAAAAAAAAAATTGTTCAAAGGCCACCTTTGGCAACCATTAAATGTTTATAAAATTTATTTACCCACATATACCATAACTGTAACATTTAGTGTATGAAATCTATATTCAAATTTAACTATTATGGGTCAGATAGTAATTGAGTGTAAATAAGAGTGTTGTATGATTTAGTTTCTCATGATGCGTCATTTTTGCATACAAAAATTATATATATATATATATATATATATATATATATATATATATATATATATATATATATATATATAATGAAACCTAAATTCATGTCACCGAAGATGAAGTCTTTGTGATTAGAATAAGTCCATCAAATGCACTGAATTGAAAAAGAGAGCAATTGCTCAGATAGCAATTCAGATACTTTTTATTTCTTGAAAACTTCTATGAATAGCTTTTTATTCATTTTTCTTTAGCTTTCTATGCGACTGAAACAAACTGCATTTTATTACCATTGGATGCACTTCTTGTACCAGAATGGCTTAGACAAAGTAAATTAAAACTTGAATTATACTGAATTGTTTTTATGGTTTAGTTTATCTATTACCAATTATATTAATTATAACAAAGCTTATGAAAAACTAGTTTTGTGTGGGTTTTTTACTTTCATTTAAATTTAAGTGATATTTGCTAAGTGCCGGATGTAACGTTTAAGAATGTTAAAATGGGTCAGTTGACCTAATGTTTGTGTGCTTACTAGTCTCTTTGTATGTTAAGTTTTCTAAGTTCTTAAGTTTTATGTGAACCACATTTCATAAGCACTTGCAGTATTGCTTAACACCATTATTTATCCCAAGTCTGGAGGTTAAGGGAAGGAAGAGGAGGATATAACTATCTGCACTTTGTCTGCTGCTGCTGCTTTTTTATCATGTGTATGTGTGAATTCTCAAGTTTGTGAATCAAGTTATGTGTAGAATGAATAAATTCTTCAACATGGCAGTTATCGCTAAATCTGTCATTCTGAGAAATTTAGAACAGCTAAAAACTTTTATATTATATTTCCAACTATAATTTATAAATTTAAATTTTATTTTAGTTATTGTGATGTATTTCATACTGACTTCAAGAGTTAGTCTTTATAATATACTCGTTATTACCAGTGATTACTTGATGGATGTTTGAGATAATTTTTTCTTTGTAGAAAATGACATATTTACTGTAGGCTTTTTCTTTTTATACTACTTTTTATGTTAACATGACACTTGCTCACTTTTTGCCTTGTTGCTATAACAATAGATCTCAATACTCAATTGACCTATCTCTGTAATGGAAAGTTTTCACACACACATGTGTGTGTGTGTGTGTACGCATAGACAGTGTTATATTTGTATTTAGCTATAATGATTTTTTTTTTTTTTTTTTTTTTTTTTTTATACAATACTTTGCAGAAATGTTAAAATAAACTTTGATAAAAATCCTTTCACCTAAAATAGGAAAGATTTAGAGATATTGTTAGAATATTAACTTTTTTTTTTTTTCTCTTCTCCCTCCACTTGTTAATAATTATCATTAACTCTAACTTAACAGAAGCTTATCTGCAGCCACTATTGAAAAAAAAAAAAAAAAACTTTTCTAAAAGAAACTTTTATGCCTTAAGGATTATTCGTAATCTACAAGTTTTGCAGACAGTTATTTATACTAACTCATTCATGACTGATTTTAACAATACCAGAAAGTTCTCAAACTTGCTCACTTGCATGCATTTGATCAAGAATTCTAATTTTTAAAACTTAGCAAATTGATAAAGAAAAATCTTAGCACCAATACAGTAAGAATGAAGGCAATATCATTTTAGAGAAACCATTAATAGATTGACTATATCAATGTTTATAATAATAATAAATTTGAATCTTTAGCCTTAAAATACCTTTTACCTGAACTCTGAAAAATATGAATACAAAATAAATTTGTATGAACCCTCTTATATCTCCAGCTATGAGTTATATAGTACCACTGTTCTCCTACAAGGGTAGTTTGGTCATTAAATAGTCCATGAAGGTTAATGTTTTTAAACAAAGAAACCAAAACTCCTTGAAACTTGGCATGAAGATGCAGATATCTTCATTTAAAGTTATCACATCCTTCTATTAAAAGAAATAATCTGAATGATCACTATATTAAGCCTTTTATTAGTAGTATCCAACGTGATCTTAGCCTGAAATATCAAACTATTAGATTATTGAATCTTGTAGAATTCTTGTCTGTTTGATTTCAAAGGGTTAATGACTGAAATCCTTCATAAATTTTACATATCATGTCAAAAAAGTAAAAGAATTTGCTTCTGAAAAAAGAATTGCTAGTAAATGAACTCCTCAAATTAACCTGAACCTTTCCTCTTAGGCTCCAAGCAACAGTGATGCTATACAGATTAACATAATTATGGATAAGAGATTAGATTACTGATATTTATTAAGCTTTTCACAATGACACTAGACCAAAAGAGGTAGGAAGATTGTCTTGCTTTAAAAGCCTTTTGGTCTCTAATATCTAGGTTGTTGTATTATGATTGTCTTATCACTCCTATTTTTATATTATCATTTTAGCTTAGGCTTAACAAAATAGAATACTACTTTGATAGTTCTCTCTTCCATTTAGTCCCTGAAAGATTAAATTCTGAACATGGCAAAACCTCTGCCTGATCATCCACCAGCACATTGCTATCCTATCTTGTTTGCTTAATCTATTGAAAAAAATCTTGTCCCTCTTCTCATAATTCTATCATTCTTTGTTCTGTCATCTTTATAGCAACAGAACATATGCCTAACTCCATATGTCATATTACATTTGGTGTTCCCTCCAGCAAGGATTGAGTTTAGTACTTCTATCATTATCACCCACTTCAGAAATTTTTTTTCCTACTTGTTTTCTCTTGATCTCAAAAAGTAATGAAAAAAAAAGAATAAGATTTGTGGAATGTAGATTACAAAAATGGTATTTGCAAGCTGAAAGTCTATTACTTTTAACTTATCATACATGTAGCTATAATCTCTCATATATTTTATATATATATATATATATATATATATATATATATATATATATATATATATATGTGTGTGTATGTATGTATGTATATATAGAATCTCAAAGATTCTGTTATGGTTTTTGTTCTGTATTGAAATTTTGAAAGGTATAGAAACTTTAAACAAATATACTGATGGCTGTTACTTTTTATATTCAATTCAAAATATTAAAATAGTATAAATCTCGTCTTGAAAACTGTTAGGTTTAAAATTGTTTAGTTTAGTATTTGATATTTAGAAAATCAGTTTTAAATTATTTTTATTCCACTACATTTTTTCCTTTTGATAAACTAACAAAGAAATTACTTGTCATCTTCTAATGATAGCCTGCATTATTTTTCCCTTTTCCACCCAAGTAAAATGTATTAATTTGGTGTTTTAATCTAAAATGAAAAAGGATATATACAAAGTTAGAGAATGAACAGTATAGAAAATGACTTTTTTTCTTTTTACCAATGTAAAGTAGTTTGTCATTCGATATCAGATTGTACTATGCTCAACAACACCCCCCTCTTTTTTTTTTTTTTTTTTGTAATATCTCACTGTATGTCAGTGTCTCAAGTCACCTGTGACTACTAGCCCAGTGTCTTGTTCCTTAAGTTACAAGAGTTGTGATATATATTGTCTCTAAGTTTTTGAAAGACTTAGATATTATTTTGATTGCAGTCACCTAAAGAATATTTATCCTTTTCTTAAAGGACATGTTCAGCACCTTAAGTTTGATGACAATCATATCCTGTTGATAAAATTGAATTGTAAATAATGGAAGTATTTTACAATTAGCACTTTTTATAGTTCTCTCTCATTTGAGAAATTGTGAGTGTAGGTAGAACTATATGAAGTAGCAAATTAGTTTTCTCTAAGAGAATCTTAATACTATGATGTTCATACTCATGTGCAATTTTTATTGTTTGATACAAACAGCAGATCATTATTGTAGAGATTATAGTTCCTATTTCATTATCTATTTGCAATCAGTTTTTCCTTCTGTTATATATCATTGCAGTACTTATTTCAAATTTTTCTCTGAAGTCTTGTTAGAAGAAACTTATTTCACTTAACACAATTTTTATTTATTGTTCACTCCCTACATAAAAGGTAATATTATCTAAAGTTAGACCATTTTTATTTAAAAAATGAAACTACCTTGTTTTTATCGAATATTTAAGGTACTATTTTTATCATTTTGTGTAGAAACAATGTTAAATATCTAGTTTGGAATAATTACTTACATATTTCAAATTTATAAAATTTATTTTTAAAACCAATTTAAAAATTTTAACCCTAATTTTTAAAAATTCATCTTTCAAAGATTTAGCTGACATTATTCACCATATAATTTTATTTCTTTCCTTTTGTACTTTCATACTGAAATGTCTAATTTCAATTATAAAGGTCCCTGGACTTTGTTTTTGTTTATCTATGTACTGCTGTGTTTATTTCCTCCTTCCTACCTTTTTTTTTAACTTTTTGTAACCTTTTGTATCTTGTATTTCTTGGGAGCAATTTCTTTATTTTTCTTTTGAATACCCTTCTCCCTGACTATAAAATCGGGTCTTTTGTTTTTTATTTTGTCTGTTTTTGCAATGGTAGGATCTGGCTCCAGCTACCCATAACAAAAAGTATTATTTTGGCTTTCTTCCCATTTCTCCCTAAAAGCACCAACACCCAGTATCAAATCATTTTTCCCACCTTAAATGATCACCATTAATATTAATATGGTTACTTGGCAATTCTTATGGGCTTTTTTTTTTTTTTCTTAAATCAATTGTAATTGTGTAATTTTCTCTAAACTTATTTGAATTCGGTAAGATTTTTGATGGTGGTTGCACTTCCCATATATTACAAATAAAGATAACAATAGGTCTGAAGGGACCATTCCTCTTCCCTTTCCTGCCCTACACACACTGATTCTGGACACAACAATGTGTTGGGCTGCTGATGTAACTGTATTTCTAGGATTTTGTGTCTTCTTCCTCCTTCAACAAGGTCATTTTGCCCCAACTGATGCTGCATTTTCTTTTTTTTTCCCAACCCTTCCATCTTCATCCTAGATTTTAATGGGCAGACATACGTAGTCTAGCATGCAACATCATTGCATTAATGGCTGACATTATCAGCTTCTCTGTGCATATGGGTCCCACCCACCCACTTTTACCCTGTAAAATGCTGTTTGTCTGGATGCTGCAGTTCTTTTCTTCTTGACTTAAAGATAGGATCTCATGTATAACATATCTTATGAAATAAAAAAAATTTTTTTTTTCATTTTTAGTTCTTTGCAAGGCAGAAATGGTTAATTTATATTTAATGCTTGTCCAGGCAAGATAAACCATTACAATGTTTTAAACAGCTATTAAGATCTTGCATACATTTATGTAAAGCTAGACAATTCCACTGTCTTTAGTTTAATCAACACAGGTAAATACTTGAATCCAAAGGTAGAATTATTGGATTCCTGATTTTAATGAATTAAAACTTTCAAAAGCTCTGAAAATTTCTAATATTCATAAAGTAGAAAATTATTGAAGATGTGCTCTTAAATTTGGAATGCTACATTATAATTTACTAAAGAACTGATGTGTTCAACTTAAAATAAGATTTTTCTTTTTCCTCCTTCTGAGCAACACAATTGATTTCAAGCTGATAAATATAGAAATTTCAATATTGTATATTGTTCAGAATATTAAGATGAAAGAATTAATCTTTGAATAAAAATAAATATATATATTCAATTTTTCAGAATCATTTTCAAATAAGAATTTGTTTCTTTTTGTTGAAAGACCTTATTACTAAAATTTTATAAGTGTACAGGATATTTGATAAATTTCTCTAGACTCAAAAGGAATTTCAAAAATATCCACTTTGGCTTTGTCGCTTCTAGAAGAATTATTTCGGGATTAGTCATTAGTTCCTAACATAAGAATTGATATGAACATTATCATCCGATTATAAAATTGTGCAAGATTGTTTAGAAATTGGTCAACTTCTATGGGTATTAAGTTTTAAAAAAAATTGTGGGCTTGCATATGATTTTATTTTTTATGTAGGAATGACTGGAGGGGGCAGTTAAAACTTAATCAATTTACATTGATTTTTCAAATGGTAATTTATTGCAATGTTGGATAGTTATACTTATATTTTGATATTTGAACTTTCTTCTCGTCTTAGATGGTTATTAACATGATCTTTCAAAATTCCCCCTTGTATAAAATATACTGTCTTCAGTGGTTCTTTAGTTATTTGGTTGCTTTCTTCCATGTAATTGTTAACTGAAACTTTGTAGAAAAATAGTATTACTATTTAACCTATTGCTAGAGGTATAAGAAGGTTCCTACCTTTCCCAAGAGTGTTGGTCCGAAAGTGAACATAATAGCTCCATTGGAGTTTGAACTCCTTCACTTAGAGACTACTGTAGTCATTAGACCATGAGGACTCCCCATAAAATAGGGTTTCAATTTCTTGGGTTTATAAACTTAATCTTTGTATTTTATTTGTGTTGGTCAAGCAATTATATCTTTGAGATTAACAACGAAAATATATTGGTTGCTATGTTTTTCAAATGAAAATAAGGGGAAGTCCTTATGGCATAATGGTTGAAGTGCTGAACTTTGAACTCTAGTCAAACTACTGTTAACTTTGGAAAAGTTTAAGCCCCTTATTCCCCTCCCTGCTATGGGTTAATTACTACCGCTAATGTTCTTCTACACAGATGGCTTTGGCATTAAATACCCATGAAGATTGATATGCCATTAAACTAAATAAAATGAAATTAGTCCCTCTCTCCAATCTCTTATCTGATGATTTCCATTTCACACTCTTTAAGATGGTACTCAAACAAATGTACTAAAATCTTGTTGGGATATTTGCTCTTCATCATGGAAGTTAAATGTTGATTGTTTTAATCTCATTGAAAATAAAACTGCTTGAGAAAGTCTTATTCTGTATTTGAATTGACATAAAAAATTAAGTTGTATATTAAAGCCAATTTAAGTGTTCTTGTGAAGTTTTAGTCATTACTTCACTTTTTGAGTTATTTGCTCCACCTTTTTTTTTTTTTTTATTCTTATATTTATTTTATTTATTATATACACATCTTAACATTTTATCAGAAACTGCCTGTTTTTTTTTTTTTGTTTTTTTTTACATAATGTTAATGGTTACTCACTTATTAAACCTGAATAAAAAAAACTCTATGCAGCTTGCTTGTTTATCAAATAGAGCTGTGTGCAAGATTAACTCTACTTGTGTGCTTTGTGTTTGTTGGCTCATAAACCCCTTGCCGTTTATTTTTTTTATGTAGTAGGCACATTCTCATTTTTTTTTTTTTTTTTTTCTTTCCTAAGCTATACAAATATATTTTTAAATATCTGAGTTAAAAGAAATTAACATCTTTCTGTGCTTTAAATTAATAAAATCTTTCTCATTAAAACAAGGCATTTTCTTGTGATACTTATAATAACACCTATGCAACCAAAATTCTCATGATCAAATAAAAATTTGAATATCAGCAAATTATTTATGCCTGGGCAAATTTGAAAATATATATTTATCCAAACACTTTCTCTGACCCTATCGGTCTTTTCCCTCCAAATTTGAATTTTATATCCATATATTTAAAGTTCAACTTGCTACTTGATAAAAACTTGCCTCTAATAAGAATATCTACTTAATCTCTATTGTTCTGTGGTTAAGTCATTGATGTTAAACATCCTAATTTAATTATATAATCAAAGTAGGAATGGTATAATTATAAAAAAAAAAAATTGGGATGTATAATTGTCTGGCTTTTTATTTGTTCAATTATTTTTTTAAAAATGCTTGAAATTCCATTCTGAAAGATTTATTTTTCCTATGTGCATATTGACAAAATTTGGCACAAGACCAGACAAAGTATCGACTTAAAATCAAACTTGCTTGGAAGGACCTCAGTCTTGCAAATAACAATTCTCCATATATAAACTCTAGCAATTAGAACTGATAACTCATGTTGGATAAAAATTATGTGTTAACATACACTGTGCTTTGGTAAAGATTTTTGTGTAAAATTCATGTATCAGTAAGGTACACTGCTAATTTGTTTTAGATCAACCACCCTTTAAAATCTGATCACTGTCCATCATTTTTATATCCTTAACCCAGTACTTCAGTGACCAATCATTCAGATCCCTATGATAAGAGTTAATCCTGTTTATCTTTCTATGATAATCTGATTACTATTCTTCATTTAAATTACCTTTTATTCTTTATGTATAATTTGTGCTATCTCTCTAAAAACAATCTTGTATGTGAGGGGGGGTCTTTTTTCTTTTTATATTCTTGGGTCATTTAAGCTATAGCAAATATTAGTTCTACTTGTCTAATGTGATCTTTGAAAGACTTGAACTTTCACTTTATATACTGGAGGTTTATAATAATTCAGAACATTGGATATTTAAAAAGAATAGATGGAATATTTGGCTTGATGACTATTATAGAAATTGTTGTATCAGATATTTAAAATTCACCACAACATAACAGCCAAAAGAAAATGACATGTTTTATTCAAAGTAAATCACCCTGAATTTAGACACTTCTAGACCTGTGCTATAATAAACCAATCAAAATTTAATTGGATAGCTTAAAATCTGTTCTTGTAAAGTGATATTTTTAACTGTATTGTGGAAGTTAATATCAGCATGCATTAAATAATGAACATGCCAATTTTGACATCAAAGATAAATGAATGACCTTTTTCTTCTTGAAGGTAATAATTCCTTTATTCACTTGTGTATTTGAAGTAGGATCCTCATCTTCATTGTTACTATAATCATATTTCAACTGTTGTACTCTCTAGCTTTGTTTTAGTTGTCCATCATAATTAGTAACTTCGTTGGAATTTTGAATTAAACACTTTATTCAGTACATGGACGAGGATCATTAAATAAGTTTCCAGACTTTTTCGTATGGGCACTTTTATTGATAGTACACACATGAAACTCTAGTCCCCTTCGAAATAATCTCCTCTGGCTGCAATGCACTTGTACTGTTCCAACAACTTCTGGACGGCCCCATGGAAGTCCTCTTGTGTGAGCGTGCCAATGACCTTCATCACAGCCTCTTTCATCTCCTCAATTGTCTCATAACGACAGCCTCTGAGCTTAGGGAATAACCAAAAGTCACAGGGAGCAAGGTCTGGACTATAGGGAGGGTAAGGAACTGTCTTGATACTCATCTTGGTCAAATAGTCTGTGACAAGGATGGAGTTGTGGACTGGTGCATTGTCCTGCTGGAAATGCCACTGACTCTATTTGAAGAGTGCTGCTCTCTTCCGATGGAATCTTTTCCTGAACTCCCTTAAAACCTCAACATAGTAACTCTAACCCTTTGGCCAATCAACTCTGGTGTATTGACTTCCTTACTCCTCCCACACCTCATCATCCCTCACAGACACCCTGCCTTCCTTGAATCTCTTATGCCACTCAAAAACTGATGCTCGATTCATGCAAGATGCTCCAAGAGTGGTCTGAAGCATTCCATGCGTTTCTGTGGCATTGTTTTTCCAAGTTTAAAGCAGAATTTTATTTCATATCATTCTTCCTCATGTCCAGATTGCATTTTTGAAATTCGTCAGCTGTGACGATTAGGCTTTAGTAGGGTGTATTCCAATTGCTGCTGTAACAGTTCATTTGAACCTGAAATCATAAAAATTGGTCAGTCATCTCATAAGATGTATAGCAATAACATAGTGAATTTTCAAGAGTCTACGACAATTTTAAATGCCTATACAAAAAAAGTCTGGAAACTTATTGAATGCACCACAGATATTGTTGTTTTGTGTCCATGCTTGAAGGATGTGTTACTTGAATTTTTCCTTGAGAATGAGCCAGACTTTTCATACACTGATCAAAGGATTGGACTGAAAACCACCTAGGAACAAGGTAGACTTTAACCAACACTTATATCTACTAGGCAATGGGATGAAATACACACAGTTCTTGGTCATCTTCACTTCTGATGGAAGTTTATTTTGAAATACTGTTTTGATGTATGGACTAGGGATCTTAATCTTTTCCAACATGCTTCTAGTTTAAGGCAGACTGACTATGGTAATTTCTACCTATTGTCCTTGACCTTTTTTATCTGCTTATGGAAGCTGTTATATTTGCAGGGTCATTCTTATTATACAGTAGGTAACAATAATCAACCCCTGTGGAATAAAGCCCATATAATACAGAATGGTATCGGAAAATAAGGTGATTGTAAGACAGGAAGGCATAAATTGCTTGAAAGCCTAAATGTTTAATGGGTACTAAACTGCATGTTTCTTAGGTCACTAGGCAAACGTTGTTGTACTGGGAATTTCCTGCCATGTGCAGTATTCACCAGATATTACATATTTGCATTACTGTAGGGTTGAGGTTTTACTGAATTCTCTAAATTGGGTGGAAACTGAAGTGTCACTGGAAGGGGTGGATAGAACATAACAGTAAATGTTGTTTAATAAAATGTGTAAAGTTTTTAAATTCTTAAACAATGCAAATTTTTTTTTGTCACCCAATCATTTTTAATTTAATTTGGAGTTGCTTTTAAATATAGGATTATTTATCAAGTCAGAAAAACTAGCAAAATTTACTGTATATAACTTTCCCTTCTAAATACATGGCTACATAGAATCTGATTACAAATGTCTATAAAGTACTTCTACTCTACCCCCACCCTACCCAGAAGAAAATGATTAAAAGATGCTTGGAATGTGAGAAAAAGTGCATTCATCTGCACTTATAAAAAAAATTCATATTTACAACAAAGTCTCATTTTCATTTACTTAGAAAATGTTTTCAGAACCAAAGAACTTTGGACACTACATTACTCAAAAGTACTTGCTATGTACTGGTTGGTTTGCCAAGCCTTGTACAAAAGTTGGCATTATCCGACAAATACCTATAGCATTCCAATGTGCCAGAAAACATTTTTGACTATCAAACCTCTTAAAAACATCTTTATTTCTCTTGTCTTAACCTAATAACCTTAAAAATTAGTTCTTAAACTTTCTTTGGTTAGCTTGGATACCAACCCCCAAAATAATGTATATGTAAGATTGGTAGGGATTGTTATTACAAAGTTCCATCCAATTTATGAGACATTAGAGGTATCTGTAATAGATATAACTAATATATATAACTACATAAATGGGACAATGGTACATATTGGGTGAATCAAATAACTATTTTTTTTTTTTTTTTTTTTTTTTAATGCTTTCTTTTGACAGTTTAGTAGAGAAAATATTTCCTTGTAAGACAACCTGTTAGAATATACAATGATGCACTAATTCTTCCTACAGTAGTATGGATATTAGCACAAACTTTCTTGCATGTTCCAATCTATGCAACAATTTGTGCAACAGTCATGTGAAGATAACCAAGCAGATCTATCATTTGATAAGAGTACCAAGCAATTAACAATTTCATACAAGCTTTTTCCTACATTTAAAAAAAATTAGATTTGTCTCTTTCTTGTTGATGGATGTATACTTTATTTTTACTACAAATAACTGATAAGAATTATTTCTAAACTAAGTAATTGACCTGTTAGCAATCTTGAGATTGCTGATAGTTCTACAAATTTAATTAGTCGGCATTAATTTAAAGATGTATGCACTTAAAAATCAGTTTTGTGCACAATTCATTTCTTAAATTGAGATGTGGAAAATACTTAGTTTACATGTTATCAAATAATAATAAAAAAAAAATTAACATTTATACAATTTAAACTTGATGAATTTTGTATCTGAAATTTTCCCCTAAAACTACTTTAATTTTCAAGTAACTTAATAGATAAGTAGAATTGTTGAACTATTTATTTAATTTTTTTCTTTTGACAATTACCTTTTGAACCAATAAACTTTTATAAATCCTATACCTGATCTATAAAAATAAGTGGTGGTGGGGGAAGCATAAAATGAACTCTGAATGCGGGCTTCATTGCTTAAAGTTATCTTCTCATTCCATTGAAAAGGGTTCGGACATAATCTCCATGAGCCTTACATTTTTTTTAAGAAATTCATTATAATCATTAAATCTATGGTTACTTGATGATTTATGATGAGGAATATAGACATGTGCTTTTGATAATTTGGGTATTAAAGCAATTAATCTCCTACTCTTGCTGAGAATCTGAAAAGCACAGCCAACTCTCATCACTTTTTGTTGAATCTCCACTTTGGAATTTTGGGTGTTTCCTTAAAGAATCAAAAACGTGTTTGTTTTTTTTGTCTTTTTTGTCTTTTTTCTCATTCCCTCTACATCCCATACATATTTGACTTATCAGCATCTTATTTTGACACCTGGTATGACATTAAATTTTCTGTTTAGCAAAAATTACAAAAAAATTTGTTAGTATCTAAGTATTCTCTACTTTTTTTTCTTTTTTTTTAACTTTAGCTTATTGCAATGAGATAATAAATATCTAAAATATACATGTAATGTTTTGGACCTCCCTAATCTTGATCTGTTTAATTTTAGTGCTGTGTGTGTGTGTGTGTAAAAAATCTTGTTAGCCAACTTCAATTTGGCTGATTAATAAATTAAACATGGGATAAATTACTGATTGTAAACAAAAAATGATTAAAAGGGATTGACTTTTTTAATATTACATTTGGTGGGGACCAATGACTTTGAATAAGTCTCCTCTTTTTAGTGAAGAGGAAGAAGAGCACAAACCAATTCACATTTCATAAAACAAATGTTGAGCCTAGGGTTATAGTACAGTTGTGAACAATTTTTCCCTGTGAAGTAAACACTTAGCAGGCATGTCTGAGATCATTACTAAGTTATGAAACTGATCCTCACTAAGTTAAGCTTAATAACTATGTACTTTGAATCCAGGAAATTTTATAACATCAGGATAGTCAGATTGTCTGTCACAATGTGAACTATTTCAAGATTGGACTTTAAATTGAAAATAACTTTTTTATGAACACACATGAAATAGTCATACTGGATTCAAGATTTTATTCACTATGAGGAACTAGCTTTGATAGGCTTTCTTTTTTCTTTTAACTTCATAAGATTTTCATGATCAGTTGAGAATTCAATTGATCCCCTATTTGTTAAAGATTTTTTCCTGTGTTTGTTGTTGCTGTAACAGTAGTCCAGTGAGCTGATAGTAAATTGAGATTCATCTTTAAATTCCAAGATTGGAAAAACTTTCCTCTAGTAAAATTAATGTTAAAATGTAAATCTTTTGCTCTTTTGACACAGTCTGTAAAATCAATCACCACTATCTGCTTGTGAGTCATGGTTGAATAAATATCTACAACTGTTTTATTTTGACTGTTAAACTGACTTCATAACTTTTAACATTAAAATGCCTATTTTTATGTATGGTTATATTTTACTTCTAACTTGAAAGTTTTTATTTGATA
This sequence comes from Sepioteuthis lessoniana, assembly GCA_963585895.1. Taxonomy (NCBI): domain Eukaryota; kingdom Metazoa; phylum Mollusca; class Cephalopoda; order Myopsida; family Loliginidae; genus Sepioteuthis; species Sepioteuthis lessoniana. Next base: position 56,480,304 of record OY757920.1, read on the forward strand.
AAATTTGAGTCTTTCTCAGTTCTTGACCACTAAATTTTTAGTTCTAAAATTCTAGCATCTTGAAACTTAAGAGATAAGCTTGTATCTTTATACATACACCAAGAGTTTGTTAGCATAGATAAAAATTTTGGAAGGATTTCTAAAATTGTAGATAGCCATGTAATATTGTTAGTTCTTCAAATAACATTATCAAATTTAGAAACTTGATAGTGTTATTTGAGGAATAAAAGATTACCTTATTCTCTAGCTGAATTTTTAATTTTTTAAAATTTATTTGGTATTTTATTTTTCTCACCAAAATTTTATTTTGACTAAATCTTGTTTCAACTGGACAGTCCTAAGAAGATTGGTTTCATGAGGAGGGGCTTGTTTAATGCTAAGTCGGTCAAGAAGCTTAAGCATTGGACACTTAACTGTGAAAAATGAGCATTTAAATAACCTTCAGTTTTGTACTTGTAAAAATTATCTTTTGCAAATAGTAACTTCTTATCACTAACTCCCCACGGAAAACAGAACTGTCTCAACTAAACTCTACCTTGTCCTTATACCTGTGTTCATTGTCATCCATGATCAGGGATTAGTTCCAGAAGGGCTATATCACCATGCCTCCCAGGCTGCACCTCTCTCCATTGTACTCAAAAGTGTATGGTTAAGATCAATAACTAATGCTTTAGATATTCCAAAGGGAAATGCTGAGAGAGCTTTTCCTAACTTAGATGTACTCTTGTGGTATCCACAATTAAACTTTATCCTACAAGGTCAAAATGTTATACAAAATAAAGTGGATAAATGTAATTTAATTGTGCAGTTTGTTTTCCTCTGAAATATGATGTTCAAAAGAGTATTGGTAAAACTAATCTGTTATAACTTGAGTGTCTGGTGCATGAATGTTTTGAGAAAAATCATTGTAATAAGCTACACTACGATGAATTTCTTTGTTTTGCTTTACTTAGTTGAAGGTACGGTGATGGTTGTGTGGGGACAACAGTAGAGTATGGAATGTGGTATTACGTCATTTTGGGTCAGTATGTCATTGGTTAAAATCTTTCAATAAGCAATTCATTCCTATTCACTATAAATTACCGACAAGAGCAGTACTTGTTATGTGTACAATCTTATTCGCTGTTCTCTCTCTCTCTCTCTCTGTCATGTTATGAATTTTTATTATCTTTAGATATTGCAGTGCATGCAGTGGTTTTGTCACAAATAAGACTTGCATGTTTTACTAGTGAATTCTTATACTTTTTTTTCTCTCTCCCCCCCCAAACAAAATTTGCAATAGCTTTAGAAATAAGACGCTACCACTTTATTTGAATTTTATTTGTTGTGGTATAAACTTTAGTGTCCGTAATGCACATCAGCTTTAGGTTTTTATTGAGCTTCTCATGACTTGAATTATGTTGTTTTTAGTTATCTTTGCATCTAAATTTATCTATTTCATTCCATTGGTGTATTGATTGAATTTTGTAGTGCCATGTTGCACAATAGTTGTATTTTGGCAGACCATGATTAATTAGTATGGCTATTTTGCAGGACAATGTAATAGTCTTTTTTTTTTTTTTTTTTTTTTTCTTTTTTTTTTTGTCTGGTTTAAAGATGTTAAATCTTTCTAGGTTCATAAGAACAGAAGAATTTCTTGGCAAGAAATTTGGAGCAAAGAGGTATTTTTATTTACTTTAGAATGCTAAACTTTAATGATATGCAAAAAAATGTTATGCTTCCTTGGGCATCTCTCCTTTTTCATTATCTTCTCACATCAACCTTAAGTCTTTGCACAGAACATGTAAAAGATTATAGAATATCTATGTACAGATCACATTCTTTAAAGTAATTTATCCGGGAGTTCCCAAAAATGGCCTCTTAAATTCTTTTTCTCACCATCATTTCCAAAATCGTCCAATTTGGAATTTGGTCAGTTTTTGAGATTATTGCAGTTTTTGATCTGATTAGGCAATTTGTTTCAAAAATATTACTCTATTTGCAAAAATTTTTATTGGTTTATAGAATGTTTTAGAAATCTACCCTGACAGTAATATTCCAGTTTGAGGAGAAATATTTTAAAGAGTCAATCATAATTGAAAATTTCATTGATTATTTTGAAAGTTTTAATTAGATCATCTCATTATTCTTCCTCATAAAGTAGTTAATCTGAATTACTCCTTGTAACTGTAATCTTTCACTCCTTTTATTAGTTTTGTCACTTTTTTATTTATTGTATGCCATTCAATCTCAATATTGCACTCAATCTTCATTTCTAGACACTGGAGCAAAAGGTTTAATTTGTCAGTCATATATGTGTATACATTGCTGTGAGCATACACCATATTTATATTTTAAAAAATTAACTTTCTGCACAAACATAGAACGAGTGATCATTTAGATACAAACTAGACTGGAAAATGTTTTATTTGTAGTAAGGGCATTTTAAGTTTATTGCTCTAAGAAAACAGCTTTACAACTGTAATCTTTCTGCTGAATTCACTGTTAATATTACAAACTTAAGGAGGTATTTAGATTGGTGCTTCTATAGTGCTGTCCATACATTTTATTAAACCATTTTAGACTTTTAAAGTTTCATATTAAAAGATAATTCATTCTAAAATATCCCAGGGTCTCCATAGATTTAATTCTCTGGATAGACTTTTACAGAAGTGTGTGGTTTCTTAACAAAACCCTCTTTCTTTCTCTTTAAAAACTCCTTCAGTACTTGTTTTTGACTTCTTTTTTTTTAATCGTACACTTGTGGGATAGGGAGAATACCTTACCAACTTAACTCTTCTAGTGTACTTGATTTCATGGGTTTTAACTTGGACTTGGCAAATGTAAGCGTCGCTATTTGATATTGACTAATAACTAGAGTTGTCGACTAAGGTTTAAATTAGCTGGCACTGGTCAACTAAAAAAGCATTAATGCCGGTCTCTTGCTGCTGTTGCAACAATTCTAGTAATCAGCAGAGAGTAGGGCAGTGAGTCATTCGATGGCAGCTGGACGGATGAACCAGCAGCAGCTGCCTTTGCTGACAAGACTGAAAACTTAGCAACTAGTTGAATGAAGAACGTATGCTACATTTGAGCCTCTGACTCATACCCACAGATAGCAGTTATTCGTTGTCAAGCCCTTAGCTTATTCTTATTGTTGCTTTTAAATTTAGCCAATAAAATTTCATTATCCCTTTCCAATTCTTTGTTAGTGTTCATATCACGCCATTTAACGTGGTTTAGACTGTGGGTTTGAAAACCTGTTGTTTCATCTTAAGTAGTAGTAAACACTATCTGAATAAATTAAATCTGATCACTAACCAATTTAAGAGCTTTTGATTATGAAGTAAACTAGTTCTCGATTGGATCTGTATTATGAAACCTTGTAAAATCAAGTTTGCTTTCTCTAACAACTTGCATATTAGCTGAATTGTGAGATTATGGATCATGTGTTAATTGACCCCCCCTCTTCCTTAGTTTTTTTCTTTATTCTAACTTGTTGCTAAATAGAAATTTGTCTAGAACCAGTGTGTTTTTTTTGTTTGTTTGTTTATTTTTTTTCTCAATAATTTTTGGTGAATCCTTTCTTCAATAAAGTACAGATTTTTCTATAACAGGTTTTTAAAAAATAAGTAACCTGAAAGATAATTTAAATTCCTGTAGGACTTTTATCCTTTGAAAATTAAGAATATCAGACTTGTAATATACCATGTTTGTAGATATTCTGTTAAGCTTAAAAGAAAAAAAATTAGCGAACATGTTTCCACAATGAAATAATGTACTAAATCCAACGTAGGAAGTCTGATAAATATCAAGCAATTTCTAATTTAGTTCACTTACGATTACTTTTCAAGGGAGATAACTATTAAAAAGTAATTATGAATTCTCTTCAGTTGCACTTTATTATATAAATTGGGTATGACTCTACATAGAGCTTAATAACCATTAAAAGTTAGCCTTCAGTTTTGTTTGTTTTTTTTTTCCCCCCAAAGGAAAGAAAAAAGTATTAATACTTCATTGGAGAAACTTAATGTACATATTTCTATCAGATAAGCATTGTCTTATCTACTCTGCACGCATCAGGACAACTAAGTGTATTGCAGATTTTTTAATATAGCTAGATATGAAGGATAACTCTCAAATTTGTGTAAATAAAGGAATTTTTTTAAATTCTCAATTCCTAGCATTAATTCATATCTTAGTATTTTAGTCACCTTGTTTGAAACTCAATATATTAGTTGGTGAATCGTGTTTTCCATTTTTATTGTCTTTCCCCATTTGGTCTCCACTGTAGCCAAGCAGCCATCAATCCTCTCTCCAATTTTTTTCTTTCATGTAATTGGAAATAAACTATATCTAAATGTGATTATAGTGGCTATAAGATTAATTTGTGTGTGTGTGTGTGTTATATAAATCTTAAATATGGCAAGTCTTTGAACAGTGAAGAATGAGTTCAATATGCTGTAGCAATTTTCAATTATACTAACTCGCTCACTATTTCCTATCATGTGTCCCCCCCTCTATATCATAGATATTCCTAATCTCTTTTCTCTATTCAACCTATTTTATTGCAAGTAAAGTATTTTGTTTGAAACTTAATGTCTGTATAGAAAAAAATATCCTTAGCAATCTTGTATGATGTATGGGTGCATCTTTGCTAAAAAGAATGTTTATAAGGCAAACAACTTGTTAACCAAAATGCTTACAAATTAAATTGCTTTTAATCTGAGCATTTGTGAATGAAAAAAAAGTATGCCTATCACTTTCCTCATCTAATTATATAATCTTAAACCAATATTTTAATAGCTATTTTTCTTTTACTTTTAGGGTTTCGTACTTGGGATGTGGAAGCTACTGGAGTTGACATCAATGATGAAGTTTCCAAGGTTGCGTCCAAAGCGAGTCTTGGAGAAGAAGGACCCTACGGTTGGTATTTTTTCTTTTGCAACTCTACAAACGGCATGGGTATATGCAAGTGCTTTATAAACCCTTAACTCTTAGCTTTTACTAAACATAATGATCAATTCAGTAAACTCAACAGTAAATTGTAGTCTACTGTTGAATTTCTAAAAATGACTGTTAAATCCAAGAGTTCAACTGGTCAATTTTGGAAAATAATCCTAAGAGATTAAGTATAGGAAAAGCCTAGTTACATTGACTTTTCCCACAAAGTAGATAAAAGGACAAGAAACAGGATTTTTTTTCTACTTGATAGAAATCAACAAATAATTCATCAGAAGAATTAAATGTTAGAATCACTGTCAAAAGTATTTTACAGATATGATGGTATTTCTTTAAAGTTGTTCATACGTGTAATAACTTTCCCTCTTTGTTAATAGTGTATAATGTCAAAAACTTCATATGATCTTAAAAGTTCAAATTCTTAATATAGACAAGTTCTTGAGGTAATGTTTTATCACTTGATGACTCTCATAAGTGTATTAAGTCAAGACTAAAACCTTAGTGTCCAACCTTTCACATTCTATGACTTGTATAAGTTAAGATGTACTATACAAATCTTGTATTCAGCCCAGTTGGCTGAATCTGTAAAATGACTGCACCTCTGCGAAAGAGTGTGTGTGTGTGTGTATATATATATATATATAATCTGATATGACACTAAACCATCTGATGATGAGGCTCTCATCTTGGAGCTTTGGGAAATGTAAAGTACTTGTTCATTATCATTAGTCCCTTGTCCACTTTAACCCAGAATGGTAGTACCTGTTAGTGTCCTGTCTATGGGGTCAAATAGAACTATTTAATCATTTACTGTACTTGAGATCATTTATCTGTGGGAAACAAATGACTGTTAAATTGAACTGGTATTACATAGCAGTATGTAGGATCATTTAACTGTGCAAACAAATGAGCTTAGCTTATTTAAAAATGTTACCTACAAGCTATTCATTTACAAACACAACCAATAAATCTTGTATTTCTATTAATTCTTGTTTTAAAAGATATAGGTAAATATATTTAATATTTTTATGTGAAAAACAAAACGGTATGAAAATTACTTCTCTTACTGAGACTGGAACTTGTGTTGATTTAATTGAAATTTTAAATCTAGGATATTTAAATCCTAGATTTAAAATTTCAATTAAATCAACACAAGTTCCAGTGAGCTGTAAAAAAATTCTTTAAATTTCTATTGTTTGATTGGAATCTCATTCTGTTTTGAATCAATATCATTAACAAAATTTTCAAATATTACAAAACTAAATATTTACAAACCATAAAACAAATTCCATAGTTGTTGCTAGTCAATTTTAACTGACTAGCTAAAATCAATGAGGTGTGATATGCCACTCTACTGCATGTCATAGGTCAGTCATCTGTCTTAGATTATAAAGTTAAATTAACCACAGCAATCTTGAAAAATTTTGTATTCAACCAATGCAGACAATGTTCCACAGCAAACATAGTTGCTTTGTCAAGTTCTTGATTCTCTCATGTTGTTATTAGCAACAAACTGAAGAGCTTAAAATTTTCAGTTATGTTTATCTACAATACATCACTTGGATTTTGTAACAGTCAAAATTGTGGCACTAGCTTGAATTTTATATATAGAAAAGTAGCTTTCAGGAATCCTGTGTAAAAACAATTGTTGTATATTAAAAATAGAATGTGATTGGAGATAATTTTTTAGGCAGATTTGCCTATTTATAGTTCTGAAGACAAAATATTCAGTAATTCTTTTATCCAATACATCATTATTTAATGAATATGAACCTTGGATCTTCTAAGAATCTTCTATTATTATTATTAAATAGGAACCAAACTAATGTAAAGTCCCCATGATGTAATGGCTAATATTCTGGACTACAATATTGCAGTAAGCAAGTTGGAACTGAAGTTGTGCTATTACCGTCACTTTTCATTGGTAAATGTATACCCCCCCCCCTTTTTTTTACCCAGCTATGGTTAAATAGTACGTCTGTTCTTTAACAAGGATAGCTTCGCCTTTTTGAATAACTTAGTTTATATGCTATTAAACAAAGAAACTAAATATTTAATATCGCATCTAAGCCCAGCTATGGGTTAATATGCCATTAAACAAAGAAATTAAACCAAACTGTCCTCCCCCATTTAATTTCTCTGTCCTAGTTTGCTATAATTTGAAAGAAATTAGTTTCTGTATATTTCTTATCTATACTATGGTTTCAGAGAAGATATATTGTATAGTTGAAGAAATTTTCATGATTCAAGTTATGCTGTAGTCCTACATAATTTCTTAAACTTGAGCTGAAAGAAAGGAAATGTTCATGAATTTAATGCTTTTGCATCCATAACATGCTTTAAGCCAGTTGCATTTTTCTAAACTCTTGGGAAGTTCTGTGAGGAATTTTTAAGTGTTCATTACATTAGGCAGTATGTATTTATCTAGTTTTAGTCTTATCTGGTAGAAAGCTATGTGAGGGTTGAACTCTGTACTCTAGCAAATGTGTACGGTAATCGTGTTAACAATCCCTAGTGTAGGCACTCTTCTTAACACGAAGCTAAACTTTATTTGGTACAAGGTCAAATGAAAGGAAGATTTATATAAACCTTTAAAGTGAAAAACAGGCTTTGACAATCATTTTGAATTCTGGATTTTTTGTTTGTTAATCACAATCCCATTTGAGAGATGTACAACTATTTCAGCTACTAAGTAAGCTTTCTGCTCTTGAACTTAGTTCAACTAAACCATTCTTAGCATAGTACCAGATGTCTGGAACATTTCCTGAGAACGGCACTTAAACAATAGCTCGCAAAATCATGTTAATAATTATTCTGCAGTAGGTGCCCAAAAAGCTTAAGATAAGCTATGTTTATAAAGCTTTTAAGTGTTAAATGAACCAAGAAGTCTGTTATTTGATCAGATCTTCTGGAAGTTGATATCTTCGGCTACAAAAAGGCTTTTTGTGATCAACTTTACTTATTTGCTTTTCAGAGTTTAGCTTGGTGAATTACATATTTCATTAGATCAGTCTGACAAAAGGTTACATTCCTGGAGGTCCCTCCTATTAAGGAATGAGTGTTGTTTATGATTCTCACACTTGCATTAACCTTGAATAATTAGTGGGAGAGATTCTAGAAATAATGTTGGTCTTTATCAACCATGTAAGCAACCATTGGCTAAAATAAGTCAAAAAATTGCTATAATTTGTTTCACCTTCTGTTATTTGTAGTTAGTACAAATGTACATTATTTTCTTAACACTTTCTTGATTGCTTTAATTTATGCTTTGTTAGTCATACTTTTGGCAAATTGGCCAGTCAGACTTGTTCAGTGAACAGTAGTTTGGGTAATATCAACAGGGATTAGACATTCTAACAAATCTTACAGCTGGAATGTGATATTTCTGTTTCATAATAAAGACATAAATTAATGTTGAGGCTGTTTTTCAGAAATTGAAGCATTCAAATATGGGATGTTGAATACTGTACTGCTTATGTCAAAAGTCAACTTTCTGAACCACTCTGCCACTTCATTTGGTTCTTAAATGACCGATTGGTTTCCTTTCCCCCCCCCCTTTAGTATTTGCAAACATGTTTGTTATTTCCGCTCTCCCCACTCAGTAGTGGCTGATAAACAATATGCCTGAAGCCGGTTTTTTTTTTGGGGGGGGGGTATGACTTAACTAGTTTTAAGTAGCTTTAGGTAAAATAAGTGTTTCCAACCTAGTTAAATGTCACTTTAATATCAGCTATGATCTGGACAAACTACAAGTTGAATAATGGAAATCTTAGTTTGTTATATAATCAAGAGATAATCATCAATTTTTTTTTTTTTCCCCCAGTAAGATCATTTAGCAGCTGAAAAAGTTCATTGTTTTCATTGAATGAAAATAATTTATATTAAAATATTTTCCAATTAAACTAAAAGGTGCCTTCTGAATGAAAGAATAACTTTTCTATCAACTAAGTAGTTAACAGTATAGATGAAAAGAAATAGATAATTGCAGAAAGGCTACAGGTGAGAAACCTGCTTTTAGTTAAAGACAGCTCCCAGTGTATAGGATGCTAGTTAGTCTCTTCTAAAGACTTTCTCATTTGTGGATTCATAGAGGTGAATTTAGTGGTTAAAGAACTGTGGCTTATTTATTAAAGAGCCAACTAAAAATAAAAACTAATTACAATGAATACTCATTACATTTTATGCCATTTGCTATAAATTTCTTACTCAAAATATAGCTATTATGGAATAGATGATTTTTTAAAAATTTGTAATAACTTGCTAGCTCAGCATTACTTAGAATATATTTAGACACAGTATTCAATACTAAAGTGGTGACATTTCAGTTTGGTATGGGTGAGATTTATATCTAAGCTTATGTTGTGCAAAATGTAGTTCTCAAGAAGTTAAATAGTATTAAACAGATACTTATAGTTGAAGGGAGCATATTAAGTTGCATATCATTACCTGACTCTTTGATATTGAATGTAATCTACTTCTAGAGAATGCAGTGGAAAAGATTCTTGCATGTTTTTTATTTAAAATTTTTAATGCTAACCTTAATGGAATGATTTGAACTCACCAACTCATCCTCTCATGTTCTCTCCACCTTCAATTCATTTCTGTATTCCTTATTGGTTAATTTATTTTTATTCTAAATATTGAACATGTAGAACTTTGTTTTCCTTACTTAACAGTCAACTCTTTTGGACCTCTAAAATCAGGTAAGCTTAGTAAGCTACCATCTTCTATTTTCATTTTATTTTTCTTTGCATGCTGATAGTGGATAACTTCTAATTCGTATGTTATCCACAAACTTTTTTTTTTTTTTTTTAACCCACTAATTTTCTATACTTCTCCTGTTTAGTGATTTGTTTGTCAGATGAGTGATTTTTTTTTTATTATATAGTCAATTGCATGTTATTCATCTTATGAAAAAAAATATGCAGATTCTGTTGGAAGTCTTACTCAGTGTTGCTCCCTTTCATCAAAGCTAAATGTTATCAGCAGTTGTGTACAGCCTCTTGTATCCATTCTAAAAGCTCCTACATCTTTTGTTGTCTACCTGCACATATTTTACCCACCACTGTTTTTCCAAGCCTTTATTTTGTTCCATTTTTATTTATGCACTTTTTTTTTTTTTTTTTTTTTTTTTTTGAGGATGGGATTGGGCCAAAAAAAAAATGCTTAAGATCAACTAATTTTATGGTTATAAAATAGATTTATATAATTACTAGTATATACACTCAGTATATTAAGGTAATCAATTTACCTTCAAGTGAAACTTGAACCATTAAATTCAAATTTCTTAACAATAGAAAATAACAGACTTTACTAGTGGGGTAGAAGTTTTTATTTTAATTGAATTTTAAACATTTTTTCTTCTGACTGTTGAAGCTCATAATTTATTTGCTATCATTTTTATATACCATTCCAAAAATGTGTTATTAGTCAGTATTACATTCTTCTTTGTAATCCTAAATTAAACACTTGTATTGTGAAATGGGAAATTTTCATGAAGTGTATTGATCATGAATATCAGTTATAGTTTATTTTAGGGAATTGGATTTTTATTAGTGCAGCAGTGTCATAAAGTAGGTAAAACATCTTGCAAAAAAAAATTTGAAAGGTAACAAAGATGATGCTTTTATATTTTCAACTGTACATGTATCTTAGAAAGTCAACTTTATTTCATTTTCATGTTCTAAATCTGACTTGGAGATTAAATCTAATGAGCAAAACTAGATATTAAGAAGTTGAATTGGAAAGGAAATTATTGATATATTGATTAACTGAAGTGTTGCACTGGAAGTCATGATTTCCAGTTTAAAAAAAAAAATTTTTTAGATTTCAGTCTTGGGTTATTGGATTGAAGGCTGCTGCAAAGAATGGTATTGGTGAACTGTTCAAACTCTAGCTAAAACTTTTACACTAGAATCCTTGGGACAGGCCTAAATTCATTTCTCCCCACTCTTCTCCAACTGGGGAGAATAGCAAGGTAGTTTAGCCTTATAAAAGACAATCCATCTTGGGTACTGGTCAGATCAGGGATCACCATTTGCTGTTGGCACTACCATTGCTCAGAGATACTATGAAGGAGAATGACTCGGTCTAACCCCCCAAAATGGTTGTAGAGAAAAACGCATCCATCTTTCATAAGATTTTAAAAATAGGTGCTCTTGGTTCACTCCAGTTGATTGCATTTACATTAGCTCGACATTTTTGGAACTTTTTTTTTTTTTTTTTTTTTTTTTTCATATATATTTTAATTAGAAACTTGTTGCTTGTCTCTTAAACTTGAAGAAAATGGTTGTTAATGTTGGAATTTATTTGCACCTTTTATCTTAATTCCTTTTCTCCTTCAGGAAAAAAGTGTAAAGGTTTTCAGAATGTGCTTTCTTTTTAATTACCTATCTCAGCGTACACTGCACTTTTTTCCCCTCTAACTTTGTATCCATTCAGTGTTGTACATTGAAAAATGGTTGTCTTGGCAACAGTTTCAATTATTCTACACTTGGATAACATTATCAATTTACTGCTATCAGTCTTTAAATGATATATTGAAAAAGGGGTTTTTAAAATATCAAATTGTCCAAAACAAACATAACAGTAACTTCATCTGAGTGGTTGAAAAATAAACTTATGAATATGGCAATATACTAATAAAACATGGATTCCCTTTGTATCTTTTAGTTATTATCAGGAATAATTTGAAAGAAAATTTTGTCTAAAAATTTTAACTTAATAGTTCTCTCTCTCTCTCTCTCTCTCTCTCTGTCTCAAAATAGAATGTATTTATAGACACAGTATTCAATTGAAGTTTTTCACTGAAGTTAATTTACATGTAAAGTTAAGTGTTTTTGTTTTTACACACATTTCACCGAGGTAATTGGAGATGTGGGTGTTGCAAAGTAAGGCATTGATGACTAGTTCAAACTCTGGCTAAGACAGTTTGCATTCACTTTGCACTAAATATTTTATAAAATATTTTTTAGAATGTTGCTATTGTAATACCATGTATTCTATAATATTGCTTCTGATGTACTTTCTCCAGTATGTAATCTTATGTACTTTGACTGGACAAGTCAATTTAGTCGTGATGAAATTTTGTATCATCCTGGAAATCTAATCCAGAGGGTTACTGATAAAAACCTATGCAGCTACTTTTGTTTTACTTGTCAATTGTTGAAGACAACTCTCTAAATTTACATAGCAAATTATTATATTTGAAAAAGTAATAAATTTTGTTTTTTCTTGTAATTTATAGGCTTTCATAAAAACTACTTGTAAGCTATCTTATCTGATATTAGAAGCTTAACTATAGAATATTTAAAGTTATTCTTAATGAATTAGTTTTTGTGTGAGCATTATAACTTATCCAAATAGAATACAAGCATTTATTTTATTGTTTACTATTGAATCGCACATAACAATGATAATTTTAGAATTTGTTAATGTAATCAATGTACACCTACAGTTTTCTTAAAACTATAAAAAAATAATAGATTTTGATGACTTTCCAATTTGTGTTCATGCAAAACAAATTTTACTGAGACAACCATTCTTGTTGTATTTGTCATTTTTCTTTCCCCTTTATTGTAATTTATAAATGATGTTGAAATAATGAATTGAAAAATAAATTCTTAATGCGTTTCTCATTTTTAAAGCATTTTAATTGATGTCATAATGATTTAATACTTTAACATTTAAAACAAATTTAATATTACTTGCTTTTATTGACTCTTGGAAATGTCAAGCTCAATGTAAATTTAAATTTTTGCTTTCAATAATTAAAGTGAACAAAATATCTAATTGAACTATTGATTTTGATGGTTGTAATCAAATTGATATTCAAATTCTCTTGTCTTGTTCCAGTCTTAATAAAATGTAAATGATTTGTCATATCTTGGGCTTAATTGTTTACTTTCTATAACTTAAATATACTTAAATTATTTTTGTATTAGATGTATGTGATTATAACAAAAAATCATTTTATAATAGTTTGTCATCTGAAGATTTTGAAGATAAATCATTGAAATGAAAAGGTTCAAAGATTATATAACTAAGTGTCAAATTGTATGCATCTTATTTTCTTAATTTAAACTCTAAATATTTTTATTTTTACTTATGAAATAATTCCACTCTGGTTTTTCTCTTGATTTATTCTTTGAGTCTTTCTTGAGGTTTATTTTGCCAAAGCTGCTCTAGATGAGATTAAATAATTTTAAAAATTACTATAAAAACAAGTTTGTTACTCCTGAGCTTTTTACTTTTATTATAAGAATCTTTTTGTCTATCAGTGGAACTTAACTGGTCACATTGATTTTAAACATTTTTTAAAACTATGTTACACTAGTCTATAATTAAGACAATTATTTTTTTAATATATCTTCCAAATTACTAGATAGGTTGAAATTGTTTAGTGTTTTTGTATAATTAACACTAACTGTTCCATTTATTTTCACTAACTTTAGCCTTAGTTATGGAGTTATTTAATAGAATAACTACTTGACCTGGTTAGATATAGGGTTGCTTTTTGTATGGATGGGCTGGTACTATCTATACTATTGTTTAAAAGTTCCTTGAGGGTTATTGTATTAATGATACCATCTACATAAGGCCATGAAGTAAGATTTGGTATTTTTGTTATTTAACAGAAAATTTACTCTCAGCTTTGTTAGTGCTTTATGCAAAAATTATTACCTAACATAAGGAACTAAGAAAAATTTTTTACAAACTTCATAGTGTTGTTTTTTTTTTTTTTTTTTTTTTTTTTCCCCAACTATTTGTCCATTTTGGAGATTTATTGCTGAATTTTGCTTTGGCACTATTCTATCTTTATGCAAAGCTTTATTTTATCCAATATATCAAATGGGAAGGATCTTTTTAACAATATTCTTGATAAGATTATCAGTGATTCCCGTTTACATAAAAATAGATTTATACATTTTTTCCCAGATCAGTTTACCATTTATCTTCATGTATTGCTAAACTTTCCTAGATCTTTACTTTTGTAAAGAACTCAACTACTTGGAGTTTCTCTCCATAACACTTTCAGTATTTCACATAATTCTTGTATTCTAAGTTGGCTCTAGTAATAGATGTTTCATTGTTAATTTATTGTGAATAATTGTATATCATTTAGCACAAGATGTTAAACCATAATGCATTTCCTCTGCAAGTGTGTTCTCCTGTTCTTTAATAAGTGGTGGTGAGTTTTGGTACTCGGATATGACATATATGAAGACAAACCTTCAAGTCATGGACACCAAAGCCCACTTGATCCTATCCCACAAAATGTTTTGCTGTATCCTATTGTTATAGGTTATTTTATTAGTATATTATCAGTACAATGTTCATTTGAAAGATAGACAAAGACTATCATTTCCTATTGTATGGATATTAATGATCAGATAAATTTGCCTTATAATAAAACATGGAAAATTTAAACTACAGATTCAAATTATTTGCTGAAGTTACTAGTAGTAACTTTAAAAATCAGACTTAAGATAAAACCCTGCTTTGAGGAAGTTAAACATTACATGCAAGGTAATACTGTTTTAACAATAAGCCATTTAATTCCAAATATTTTTTTATCAATGAACAAAATTAAATTCAGATATATTTACTTGCAATGAATTATATATATATATATAATCTTAATTGAAAAAGAAAAATGTTTTAACATTATATTTTCAAAAAACTTTTTTTTTTTTTTTTTTTCAGGTGAGCGGGTGATGAGTTGCTGCACAGGTCCACTGAGTATTGAAGTCTTAATAGCCCCACAGACAACTACTGTAAAGAGAGCATTGAAGAACTTCCTGGGAGCACCTGTCAAATACCATCACCTGATTTATGCTGGCCATGTCCTGCAGGGTACTGGAGAATGGATCTTACAAGACGATACTTTCACTTTTGGGGATTTTGCTGGCACTTTCAAAGATCCTGATGTTGAGAATGCACTCAAACAACAGGAAGAAGCAATTTTAAATATTCACTGTTTTGCCACTGGTGATTGGAATAATGCCAGTCTTTCTCGTATAGGAACCAAAGTTTTGCAAATGAACTTGAATCCAGAAGATAAACTGTCCAACTTGAGTGGGGTAATGCAGTTTAATACATACTTATGCAACTATGTGAAGATTAGGTCACTTAAAGAAATGCTTAGATCATCTGATGTTGTTGGTAACATAAGATTCAGTAAACCCACTCTGTATGTGTTTCCTGGTTGCCAGGGAGATTCAGCTCTTTTTGGGATCAGTGGTTTCAATCTTCTAGTCAATGGTGGCTACAATAAGAAAGCTTGCTTTTGGGATTTCACCAGACACTTGGATCGTATTGATGCTATGCTACTGACGCATCTTGGAATTGATAATATTTTTGGTATGAACTCAGTATTGCAGCGTAAAAGCATTGAAAATGTTCATCCTGAAATTGGTCATGTGTATTTCAATGCTTACAAAGGAAGTCGTAATTCCCAGGATGAAGTAGAAACTGAGGGAAAACCAAACAGCTTGCTTGTAAATCTTGCTGCTGAGGGAGATAAAATAGTTGATAATGTCCGTTCATTGGGACAATCTCCAAATCCCTGCTACAGATCAGCAACTGCAACGACAATCGAACCAGTAAACCTGTATCACAAAGTGGGACATGGTTCTCTGGATATGTACATCTTAAATCCAGTTCAAGACAGTAAAGAATTGAAAGAGTTCTATCAGCAGTGGAGCAAGCAATCTATACAGCATAGCAACTCTCCTCAGTTCACTCTGCCTAACATACTGTCCATTTGTACTCTTCTTATCTGGAGACCAGCAGATCAGACTGAAAACATAACTCGTATTTTCTTCCCTGGAAATGCTCCACAACACAAAATCATTGAAGGACTGGAAAAACTCAAAACTCTCAATGTCCTCAAGGTCCCTAAGTGCTGTGATAAAGAGCTGAATGCTCCAAAAGCTACTCTTAAGAAAGCTGTGCCCTCAAAAACATCAGCCACCTCAAGAACCACCTCAAAACCTACAACTGCCAAAAATGAACCCATTAAACGTGAGAGTAAGGTGGATCTGAAGTCCAAAGCACCGGCACCAAAGACAAACAAGGTGTCAAAGGAGGATACTAACAACAAGAAAGCAAGCAAGACTAAAGAGAAAGGAGACAAGCCTAAATCTGCAATATCTAGCTCTCCTAAAACCTCTCCTCCGACTGAAGTGCCACCCTTCTCTTCTCAAGCACCAGCTTCTGCTGCAGTTCCTGAACCAACACCAGTTATGAAGGAATCACCACCAGACTTGGTGCAGAAGGATAACAATCTTCTAGTAGACTTTGGATCTGCACCTGAGCAACAGCTGCAGCAGCAGCAGCAGCCACAGCAACATACAGCTCCAGCGTCTGACACTTTGCTTGATCTTATTGGACATTCATCTATGAAGGCTGAATCAGAGCAGTTGTTGGCCTCAGATCCTGCTTGCTTCATGAACAATCAATCACCAGATCCTCTACCTGATCCTAGCCATGTTGAGCATGATACAACTAGGCAACCAGAAGATGATCAACTCAGTAGTGGACTCAATCATAAAGAAATGGAAGACATGGGCATCTATGATGATGATATGATGGTACAAAGAGAGCGATCAGATGATGCTGCTGAAGCTGATAAGCTGGTCTCCTCTAGTTCCGATGATAAAGGATTTGAGGAATATGATGAAGAGGTTCAACCAGAATCCTTGCCAGAACCTGACCTGATCATGGGCAGCCAACCTTTGCAATATGACATGCCAACTCATGAATTTGGAGGCAAATTAGATTCAATGGGCATGCCTCCTACACAAGATTTTTCAAAAGAAGAATCCTTTTCAAGGGAAGAACTTTTGATAACTGAGAGATCTGATACAGTTGAGAGTATGCCAGATGACTCTCCATCACCTGATACTTTTGAACATATGAACAAAGAAGAAACATATCCTTCAATGGGCTATGGGCATGAAAGAAATGAAATGCCTGAGGATGGATTTGAGCAGGATATGAACAGGGACTTCTCACCAAATGCAGATATGACCAATTCTGTATATGGTAACCTTATGGAGCAAAGTGTCCTTTCAGCTGAAGCTTTTGAACAGCTGCAACAAGAATGTGCAGAAATGGAAAATAGAATGCATGAAAGTTCATCCCAGGAAGATCTTGAGGGTCAACAAGAAACCAAAGAATTTTCTCCAGATTCTGAGAGGTCATCAGATTATCAACCAGAAGATGTAGAGAGAGAGTCCCCAGAAGAGGAAGAGAGTCCTGAACCAATTGAAGATGATGTACCTAAGAATGAAGAACAAGAGTGTTCCAGCCCTGAAGGTTTTGATGAACAATATGAGAAAGACTTCCAACCAAATGAGGAACAGCCAGAAGTTGTTGCTGCTCATGAGGATGAAAATAAGGAGAACACTGGTCCAGATGTTGATGATGCTCACGACTTTGATATGCATCATTCTGACAGTGGCACTGCATTAGATGAACAAACAGAGAAGGAAAGTGCTGATGACCTGATGAAGAATCAGAATGAGGATCATGGCATCTATGATGAAGAAGATGAGGATTCTGAAGAAGTAGCTTCCCAGCCTGAAGGAGATGAACCCCAGATGGCCTGGAATGAACCTGAACAGCAAGTGAACATGCAGGACGGTCAGGAAGTGCAAGATGATCATGAAGTGCAGGACGGTCAGGAAGTGCAAGATGATCATGAAGCGCAGGACAGTCAGGAAGTGCAAGATGATCATGAAGCGCAGGACTGTCAGGAAGTGCAAGATGATCATGAAGCGCAGGACTGTCAGGAAGTGCAAGATGATCATGAAGCGCAGGACTGTCAGGAAGTGCAAGATGATCATGAAGCACAGGACAGTCAGGAAGTGCAAGATGATCAGGAAATGCAAGACAATCAGGAAATGCCTGCTAAAGTAAATTTAAGTGAAGATGATATGGATTCAGAATCTCAAACTGTATCTTCTCTCCCAGCAGCATTTGAAAAAGATGAGACTCCACAACCAGGAGACAAGTCAGCAGATGAAGAAGAAAGAGATGATACTGATTCCATTGATGGCGGTACCCCAGAAGATGAAAAGGATATTGATGAAACCTTTGGTTCTTCTACACAGCAAGCCAGTGATGCAGATAAACAGTTTGACTCATCAACTCCCCACCCAGCCTGGAGTACTACAAGCAACTTGTCACCTCTTGCCCCACCTTTTGATCCAAGTGGTAATCAAGCTTTTGATCCTTTTGGTCAACAAGGTGCCAACAACTTCTCTGGCGATGATGAAAGCCATGACGCACCTGGACAATCCCAGGAATATGAATCTGGATTTGGAGAAGTTCACTCAGGTGGAGCTTTTGATGAAAAGGCGTTTGACCCAACTGAGGAATGGGGTAAACCAATGAATTTGCCTTCACCACCACCTTTGCCGCCAGAAGTAAAGAAATCCAATGGAGTAGCTACCAAAAAACCCACATCCAAAACTTCTAGTGCCAGAACTGATAGGAAACTGGCAGATACAAAAAAAACAGAAACTAAGAAACCAACCTCCACATTAGGAAGATCTCCCAAACCTGCTCTTGACCGCAAAGCTGGATTAGTGAAGACTGAGAAACCCGAGAAGAAGTTGTCAAATGGAGATGCTGATGTGAAAAGTAAACCTCGTTCAACAATCTTAGACAAATCTAAATCTTCCCACTCCACTACTGAGAAGAAGCCATTGACAAAGACAAGGCCTTCATCAGCTGCTTCTGCTAAATTGGAAACAAAGACCACAAACAGTGCATTGAAAACTGAAGCCAAATCCAAACTGTCGTCTGCTAAACGTCCGTCAACAACTACAGGAAGCCGTGCATCCCCTGCCTCGAAAGCTGCTCCTTCTCTGCCTCCACATACCACATTCTATGTTGACCTTACCTACATCCCTAATCATGGAGACCCTACATACAGTGATATTGAATTTTTCAAGAGGATCCGTGCACGCTATTATGTTCTTAGTGCTCTCTCTCCTAACCCACAAATTTTGAATGCTCTTTTGGAAGCCAAGCAGACATGGGAAGATAAAAATCTTGAAGTCACAGTTATTCCAACATATGATAATGAAACATTAAGGCACTGGATGGGTTTGCACAGAGACGAGCTTACCGATTTGAAGATTGATGTGGCACCATCTGCCAGTCGCTGCACAATTCAATTGCAGGATCATGAGACCAGCTGCTCTGCTTATAGATTGGAATTCTAATGACCAAGTTTATGTATTCCTGGCTTCAAGTACTGCAAACAGGGAAACATTGAATGCATATTAAGAAGATATGGATTTAATAATTCCTTTGGAATTGTTTGGGATCAGTCAGTCAAATGGGCCAGTTACCACTTATAGCATGAGATCCACTAAGAAAATGCTTTTTGCTCCTCCCACAACCCCAATCCCTGTCTTTTTAAATAACTCGAAAAAAACAAATGGGTCAAGGAATTTTTTCTTAGTAATATTACTCTGTGCTTTCAACTTGAACTGAAGTAATTTTGGTAAATGTTATGTTCCCCCCCCCCTCTTTCTATCTTCTGCTATTGGTGGAAGTGAAAAAATTCCTAAGACTCTTTTAATGTGCATTATTACTACTACTACTATGATAATAACAACAAAATTATAATAATCTTGAAGTATTGCTTGCTATGTTGTCATTTTTCAAAGTGTTCAATAAACATTCTTTCTGTCCAGTGTTGATGTCGAACAGCTTTCATCATACTTGAAGTCTAAATGGAAAACACACACACACACACACACACACAGACACACACTCACATCACAACCAATTTCAAGACATAATCATTAAATTCAATAAAGTAATCTTTATAAACTTTCCACACACACACACACACACACACACACACACACAAACTCTTAATAAAAAGTTTATTCTAATTATAACCATACATCAGCTGGACATGAACCAACAGACTTGGAAATAGAATCTGGAGAATCAATGATGCCTTGTATTTCTCTACAGCCAGCTGTTATTTATTTATTTTGTTCATTTTTTCTTTTTCTTTTATTTTTTTAAAAACTTTTTGTTTTCTTGAATTTTCTGCTGCAATTCTGCTGCCATATTTTTTTCTTTAATTTGTCTGCCCTCTGCACATCTATCAACCTTTCTTTCCCTGTTTAAAATCATTAAATTTAAAAAAAATTTTTCTTATTTAAATGTTCCCAAAACAGTTTTTGGTTCACTTCAATTGCTTTAATTACAGACATACACACACAAATGCAATATATTCAATCATGGGAACGGATAATGGTGGGGTCTAATTAAATTTTTATTTACCCCCATATTCCCAATTCTTTTTTTTTTTCTTTTCCCCCCTAAGCAAAGTCTTTCTTTCCTACCCAGAAACGTCCTCCAAAAACAAAAATGTCTTCTGGTTTTTTAATGTTGTAAAACAAAAAGAGGAAAAATTAAAGCTACAAAAACAAAATTAAATGCTGAGTCAATTCAGTATTGCGTGAAAATTTAAATTGTGATATTTTTTGCTATGTGGTGCTTCCGCAGCTGTGTTCTTCTTTTAAGTATTCTAATGGAAAATGAAATAATCAACACTCTTTGACCTGCCTTGCATCAATTTTTTTTTTTTTTTTTTTTTTATGTAACCAAAATTCTGGCTACAGAGGTAAACTAACAGATGTTCACTTCCTAAAGAATGTCACAAATCACAACAGATTTGATAAACAAATAACATTCACATAAGTCCTATATTTTTTTCTTTTTCTAAGAACAAAAATGAAAACCCAGCCTATTTTGGTTTCATGCATGTAAGATTTTTATTCCACTCACAACAGTTCATTTAAAAAGATAAAATCAGGAGAATTTTTTAATTTTTTTTAACAATAAAGTTTTTAAATCTCCAATTTATTTTTTACTTAATTTAATTTTTTCTTCTATTCTTTTCTGTCCCTATCATCTGTGTCACAATCTAAAAGTTTAAACTGTGATAGTAGGAATATTTTTTAAAATTTATTAGAGAGGCTTAAGAGTTTCAGACAGCACTTTGGTTTTAGAATCATATAAATGGAAGAAAATTTGAAGAATTTTTTTTTTAAACATTCAAATGAAATGGGGGTGCTGCTAAAAAGAAAACTTGTGTTACCTTCCCACTCAACCTTTCCATTTGTTGAGACTTTTTCTTGTCCCAGAATATTTTATTTATTTTTTTATAATTATTGAATTAGGTGATTGTTAATTTTAATGTATCTTAATTTCTTTTTTTTTTTTTTTTTTTTTTTTTTTTTTTTTAATTTCTTGCCCCCTTCCGTTCCCCTTCAACTCTCTTGTGTAGTTCTTCCTTTTTCTCTTTTGCAATGTACTTTCATGTCTGGTGGTGATCTTTGTCTCTCTCACCCCCTTTTATGTTTTGTTGCTTTGCTGAAATAAAATCTGATTTTTTTTCTTTCTTTTTCTTTATTTTATTTTTAATAGTATGTCCTTTTTCTTTCTCTTTCTTTTCTTTTTTTTTATTATTTAAAAAAATGCTCTTTAAGAAAAATTGACACAATCCAAGCATCCTACTTGGTTTAGTTTGTTTTCTAAGAGGATAATGGTATGCAAACTCTTGGATTTCTGCAGATCTCTCCAATAAACACTTTGAGTTAACAAACCTGCATTTGATGAATTCTACTTACTGTCTTTATCTAAATATAGGAAAAGTAGTAGTAATAAATTATTCATTTGTTAATTTCTGTTCAGATTTTTATTTTTCTAAGAGTTATTCTTGGGTTGTAAATTAAACTCATCATATTATGTTAAAAAAACACTTAATCATTCTTTTAGATCATCTTTCCATAAAGGAAAATAGTGTTTGTGTGTAAATGCTGAAAACTAATTTTAACTCTCCTATAAAGAATTTATAAATTTAATATTTTAAAGATGAAGACAAATTTATCTTAACTGCATAATATTTTTACTTTAATGTTATCAATATTTGAACAGTATTAATCACTAAAATAACTGTATTGAGAATGAAGTGCTGTGTCATGCTGTACAGAGAGCCAAGAGATAAAGTTCAGGAAGATGGGGAATGTTAATAAACTGATATATTATCTTTTTGTTTTATATTTTACAATTTTATTTTATTTTATTTTTTATTTTATTTTAAATCCTTCACAACTGTCAAAATTTTTTCTCTTTACCCCCTCCCCTGACTCTCCTTTTGAATTTTGACATTTTTCGAAGCTTTGTCAGATTGGTATTGACAATAGCAACAGGAGGGTCTCTTACTAAAACCACAAATTGAAATGTTACTAGTTTAGATAAGGAATGTGAATTTATTCCTTATCGAGCTAATGGATTTTGATAATCAATGAAATGCAGCCATATTGATTTAGACATAGTTGAAGGGAAAAAAGCACCATCACTTAAACTTTAACTGCTATAAACTAGAGAAGACAATTTTTATGTAACCTGTTAATTTATGCTGACAGTATTGAATAAAGTAATCTTAACAAATCTAATCAAGAAATGATTCTTGAATTTTCCTCTCTTTATGCTAAGTGACTTGATGACTTTTAGCTCTACTTGAAAAAATAAGACTAGATTTGGGCAACTTGCAAAATGATTTAAATTTTATCTTCCCAGCTATCTTATTTTTGATGTCCCCCTACAGCAAAGGGAACCTTAAGAAATTCAGGTTTTTAAATGCATCAGTAATGTTGAATACAGTTCACTCACAGATCACTTAATCACTTGGTCTAAGTTCATTTTTCAATTGGTGTCCATATCTTTCCTTTAGTCCGTGTTGGACTAAGTTTATTAAATTCATGGTTTACATCTCGGAAGTTATTCAATTCATACTCTTAATGGGATTTTGAAAATATAGAATTGTTCGAATTTTAAAATTTTTTTTTTTTTTTTTTTTTTTTCTAAGATCAAATTTCTTCTGTGCATTCTTCAATGATACTGTGCATCTATAAAGTGAACTATTAAGATTATCATCTTTATTTTTCTGTCATTAATCTAAAATTCATTATGATGGTATTAAAGATTCTACTAGCATAGTTTTTAGTATAGGCCAAGTTGGTTTGAGCTGAGCTTAATTTTACTTATATATAAAACTTTGTACATAAAAGCTGAAACCATTAACGTTAGCAATTAAGATATCAAGCATTTTGGTAAAGTGGATGATCTGTTGAAAAAGATCTCTCTACATACATCTATTTGTAAAATCCTGTGACTTTAAGAAAATGCATGTTTTGTTTTGAAATTAGTGTTTGTTATAAGCAGACATTTAATGAGCACTAACAACTTTTGCTGGAGAAGTGACTATTTCTTGTAAGATTTTAGGAAAGTTTAACCAAAAGCATGATTTTTGTTTTATATTATGTAAACCACCTTCTCTCCCCCAGTACAATAGCACTATCTGTCCAGCTTTCAAAAATTTAACTTGGCAACCATTTAACTTGTATAATTATCTTTTTTTTTTTTTTTTTTTTTTTTTTTTGAGGAAAAACAGGTCAGTGGGGGGTGGGGGTGAAACAGTAAAAAAAAACAAAACTTTTTGCTTGATTCTAGCCTTGGTTCAGTTAATGACATGTTATTTGTTCAAAGCTTGACTCAATACTATTCATTTTAGATGTGGCTTACTGTTAGGACTAATTCACTTTGTATTGTATCTTTAGAAATGTATGATTAGATAGTTTTACATGCTTACATCATTCTTTGGTGTTGAAGGTTTGTCAAGATGTCTACCTTTTTTTTTTTTTTTTTTTTTTCCCTCCCCCCCCACACTTAATTTCTTGATTCCTTTTATTCTGATGACTTTAGAATTGAATGAATAATCTTAAATTGATTAGCTAAACGAAATTTTGGTTTTGATTAGGATAATAGGGTTTGTCATTCTAATGTGGCCTTGGCCATCATAATTTTTTCTATCTTTAGTTTTTGTGCAATTCTTGGTCCATGTGTATATAAGCTCTGAAATCTTAAGCATTGAATAATTTTAAAAAATATTCTTGTCTTGCTAATCTAAACTTTGATATGATCAGTGCATTTGTGAAAATTCTTCAACTTAATTGTTTTAAATATTGTCCTTGTGGTAAAATAGTAGCTACTTCAGTCTTGTAAGCAAAATGGCCATAAGCTATATATAAGCTGAGCTTTTGGCTGTATATTTACCTACATCTTAGTTTTAGACATTTAGCTGATATATATGTTGTAATTCCAAAGAGTATTCTTTTCTCAATTTGTGACTCCTTTCTTTACAGGTTCAGCTTTATACTAAATTGCTGACAATATATTTTGGGGCTTGCTGACCAAATGACTTTTAATACAATATATTTGAATAAAAGTAAAGACAGCTTTATCAGTATTTCTGTCTTAGGAAAAAAAATCAGATTTCAACTTACATAATTACTTAATATGAATAAATTTTCTACCATAGAAAAACTAAGAAAATCTATTAATTGTGTATATGTCATCTTGATTAATAGGCTTTCTTAGATATTCTTCACAATGTCTATGATCTTAATCTTTAAAACTAAGGTGACTGTTCTCCAATGCAAGAAAGCCATAATGGTTAATCCAATTCTTTAGAAATATTTATGAATATCTTTTTGCCATCCCTTTTCTAGTGCTTCAACTATCATTCCTGCCTTATGAACTGACAATCCTGCCTTAATCTTAATATCATCTGCCTGCTAGCTTAACTGAATCTCCTCTTTAAAGAAAATTTTTCAGTTTTCCAATTTGTATCATTAAATATCTTTGGAACATTAGGAAATCACTTATTTCATTACTGTACCAATTTGTGTATTCTGAGCATTAAAAAAAAAAAAGGCATTAACCAATAAATTTATTTTGTGCACAAATATTTGTTATCTGAATCCATTAACTTTTTATTTTCATCTATCTTGTACCTTTTTATTTTATTATATATATCCCATAAATAAGTACACCTCTAGCAATTAAAAAAAAAAAAATGAATTTTCTTTAAAATCAAAGATGCTAGGATTTCATTTCTGGTGGAACATTTATACAAAACTGTATAGCATTGAAACTGTTATGGGAAATATTCATATATAGCAGTTAAAATACCTGTAGAAAAAGACCATGGAAAGATTGCATACTCTCAAAATGGAATGCTGAAGAGTTTAATTAGAATAAACACCAATAATATCCATTTTAATTGTATAACATTTGACTAGAAATACTAAAATTCTGGTATCTTTGGTTTAGCAAAAATATTAACTTTTTTTTTTTTTTTTTTTACAATAAAGCAGAGGTGGGTATTTATTTATGGGCAGTACTGTATAATGCTAGATTTCCAGTCAGCATTTCTTGAATACGGTGTTTAAAGAAAGTCTTTTTTAGGATTTGAATCTAAGTCTGACAGGAAGATGGTGATGTCTTGTTGGTCGTATTAACTGAGATTTCATCTCTTTTTTCCAAGGTGGGGGGAACACAGTGCTATAGTAGATATATATTGTCTTTGTGATAATGATAGTCCTCTTCATATTATAGCTAGCTAGCAATAGTCTGTTCACATCATTGGCCTTGAGAATGTCTATCTAATAAGGTTTATCTGTTGTAACCAATCAACTCTATAAATACAGGTCTGACCTGAAGATGTCATGTACATGGTAAAAGAGTAGTTTATACTTTATAGCAATCCAAGACATTCAATTTTTAGTAGAACACTTGGATGTATTTCAGGACTGTGTGCAGGAATTTGCATGAGTCTCAATGATTGCTCCATCTAATTCATTTAGAATTGCTATTTCATTCTCACTGTTTTGGCTTTATTTGTGTGTTCTAATAGATGATCTGATCTTAATCTTTTTTTTTTTTTTTTTTTTTTTTTTTTTTTAGACTTGATCTCTTAAGATGATATTTAAGCTTTCTTCTAGAAAAGATTCATTTGAGTCTCTTACATTATATCATGTTTTGAAATGATCTTTCAGTCACTTCTTCTGGTGATAATTTCCCTTCTGATTCATTTATGTGAAGAGGGGGGAAAAGTTAAAGAATTTCCTCACAATTTTCTCTCTCTTCTAGATTTAACTAAGGCTTTTGGAAAAGTCTTAGTACATCTTTCTGCTTGACTATTTTACTGTTTGATGATATGAGATTTGTAGAGTGTTCAATTAATTTTGCAGTATTAAGTAAATTCTTCTGGCTTAAACTGAATGCCATTATTTGAAACCAACAACTTTAGTATGCCAAACTTTAAAAAAAACAATTACCTAAGAAAAATCTCTAGTTGGGTTTTTACTAATTAAAGGCTCCGGATGATTTTGACTAGAAATCTGATGTCCCTAACCAGTTTAATTTCTTGGTCATTGAGAATGTTTCTAAGATTGTATTTCTACTTGTGTGTAATTATTTTTGATGCCTAAACATATCTATGGCAACAAAGAGCAATTTCTTTGTTTATATATGAGCAATGAACATAGTTTCTCAAACATTTCCATTAACTAATACTAAAGTG
The DNA here is from genome assembly GCA_963585895.1 of Sepioteuthis lessoniana. Lineage (NCBI taxonomy): Eukaryota > Metazoa > Mollusca > Cephalopoda > Myopsida > Loliginidae > Sepioteuthis > Sepioteuthis lessoniana. The sequence continues at coordinate 56,506,714 of OY757920.1, forward strand.
TCTTGTATTAAATTGTTTTGACACTGTCATCTGTAAATAATTTAGAATTATAATATAATATGAGAGTAGGTATCAATATAAGATGGTCATTCTGCTCAATGGTGAATGTCTCCAACTGTGAGGGATGTGTCTGTCATGTCTTTTTTTTTTTTTTTTTTTTTTTTATTATTATTATTATTATTAACCATATGCTTGGATCTCAGCCCTAATATATGGTTAATGTCAATTTCAAAATTAAATGTTTGTAATTGTTAACAAACTCACTCATAGATTATTTTTGGGAGTTGGTGGTAGTCTTATATCCACATTATTGGCCTTGAGAATCTATGTAAAGAACTTTACATATTAGTGCAATCACTGAGGAGAAAGTATGCTAGTATCTAAATAATTTGTATAATATTGACAGCAAGAAACATAGTTGCTATCCAACAATTTACTTTTTAAACTGACAACAAAAGTCTCTTAATTTGTTGGAAAATTATTTTGCTTATAGTTTCTTGTAGTATGGGGCTCAAATAATCTGCTTCTTGTAATGAAAATAGACTGTTGAAAATGGATATTAGTTGAACTGAACTAGCAATAGATGAATTTTCTAAGTATTCACAGACTTGAATTTAATTTGTCTATCAAATAAGGGCTTTAGAAAATCCTCTAAAGTCCACTTAACTTGATTCTGTTAATAGTTAATTGACAATGTGATTGACAGGAATAATGTTTTGAAACCTTACAGAAACAGTATTGGACATTAAACAACTTGACTTGCTGAATAAACTTTATTTGCATTTGATCTCTAAGTAAAATCTCAAATTAAATTGAAGAGATCATCTGAAAACAAAAAAGGAAATTTAACCTAAAAGATAATGTTGGTGAGCTTAATATTATTAGTAGTTGACTTTGTTTCCATGGAATTGTTAATCTGTCTATTACTGTTTGGCATACAAGTTAAAAGCTTCATTTCAGAGTTCACTTATTTAATGTTAGTAACTTGTATTCATTAATTGAGTATATAATTGGTAAAATAAGGGTTTTGACAAATTTAAAACTTATGTTAAAGGCTTTTTTTTTTTTTTTTTTTTTTTTTTTGTCAGCAGATTGACCATTTATTTATGAGTTTGAGCCATATTTTGTAGTAATTGATCTTCTGGTTTTGATTACTTGTTTCTTACACTTTCTTCTCTGCCACCATAATGGACACCGGTTCGAATATATTTTTACATGGAAACATTCCAGAGTTGTGTGTTTTTTTTTTTGTTTGTTTGTTTGTTTGTTTGTTTGTTTTTTTGTTTGTTTTTTTTTCTCCTTGTTTTTTTTCTCCTCTCCTTTTCTGAATGACATATCTTGGTATATGTATAATTTTTTTATTTATTCATTTATTTTTTTTTTTTATAATTGTGTTGGCAATAAGTATTCATACAACTGTAGATAATAAGCACACTTTGATTGGCTTTGCTGCACAGCATAGAACTCATTTTAAATGTTTTCTTTACAATTTTTTTCATTGGAGATTTCATTTAAATTATATATTGTCTATTGGTGTTAAAGGAAAGGGAGAAATCTCTAAAGAAGTTTGACAGAGAAACACTTAAAACAAGAAAGTTGATATTTGCTTACTCGCACAACTGCAGAAAAAGGATACATTCTCTTTCTCTCTCCCTGTGTGTTTGTTTTTTTTTTTTGTTTTTAAGGGACACCTCAGATTGACCCATTAGATACAGTATTACAGCTTGGAGTATTTCAAAGTTGAATGAAATAACAATTATGGGTTTAGAGGCTTGAAACTGAAATACAAAGGATTAAAAGATTTACATATGCATATCCAAGAAAGGATTTATATAATCAGGGTCGCTGTACATTTTAAAAGATTAAAAAAATAAAAAGTATTGTCTAACAAATGCTTTTTGTCCTATTGAAAACAAATTAAAATGCTAAATTTAGCTGGGCAATCTTTAAATATCTTCCTAAAAAGTTGCTTTGATAATGAGGTGTCTTTTCAAAAATGATTGAGAATTAATTTTTTTTTCTTTTAAAGCAAGGAAGATGTCATTTTAGTTAGACATTTAATAGCATTTGCATTGTTTGAGGAAAAAACTCTGGAAAAAAGTGTGAACAAGATTTAAACTACAAATGGTAGCTTATTTCATATATAAATGCATATGTGTGTGTGTGTGTGCTGATCCTGAAAGTTTTTAAAATCAGCTTCTCTTTTTTTTTTCTTTTTTTTTTTTTTTTATTAGAACTTTAATCATGGCTCCTTATTATATTTAGCATGAGTAATCTCAATATTAAAAGAATCTATTTAATCAATGTTGCTTCATTTCAACTGGCTTAAAGGCCACCTTTAGTAGCCATTTAGTTTAATGGTTAGTCTCATCCTATTTATAGAATTTATATCAATGGATAATAAATAAGGGGATTTATAAGATAATTAGGATTCATTATTTATCTCCCTTGGGCAGTATGACTATTTTTAATACTATTATGCCAACGAAATTTCACTGCGGTGTGCCTTTTTTCTGTTATTGTAACATGCATACAAATTTCATTATAATACAGATTATAACTTTTTCTTGTTGGGGTGGGGATTACCACATGATATCTTAATATCAAGTCTGTTTTTCATACTAGACACTTATAAATTTAAAAAAAATCTAAGATTAGTATTGCTTTATTACTATTCTTTCCTGTTTTGAACTGTTTTATTGCTCGATACAAATTTTTTAAAAAATTGGCTGCTCTTTTGCAATTAGAATTATACTTTACCCCCACCCGTTCCCAACCCACAAGAATATTGTACAAAAGCAAAAATGAATTCAATATAAAGAATGCCAGGCTGTCTTACTAGTCAGAAATAAAAATGAACAACTTGTAAATCTTGTTCTAAAGTTTAAAAAAAAAAAAAGTCTTATTCATTTTTCAGATTCCTGATGCTATCTTCTGCCTATTAACTTTAACGAAAACTTAGAGACAAGTCTTGATAGGTTCCCACATCCTGTGCCCCTATTTATTTACAAGGACTGGGAGGAGAGTCTTCCTTGAGATTCTGAGAATTTTTTTTTTTTCTAGGAGATGGTGAGTCATTTTTCTGAATATGGAAAGCAAGCTGTAAGGGTTTATAGTTTAGGGGGCCCTGTATACAGGCACAACAAATATGGCTGCTTGTAGGAAAAAGAAAATAAAAAAGGAAAGTGGGGTGAAAGAAGAAAGTGAAGAGTAGAATAGAGGAAGTAGTATGTAAAGTAGTCTTGTAGTTTCCATCTTAACACAGAATTTGGCTTCCTGAGAGTATTGGTGCATCAATTGTGATAAAAGATGTTGGCTGATCCATGTAGAAATGAGCAATTTTTTTTCATTGTGGGTTTGGGGTGGTAGAACATTATGCATAGGCAAGGGGACTCTAGTGAAAGCATGTTTGCCTCACAACAGTTGGCTTAAGGGGGTCTGGTGACAGTGTCAAATTTCTATACTGGAGAAAAATTAGGAAGAGACTTTAGTAAAAAATCTTTTTATGGGTTATCTAGATAATATCTAGTGGGAATTTTCCTCAGTGAAAAGTTAAGACTATAAAGAGATCTGTAACTTCTTAAGGATTCAACATTTACCATCTTAAGCCATGTTACTATAAGAAAGCAATATAATATTCAGCAGTTATATATGAGAGAAAGAAAGAGAGAGAGCTGATAATGTTTGATATTACACAGTATTCTTAATACTAGATAACTTGTGGAGTCATTGGGTTTCCAGTATAACAACAGTTCATGATATCAATGCATCAATTTAGGAAGGATTTTACTTAGTACTTCATAGTTATCTTGTTTATATTAATTCAATTCAATTTCTTGATTTAATGATGTTTAGCTTTGTGGATTATTTAATGCCAAAGTCATCTTTATAAAAAGATAGTGGTGCTATTTAAACTCTAGCTGGGAGGATAGTAGGGTTCATATGTTTCTTGAGGGTATTAATCCAAAAATGAACATAATAGCATGACTAGACTTCCGACTATGATGTTGCAGTCCAACATATTAGCCATTATGTCATGGTGATCATTATATTGAGAATCTGGATAATCAAAAAATGACATTTAATACAAATGCAGATGCCACAAAATTATTATTCAGTTGCAAATTCGACTGGAAATTGATTTATTTTCTAACTTGGAGCATTTTAAGTTTATCGCTTTAATAAACATCTCTACTGAGTTACAGTAATATACATACAAAGAGAATCTTTGTATATTCAATTTGTGGTTTAGTGTTATGTACCAATATTTTTACAAGATTCTTGTTGATTATGATTGTGTGCAATATTATTTTCCTTTAAAATTTTATTTCATGAAGATTTACAAGTAAAAATATTAAAATACCAATAAAGTCATGGATATCAAATAATTTAATGAACTGCACAATATTATTGCATAAATTCTGTCTAGAACTTCTACAAAAGAAAATTATGTATGAAATTCTTACTATTACAAATTATTTTTTTCCCATAAAACCATCATATTGGTCCAATAGTTAGCAAAAATAAAAGATTGTAAACTCACTTCAGCAAGCAATTTTCAAAATGATTTTATTAAAGTACTTTTATATGTTAAATCTATTAGTTATGATTTTGTGCTATTTCATTTAGCGCTGTAAGAAATTAGCTCAATATTTCTGCCCAAGAGTACATCCTGACTTGTTCAACATTTTCATGTTGATCTCCATAATAATTGACTGTAGATTTGAATTAAGTTATATTTTTGATGTTATTATTACAGATTAATAGCAAAAGTATTAAAATAATTGTGAAATAATCTCAAAGTTACAAGTATTTTTGAGATTATGACAATTTTAGAATTTATCACTTACAAAATATATATATTTGAATCAATAAGTTTTTTTTGCAGCTTCCCCCTCATCTCTTATTTCCAAATGGAGCAAAAAAAAATGTGTGTGTGTGTGTGCAATGATTTTTTTTTTTTTTTTTTTAATACAAATTAAAAGTATGATTATCAGATCTCCCCTCCCCCATCTTCTCGGGGAAATCTGCCATTTATATTCATGTTTATACTAACAAAGAATTTTTTTTTTTTTTAAATTGGAAGATCTTCCATATAAGATTTGTACTTGTGGATAAATAAAGGTATCTTTACTAAATATATATATATATATATATATATATATATATATATATATATATATATATATATACACACACACTCTGAAAAGCAAAGTAAAACCCTTTTTTCTGCAAAATTCTAAATCTACTTTTACAAAATGCAAATGTAGATTTACATCAAGATTAAATAAAAAAAAAAAAAAAAAAAAAGTATACATGATACAATTGTGGGTAGAGGTAAAATGGAAAAAAAATATCATACAGAAAAGTTGAATTTTAATGCCAACTTTGTACCAGAAATTATCTACGTTACCATGTTGTTGGTAACAAGTATTCTTCTGCACTCAAATTGATATACTGTGCATAATTGTAGTTATCAAAAAGATATTTGTATGAACTTGGGCATCTTGTAAACAAATTTGTCAGTATTTACTATAGACAATATAATCTTCCAATTTGCATCTGGAGAATATTGTTCTATTTTTCCTGGATTGCCTGAGCAAGTTCTGCAAGGGGATCCTGGCTTATGGCAAAAAATGTTTTATATGGGTAACCGAGGTTTCTTCCAGGCCACAAGAAAGAGTCATTAACATTATGCTGCAGATATTTCCTAACTCCCCATGCTTTGATGGTTGGGTATTATCCAAGAAGATAGGATGGGATACCAGTCTGTGATCATCCAAATGAAAGACGAGAGTTAATGGACTTTCTCCTGGTACCTTTTGGCCACTGAGGTTGCCTTGCAGTCATACAAGCAGCTACTTTAGTTCATTACTGAGCCACTACCAAATGGAACTTTATACTGGGTAGTGTGTTGATGATATAATTCCCCTAGCATGCCATATTTGAGTTCAGCTATCAGTCATATGCAATAGTAACCAATTCTTTTTGGATTAGCATAATCTCTTTCAAAAATAGATGTTCCAATAAATTCTACCATTGCAATTTATCTATTGGAAAACTCAGTAGCATAGATTCCAATGATATACCATCAAATTTGATATGCTCGATTGAAATTGAGAGATCTTACATCTAAGAATATGGCATTAGATTAGAGAAAGCTATGTCAAGGCAAAGTTGGACTGTGAAAGGCTTTCTTAAGACAGTTAAACTGAATTTTTCATACATTTTAAAGAGTATATGCTATCAAATACACTTATCATGTTAGATTGTATATGTTCAAATTTGGTTACTTTCTTTGTTTTCCTTGTATTTAGGTTCTATATCTTGTTAGATGTAAATACAAAAATCACTGGTCTCTGTCAAGGTTGTCAATGGCAGTAGAAGTATTTTCTTGTTACAATTACTTGAGTAGTTAAAGTGGTTTTCGGAGCATCGGCCTAAAGTGTAAACTGTTCACCAATGGTTTGGGTTCAATCCTAAGTCAAAGACTCAAAAAATGATACTTGATGCCACCTTGCTTAACACTCAGCATTATAAGGTACAGATCAAGGGTAAAGTGGAGCAATACAGGGAAAGTAGCGCTCTTCCCAACACTTTGGTGTTGTAGCTATTGAAAAGGGAGCCGTCAGGTCACCCTCGACTTAAGTTGCCAACTTGACTAACTTTTTACTAGTTTACCTATATAGTCACGTACTCGTCTATATCGAAAAAAAAAATCCCGGTTATCTCCCTTTAATTTTGGATAAAAGTAGATATTAGGCATTCCCATAATGAATTTAACGATACGACAAATTGAAAAAAAAAATGAAAATAACACCAACTGTTTGAAAAAATAGTAATTTACATAATACCAGAAACCGTTTCTTTTATAATAAAATAAAAGTTTTCATGTTAAAAATGATTTTATCTCATATCGTATATATATACAGAAATGTCCTTCATGATGAAAAATCAAAATCTACTTTTTGTAAAAGATAAAACATAAAAGTACTTTTTACATGGCTTCTGAATTGAATAGATAGAAAATTATTATTGTTGTTATTATAAATTATTATAATAAAGATCATTGATCATTATCATTATCCAAGGGAGGTAACTTATTCTCGAATTCATCAACTTGACTGATTAAGATGCAGAAATTATTCTTGCATGTAATCCACTTTACAAGCACATTTTTTCCAGAGAGGATTCAAGAGAAAAATGGCTAAATACAAATGGCACAAGTTCTTGGTTATAATATGTACTTGTAGGTGTCATGTGATAAAAGTGCATGAATCTTATTTTGTGAGTTTTTTTTTTTTTTATTTTACCAGATAATTTTTGTGAAGAAACATGCAGATGACTGGTTCATATATCAACTATAAACAAGAAAATTTAATGCTGGCAAATTGAATCATTTGTTTAATTTATTGTATTATTTATTGTATTGGATTATCAATAATGAGTAAAAGGAAATTTCTCTGATAATATTTGAAAAATATCAAGTTTCTTGAAAAATAAAAAAAATAAAAATTTAGATTTTTTTCTATGTATAACTCTGCTCTGCTATTTTATCCATAGTTGGTGTGAGAAGAAATGGTTTCATGCCTTTCCCATAGGCATTTAGTGTAAAGTAAATACAGCCTAAGCTGTAATTAAAATATGGCTTATCTATTCAATTTTCTGCACTAATAGGCATTAAGTCAGCTACACCTGTTGATATTTTAGAAAAATACAGCAAGTCTATTCATTCGTTACTTCATATACATATAATTTTACTTTCTAATTCAAGATTTTTTTAAATCAATTTCTTAAAAGATATCAAAATAAGAATAAGCAGCTAGTTGGCCTCAACTTATTTTCTTTTCTTTCATGGTTTTATTAAATTTATGAATTAGCTATAGCAGTGTAAATTTCTCATGAGATAAAATTAAAATAATTTGCTTCTTATTCTATAAGAATGAAAAAAGTGAAATTTGCTGTAATGAAATTTCCACTTTTGAAAACACTAGTTTGATTGAATATAAGAGCTGATTAAGTTTTCTTGTATTAAAGAGAAAGCAGAAAATAAAACTCACTTGCTTGAAAAAGCCCAGAGATTTATTTTTTTAAAGAGAAAGTCTACAAATCAAAATCAACTTGAAGCCTCAATTGAAACAATTAGACAATGCTGCTCAGTTTTAATTAGAGAAAGTTACAAGACAACAATGTATCAATTCATTTTTTAAATGTTTTTATTGTCACGTCAAATCCATGTTATATTACAAAGAAAATAGACTTTGATATCTGATCTGGCAGAAATATTTTTTCAGTATTTTTTAATTTTTAAAAATTATCTTTCTTTACTTTGTATAAAAATTCAAATGAAGTAAAAAAAAAAAAGATAGAGAAATTATTTATCGGAATCTTTTGAGCATTAATTCCCAATGTGGGACACAGTAATATTTTAGTGGGGCATGCAATATTAATGTAAAATTTTGTATGTGTTAGAATAAAATATTACAGGAGGGCATCAGAATTTTAGAAATATCAAAGTGAAACATAGCCCAAAATCAGTTAGGAACCACTGCTTTAGAGGTTATGTACCAAGGTTTTCAACAAAACATAAGACCCAGTTCCACAGCCATTGAAGAAATCATCCAAATCTAATGACCATATTCCAATTCCACCAAACTTGTTTTTCTTGAACCACTCAATCTGAAGGAAAAAAAAAGAACAAGTTTACATATGAAATTCTGTATTTTAGTTGTGATTAATATAAGTTGAACTAATATTGGGAATTTATTATTTCTTCTAACACTGATCCTATCATAAACGATGGGATTGTTTACTTAGAGATTGGTACTTCTGCTTGTCTACAGGTTCAAGATGATACCATCAGTTAAGTTAGCAAGATGAGAATGCAGAAGCAGGGATCAACTGAAATCTTTCCAAATCATTTAAGTAAAGAGCAAGTATGATGAGAAGTTGCATGGAAGAGAAATTGAAAAATTGCAAGAACACAAATTAGTGTAGAAAAAGAAGAGGATTGGAGTATCATAAGTTATAATAATAAGAAAAGAAAATGAGAGAGAAAAAAAGAGACCAGTTTACCTTTCTCTTGACTCGAATGCCACTGAGTAATGCTTCTTGTAAACACAACAGTTTCTCATTAGCTTGTAATGAAAGCATGTTGTACGACCTATTATTTATATATATATATATATATATATATATATATTATATCATATTTTAAATGTAAGTACATGTTTTGGATGCTCTGTATTTCAGTCAATATTACTATTATTTTTTTATTGTACAATTATGAATTTTTTTATTTCAAATTTGAGATAGATACATTGTTTATGTTTTTAGTCAATATTTTTATCACACTACAAGCCTTTAAAACAATTATTGGAAATTTCTTTTAAGATCAGTATACAAGTATGGTGTTGTTAATGAGGATATCAATTTTTTAATTTCATTTTAAAATAGAATTGAAAAATCAGTCCAAAATCAACTTTTTTTTCCTTAAGAGGAATTTACGTTTTTAAGTTAATCTTTAAATCTTGGGAATACATCTAACTTTTCAGACTTAAAATTATATTTTTGAAAGTTTTAGGTTTATGATAAGGTAATTGTACCTAAAGCATAATTTTTTAAATGTATGAAATAAAAAAAAGAATTAACTTGAAAAATCCATTTCTTTTCTGTTTTGCTCTTCTTTTGAGTAAATTTTGTAATTTCTCTGTCCTGATGGGTGTTGGACTGATGAAGTTAATTCTAGATTATACTGGTAAAAATTTTTCCAAGTTTTTAATTCTTCAATGATTATCTAACAAAGGACAAATAATATTACAATCACTCTTTGCATGAATATTAAATTATTTAAAAAAATGAAATCCAATATATAAAAATCTGAGATCAACAGGCAAAAAAAAAAAAATGCTGTTCTACAAATGTTTCTACAAACATGAATAAATATTTTCTAAACACCAGACTTGATTTTTTTTCTTACTGCTAACCCAACATGACTTTACTATCCAAACCAACCCATTTTAACTCAATTATTGTATTTTATAGTTCAAAGTTTTAGTATTTGCACATACTATTTTTGTATGATGTGTAATTTAAATATTGTTAAACAATAACATTGTTGATAAAAACCTGAGATATATGTACTTTGAGGGATTTTTTTATTCATCAAGAGGTTTACTTTCATTTTTTTGACAGTTACTGAAAAGTTCTCAACTCAACCAAAAAGGAATTTTTCTCCAAGAGTTAAAAAAAAATTTGAGAACAGACATGCTAAGTGTGTTAACTGTGGAATGAATATGCAGATTAGCATATATATTTCATGGTTCTTGGTCAGGCCAAGAACTTTTTAGCACCTTCTCATAGTATACAGAATGAAGAAATAGAAGTAAAAAAAAAAATACAACTTAGAAGAAAATATATTGATTTGGAATTTTTTATTTGAAATAAATTAAAACAAGAATAGAAGATCTAATTTATCAGATTAATAAAAATGAGATTTATCTGAACAAAAAGGTTCTCATATCTTTAGTATAAAATAATTTTGTTGTATGCTAAGATATCTCCCTACAAAATGAACTGATATTTACCTTTACTTTTAAAGACTGAACATCATCATAGCCAATCCATTCATCATTATAAACCAAATAAGGAACTTTTTGCTCTTGAATTCTGGAAACCTTTGCACCTTTCTTGATTAAATCACAAATCTGTCAAAATAAAAATAAATACTTTTTCAATATTTGTGTATATTATAATGATCTGATTTTTGTATGTATGTTAGTATAACAACAAAAATAGAATATCAAGACAAGATTTTTGGTAACACAATCATATTAAAATGCTTAGACAATGAAGCAGTTTGCAGCAGCTGCTGCTGCTACTTCTACAATTATTATAATTATTATCATCATAATAGTTTAAGTTACCTGTGCTTATTCTAATCGCTATAAATCATCAAGGGAGATAACGATTAAATGCTAATTAAAGAATACTTCTTATCTATTGATAATTATAATTCTATCAATTGGATCTGATATCACATCTTAAAGAATTTATATTATAATTGCAAATTAATTTTTCTAATTTGCATTTAATAGTTATCTCCCTTGATAAATTGTAATGTGAGTGTAAATGAAGACCTGATATCAATAATTTACAAGTTGGATTGGAAATTGTATAAGTTTTTATGAGCATTTTAATGCAATTGTAATGATAAAGATCTCAATGTGATATGCCATTTTTGCTATGTTATTGTAAAACACATAGAAAAACTGAATCATTATGGGTTATAATGAATATCTGGTAAAGTAATGTTTTACAAATGTAAAAGTAAAATTTATTATAAAGATTTTAATTTTTCTTTTTTCAGCTGTTTTTTGATTTAACAATTTTATCTTGTATTTTTCTTTTGACAGAAATAAAATGTCAAAATATAACTGGAAATTATATTTTTAAATGAAAATATCTCATTGATAGTTATGAAAGAACAAAAATATTGATAGTTCTCTAATTCAAACTTTTCCATATGGAAATAAGTAAATGAGATTCAAATCAATATCAATTATTGATAAAGGATAGACAAATGGTAATGCTTTAAAAAAATTTTTTAATTGAATAAGAAATATGTTTCAAATAGGAAAAATCTCATTAATGCACATATTATAGGTATTTGTTGGATTAGACTAGCTTTGATATGAAGCCACAGTTCTGAAGCAGTTATCATGTACTGGGTTTAGCTCAATCAGTTTGTAATATATTAAACCAATAAATGCTATGCATGTTTTCCAGCATGTACTGCAGAATTGGAGGAAAAAAAAAAAAAGAAAATATCCTTTATCAAGAATAAAATTTTTATACATTTGTATTGTGTTTGTATTATGCTTCAATTCTATGTTTTTATATTTATTTTTACAATAACTGCCTTTAGTTCTCTTCAAATTTATTGTTTGAATTATCATTTTTCAACGTATTTCACTTAAAAAAAGATTTTGCTGCATTTGTAGCAGTAAATGTAAATTCATGCTGATTGCCATTTTTTATGTCATAAATTTCTAATTCAAGTGTAAATATATAAGCTAGTTGCCTTAATAACACTGATATCCATACCTCATAGTACGATAAAAATCCTGCTTCTCTTGTATATTGTCCAGCTGAGTTGGGTCCATTGGAAGGACAGCCTGGAACAGTACAAGAGATGTTTGCCAAACGAAATCCACGCCCATACATGGGCATTCCAATGTTCAACTTGCTTTTAGGAACTCCATGTTTCACCCAGTAGTGTGCACTCCAATCCTGAAAAATTCAAAGAACACAGACTTTTCAAGAAATTTCAGATCTATGAACTTTAAGTAAAAACTTTTGAAGACTTGATTAGTCATGAAATATATATTTCATTGTTATCTAAAACAATTAATTTATTTGCTAGTCAAAAAAAAAAGAAGCTAACAAATTGCACAAACTAGCTGAAGTACCCATCGACAGTTGAAATTATGAAGTTATCTGAAAAAAGACAGAAGATAACAGAAAATGCCCTCAGGATCCACCGAAAGGGAGGGAGGATGATGGATCCAAATGGAACAAACGACAATGAACACTGAACGAAAAAAGGACTATGATTAAAGAAAACTGTACAAACTTTTCATGTGTCTGCAGTCAGAAATTCAGCTCCCTAAAAGGATTGAACATTCATAGAACAAAAATGGGTTGTGCTTCTCAGATAGTAACTCAGGAGCAGCACTCTGTCAATGCAGATAAGACGTCAGAAAACCAAAGCTAGGAAGCAAACCACAGTGCTGAGGATATTCAAGCTGTCGGATCGAAGGATGAGACGCAACCCAAATTGCAAAGAATCAAATTTCTGCCAGAATGTGACTCTGAAGCTTGGAGCATGCTTGATTATGCCATAAGCAAGACACGTGATAAAAAGCTGGGAAAGAAGAAGTATAACCAGTGGCTAAATGAAAGCGGTCTTGTCATCTACGAGGTCTGTAAGGAAATCTTTGGTGTGAAAGAAACAATTAATAAGCCACCAGCCAGAGAGAATAGACGTCAAAGAATGATGAAAGATTTCAGGAACAAGAGGAAAAACCTAAAAGGGCAACTCCGTTTAGCCAATTTTGATGAAAAGGAGGGTTTGCTCAAGATTTGGCAAGACCTCTCAAAGAAAAACACAATGCTCTCAGCAGGGCGGAAAACCAGAGAAAGAGACGAGTGAAACGAAGGAAAGAGCAAGGGCGTTTCTTCCAAGAACCATACAAATATGCAAGGAACATATTTGATAAACCGAAATCGGGCGTGTTCAAAACAGAGAAAAATCTTCTGGAAAAACATCTAAAAGATATGTACTCTGACCCCAGACGACATATTACCCTAGAAAATAATAGCAACCTGGTTTTGCCAGCCAGTTCTAAAGTGGAGTTCAATATGAAGCCTCCCACATGCGATGAAATAAGACGTATAGTGAGCAAAAGCTGAAACAAATCTACTCCTGGCCCGAATGGAATACCTTTCCCATTGTTCTTAAGTGGCTACATGCTAACCTGAAATTGGCGTGGGAAAACCATCATATCAGCAACCAGTAGATGAGAGCTGACGGGGTATACATACCCAAAGAACAGAATTCAAAGGACATCAACCAATTTCGGCCAATCTATCTTCTCAACGTAGAAATAAAGATATTTTTTGCGGTTTTGGCATCAAGACTAACCAAATACCTTCTCACAAATGAGTAAATCGATACCTCTGTACAGAAGGGAGGTATTCCCGGAATAGCTGGTTGTTTGGAACATGGGAACATGATTTGGGAAGCTATTCAAAAAGCTAATGCTAACAAAAAAGATTTGGATGTCATTTGGTTGGATTTGGCTAATGCCTATGGATCGGTACCTCACCAAATGATAATTTGTCTCTTCAAATGTACCATGTTCCTGCGGAAATATCCAGTATGCTCGGCACTTACTTCGATGGATTCCGTATGCAATTCACCACTAAAGATTTTACAACAAACTGGACTAAACTTGAGGTTGGAATTGCAATGGGATTTACAGTCTCACCAGTACTTTTCATCTTATCAATGCAGCTGCTTCTTAAAGTGACAGAGAGCAAATCAAGTTTTGTTGAACTTGGTAGAGGCTGTCAAATGCCACTAGTAAAGTCCTTCATGGATGACATGACAATTTTATCATCCAGAGAATCTACAACACAGAACCTAATAAGCTTTATGGATGAACTGATGATCTGGTGTAGAATGAAATTTAAACCCCAAAAGTCCAGAAGTCTCTCCCTAAGGAGAGGGAAGTTAAATCAAAATGTTAATTTTGAAATAGGTGGTCAAAGAATTCCTACTGTGTCTGATCTGCCGGTAAAAAGCCTGGGACGTTGGTATGATGAGTCAATGAAAGATACCAACCAAGTAAAAGAGACATCCAAAACTTTACAAGAAGGGCTACTTAAGATCATTCGCTGTCTCCTGCAAGGGAAATATAAAGTATGGTGCCTTCAGCATGTATTTATCCTAATGCTATTGTGACCCCTCCTTGTATATGAAATTTCAACGAGTGCAGTTGAGAAGATGGAGGCAAAGATAAATAAATATACCCGAAAATGGTTGGGGGTTACCTCCAGGTTTGTCTAATGTTGCAATGTACTGCAGACAAGCAAAACTGAAATTGCCACTGAAATTGATTATGGAGGAATTCAAATCCGGTAAAGTCAGACTTCAAATGATGTTAGATGACTCCAAGGATAAAGTGATAAAATCCTTAAACCCTACGTTAAAAACAGGAAGAAAGTGGCAAGTCAAAGACACTATAAGTGCTAAGGAAAACCTAGCTTTCAAGGAAGTAATTGGTCTCACTCAAACTGGGAGACAAGGTTTAAGAGTGAATGAAAAGAAATGGGGGTCACAAGCTAATGGTAACGATCGCTACGACATGGTCATTCAGGAAGTAAGAAACGAAGAGGATAACAAGACTCATAAAAGGAATACAACTGTTCTAACAAGGTCAAAGGACAAGCTGGGAGGAGGCACTACAAAGGTCTATTACTTGGAATGACATTTGGCAAATGGCTCCACTCAAGTTGAATTTTAATTCGTTCTACATATGACCAGCTTCTGTCTAAGAGCAACCTTGTCAAATGGAAGAAAGAAAGCAATCCAACCTGTCCCCTGTGTAATGAGAAACCTCAAACATTGGAACACATCCTCAGTTCCTGTAAGACAACTCTTGCTAATGGAAGATACACTTGAAGACACAACAGTGTATTGGACGAGCTGGTTAGAATTATACGAAACTTGATGATGCCTGAATCAAATAAGTCAACCCAGAAATTTGTTACTGAGGGGGGCAAAATATATGTCAGTTCAAAGAAATCGACTTACCATCGAACTATACCCGGTCAAAATCTTCTTGGATTAGATCATAATTGGAAGGTATCTGCAGACCTCCCTGCCTAGCGTAAGGATTACCTGAAAATAATATCTAATAAGGGTTTGCGACCAGACATTGTTCTATTTTCGAAGGAGAACTCAAAGGTCATCCTGGTAGAATTTACAATACCATTTGAGAGCTGACTAGAACAAAGCCATGATTACAAAACAAGCAAATATGAAGATCTCAAAAAAGAACTGGAAAAGGAAAGGTATAGCGTTAACGTTAAAGCTGTGGAGATTGGAGCAAGAGGTTTCGTTGCAGGCACCCTGTACCAATTTCTAGGACAAATTGGAATCAATCGGTGTAATAGAAGCAAAAGTATGAAACGCCTTACAGAAATAACTGAAAACTGTTCATTGGGGATATGGAATAAAAGAAACATCTCGTGAAACATTTCAAAATAGACACGTCATAGCTTCAAACTTAGCTTCAAAGCTTAAACTTCTTTCAAATTATTCCATCATTTTTTTTCTTTCATACCTGTACTAAATGGTAGTCTTTACTGAAGTCTGAGTGAGAGCAAATCTTCTCAGTTTTCCAGGACTCTCCTCAGTATTCTAGTTGATCTTAACAAGTGCTGTAATCAGGATGATTTCAATACTTTCTTGGATCTCCAGTTTTCCCAGTCTAATCAGGAATCGGGTCCTCCAATTAGGTTTTTTTTTAAAATTTTGGTTATCATTTTCTAAACAACCTAATATCATTACTTATTTCTACTTACCACATTAAATGTTCTTTCATCTCCCTTTTCATCTTTTCTTGGATAAAGAGGACTATTATGACCAATAGATTTGTCAAAACTTCCACCATGGTAGTCATAGCTCATCAAATTTAAAAAATCCAGGTACCTACAAATGAAATAAATTTTCTGAATTTCAATTTTCTAGGATCAGAAGACATAAAATAGATTTCAGAATCTTTGTTGGTAAATTTTTTTCTTTTGGCGACATTAAATAAAATGCTACTAACTTTTGAATTACTCTGATATCATATCCTCTGGTGATGAACTCCTTGCCAGCAGATACGGAAGCTGTCAGAAGCAAACGTGTCTTTCCAGAAAGGTTGGCTTCTTTCAAAAAATAGTCATGAGTTTCCTTTAAAAGCGACAAAACATTAAAAAATAACAAAATGTCATTGATATTCAATTTGTGACAGATTCTCAAATCTTTTAAAGAATATTTTCTTGAATATCTTTTTGAATTTATTTTGAAAACTTGCATAAACCATAACATTCAAAGTATGAATTAAGAAGGTCAATTTTTTCTTTTAAATTAAAATTTTTATCACTTAGAATATTCAGACTTCATCAAGCTTCATCTAAAAAATTTAGACAAATAATTAAATCAAAATGAATTAATTCTTTTTAACTTCAGGTAATGAATTATTTTTTAGGAAGTTATAGAAGAAAAATCTGTTATATCCTAACAAGTGGTTTATAGGGATTAGTAGGTTAAATCACACTCTTTTTCTTAAAGGTTTTTCAAACAATATTATGAGCAATGTTTTATCTAAGTAAAAATTATCAAAATGATAAAGTCAGATATGTGCATTTTAGAACATAAATGAAGAAAAAAGCTAGGTCTGACATTTTCATTATTTTTCTTTTGATCTTTAGAATTTTAGGTATTAGTCCAGGTAAAATTTATTTTCTTGATCATTTCAATGAATACATCTAGATGAGGTAGGCTGTGTCCTCAGTGATGATCGATGACTAGATTCATCAGAGGTTTCAAATCTCCCTCCACTGATATTTCTTAACCTTAGAAAATCCTACCGTATTTATCGATCAAAAATACTGAAAAAATATTCTAATTCTTGAAGAAGATATTAGTTCAAATAAACAACAGAACTTTAAAGATGTTTCCTCAGAAATTGTGATATTATTAGCTTTTACTTGGTTTTCTAGTTGGTTAAAATAAACAATGTAGTGAAGACTGGTTGGGCAACTGGTCTGAGAAAGAAAAACTCTTAATTCAAAACCACAAAGTATGGGTTTAACAATTCCACTCCATAAAACACACACAATTGCTCAAGCAAATAAAAGAAGAGGAAAACAGAAGATTCCCAACTTCATAACCCCCCACTCCAGTTGAAGTGGTTCGAAGAAACAAACAAATAAGGAAGAAAATCACTCTTAGTATTTACACAGTTGCACTTTTTGTGTGCATTGAAGACACATCTCTAAAGAAAAGGATATGTCAATATGCCAGGACTAAATTTTTGAAGCAATTATTTAATGCAATGTTATAATATACAACATAAGTAAGAAATAAATTAATAATAATATCACACAGAAAAAAGGAAATCTTGAATTAAAAAAATGTTTTCATGACCTAGATTTTTTCAGGAATTTAAAATGAATTACAATAAAACTTCATATATGCATTCACAGATTTTGAAAGCATAAAATATAAACATTGCTAAAAATATTTTAAGCATAAGAAAAGCAGAATAAAACATGAACCTATAAATCAAAAAATTAATTAATTAACAAAATGAAAACTATTGCTAATTAAATGGATATGAAAAAAATACCAAATTTAAAGTTATTCATAAAAAATTCAGTATTGGCATCTGAAGAGGATAAAAAATAATCACCATTAAATGATGTTGTACCCGAGTCATGCAACTCAAGGGGAACAACTATTTAATGTAATGTTTTTATGCATGCCAGAAACTGTTCAAAGCACACTAAAAAATACATTGAAATATTATTCTTATCAAAATGGAGAGGTTAGTGAAATTGAATCTTATACATGTTAATACTCCCAGTTTCCAACAAAACAAAGTCAGAGTTCGGTTCATCTACATATTTTGGTCTTGGTTGACCAGTTGTGAATAAAAAGTATGGCTTCTATTAATATGATTTGTTAATTGAACATGGCTTTAATACACAATAAAGTGTATAAAAACTAACAAATACTGAAAATAGCTAATTCTGTAATACACCAGCTGCAATATAATTTCTAAATTATTCCCAACTAGATTCTTTTGATTCCTAAAAATTCTAATCGTATGAGAGAAACTGACAGCAGAAGCATAGATAGAGTGGAAGGCTTTGTCCCTAGAGAGACCCTTTCAACATTTTGCAAGATTTTTTAATTGTACAATGTCAGCAGAAATGCTATTTATAAAGCTTTTCTTTTGGGACCTCCTTTCTACTAGGGAAATGAAGGAGTTAAACAACACCTCACTTCCTCAGGTATGCTCCAAGCGGACAAGTATGGCAGCTTATGCAGGATTGAGCAAATTAGGATTGTTAAGTGACAAATGTAAAGCTATAATTGAAATTAATAACTAAATAAAATTTGATGCTGGATAATTTACCTGCAAAAGTTTTGCATAATTTGTTTTATCAAAGGCTGGACTTCCACGACTTCCTGGATATTCCCAGTCAATATCAAGTCCATCAAAATTTCTGGTTCTCAGAAAATAAGTAGCATTTGTGTAAAACATTTTTCTGTTTTGACTGTTTGCAACCATTTGTGTAAAGAGAGCTGATCCCATGTTCCAGCCTCCGACTCCAAGAAGAACTTTTAACTTTGGACTTTTTTCTTTTAGCTTCATAACACGAGCATACCTGGAATTAAGTTTTTAAAAAAATCATCATTCAAATAAATTATATTGTATGAAATAATTTACACATAAATTATTTAATTCCTTGTAACTAAAATGATATGATATTATCACTTGGAACTAAAGAAATTAATCTGATTTTCTTCTGGAAGTTATAAATCTATTTAGGCTAAATCTATAGTATGCCAACAAATGTGCAAAACATCAATATACTTTTATTCATCTTTTTTTTTTTTAGATTAAGTATTGTCAACTGGGATTATTGTTACTTTTGACTTGTATTGTGCTTAATATTAACTTTTAGTTACTTTTTTTTTTTTTCCTGGATAGCAACTCATTAAGGCTGTCAATCTATAGCAACAAGAAAATAGCATGGACTTCAAAGGAGATGCGAGTTTGAAGTTTCCCAAGAGCTTATCTATTATGATTTCCAATTCAAACTGTTTCCTCATTACTATAGATTGATCATCTGAGAGAGTTGCAATAGAAAAATCAAGATTAAAATATTAGTCAAAATTAATAATAATAATTATAAATTTTAATACTTCAAGTAATTAGAAATAACTGATTATTTTGCTTGTTAGACAGGGATGCCTTTCATTTATTTTTAGATAAAACATTGATAACCATTATTGTTATTAATTTTTACTAGTATTTTCTTTCCTTTTAATTTTTAGATTCTTTTTTTTATTATAACATCTGTAGAATTGTCAAAGAATTTCTGTTAATGACCACTCAATGACATATCCAAATTAGTATATAAGAAGGAGGCACAAAAATCTCATTCTCTTTACCTATAGGATGCCTGAGAAACAAGAATTCTCCTCTGAGGGGTATTTTCATCTTCATTGAACCTCATGTTGCATTGAACTCAACACCATAGAAGAGTAAAGAGCATACAATATCCTAAGTTTACTCACTTACACACAGGCATATCTAATAATTTTTACAAATACTTAAGTCTATTGCAAACTTTTATTTCTCTTAGAAAGTTCACATACATGTACATATATCACAAGGACATTTCTACATACACACCTCCATTTACTCCTTTTGTATTATTTCTATTTAGTTTGCTCACACAATGAAATATGTTGTTAATTGTATGTAAATGTTCTTATATTTCTTCTTGAGAGGACACAACATTTCTCCAACATAAAAATCTTCAACAAAATATTTGTAAACATTTAATGCATCTATTCCACTACACATCTCAATGTCAATCTATCAAACAGCAGATTGGAAATAATAATGAGTGTGTCATTCAGACTCTTGTCTCTTTGGTGATTTCTTCATTGTTGACCATTGGTAGCCTGATAAAAAAAGCAACTAAAAATTAAGATGAATAAGAAATACTACTTATAATTATTGATGACGATGATGATAGTTAAACCTGAATGTCATTTGAAACTGATATGTCAACTAATAAGTAATTCATAATCTCATTAAATTAGCTAAATTTCTTCTTCACAATTCATCAACAAAGTAAAATTCATTATCTATAAAAACCAAGGAATGCAAAACTCAAAGATTTTCATTGTAAGAACTAATTTCAAAACAATTGTTGTTTTATAAGAAAGAAATGAGACACTAAACTTACATTCCAACCATCCAAGGAGTAGAATCATCGTTCCATTCATATGGCTTCAGTTGATTGTTATTCAAAGTGGCAAATGTGTAAATAATGTGAGTGCAAAAAGAAGCATTTATATTTTCAGGAAAAAATTTAGCAGGATTTGGTCTGTACTGTGACCAATTTGTATAATAACAAATTTTTTTATATTCACCATCTGAAAACCAAAGAGATAAAATGAAAAATGTTTATTTCAACAACAGAATATCTTATTTTAGTTCACTCATAAATATTAAGCATCTAGAATTTATTTACAAAGAATATAATTTGTAATTATGTTTTATACAAAAAATGGATGAATAAATTGAAATCTGCAGCCAAACATTTACCCAAGTGATGGCAGTGTGAGATCACAGAAGAAAAAACAAACTTTATTTCATTAAAGAAAATCATAAAACCTAAAAAGGAATAATAAATTCTTCTTGATATCTATATTCGTGATCTGATTTTTATATGCACATATAACACAGTAAAAATAGCACATTATAGCCTGACTTTTATTAGTGCAATAGTGTTAAAATACTCTGAGAGAATAAAATGATTTTCAATATTATTATTTACTCAGTTTTTCATATCAGCGTTAGCTGATGGTCTTACACTCGAGTTACAGCAAGTCTCCTCAAGTCTCCAGGACTTTTCCCAGTATTCTGGCCATTCTCAACAATGCTGGAGTTTGGATGGTCTTCACTCATCCACCAACTTCCAAGTCCTCCAGTCCCTTTAATAATACTTTAGTTACTGTACCAAAAGCACCAATCACAATTGGTATAATTGTTACCTTCATGTTCCATAGTTTTTTCAATTCCCTAGCAAGGTCGAGGTACTTATCCTTCCTTTCACATTCTTTCAGTTTTATTCTGTGGTCAGCCGGAACAGCAAAGTTGACAATTTTGCAAAACCTCTTTTTTTTGTTGATTATTATTAGGTCTGGTCTTCTGGCTGAGATTAGGTGATTCGTCTGTATGTCAAAGTCCCATAGGAGTTTATATGTGTCATTTTCTAGGACAGATGCTGAGTTGTGCATATACCATTTGTTCGTATGGTCAAATTTCAATTTCTTGCATATCTCCCAGTGGATCACCTGGCCGAACCAGTCGTGTCTTGTCTTATACTCCTTCTGTGCTAATTTGCAGCATTCACTTTTTATGTGATTGATGGTTTCATCTCTGTCACTGCATAGTGTACATTTGCTATTTTGTTGTGTCTTATTTATTCTCACTTTGATATGATTGGTTCTTATGGCGTTGTTTTGTGCTGCTATTAGGAAAGATTTTGTTTCTCTCGTAAAGTTTCCTTTATTATTATCATTTCTTATATAATTTTCATCTTTACTTTCAGTTTCTCACAATCCTTCACCAGGTCTTTACTTAAGACCTAGGATAAAAGAAAATAGTAATTATATATATTCTATGTATTTTTTTGCTGCCCCTTTTTGGTATTACTTTTCCCAAGGAGATGAACAGTTCTGCAAAGTGAAACTTTTTCTTTTTCATATAGGCTGGGACTGCCCAGTATCTTGTCAATGTCCCTTTCTTGGTCATACTTAGGTCTCACTCTATTACAGGCATGGTGGTAGTTTTAAGGTGCTACATTTTTACAATTTGGATAGCAAAGTCACAGAGAACAATAGCTTCTTTGACTTCTGTTGTAATTTACTAAGCTTTTTGCTTAGATGTGGCATGAGGCTGCATGAATGGGGCACCTAATAAGACTCAAACTCATTTGTTAAGGTTTGCAAGTCAAGTTGGCTAACCATTACACTACCTGAGGCACCCTTCTTCTTTCACTTCTGTTATTAGTTCTGATTGGTGTTTATAACATTTTTCAGAATTCAGTATTCTATAGTATTTTCATATTTTCGAATAAATATACTGCTCTTATTTATCATGCCTTTTTTATATACTCTCAGTGTTGTGGTTATCTTTATTATTAATATAGTGTGAGTTCTGCATTTACATGAATGCAGACCTCACACTATATTACTACTAATAATAATAATCAGTAATAATAATTTTCTAGGATTTTGAAATACAAACAGAGCAGCCAATCCAGGTCAGAAGACCTGATCTAGTTTTAATGACCAAAAAAAATTCTCATCTTGTAGCTTTTACTATGCTAGCAGACCACAGACTATAAGTGAAAAAAGGTGAAAAGCTCGACAAATACGTGGACCTTGCTTAAGTTCTGAAAAAGCTATCGAACATGAAGGTGACAGTAATACCAATTGTTGTTGGAGCCCTTGAAACAATCCTGAAGAACTTAGAAAAGAGACTCAATGAAATGGAAATTAAAGGAAGAATTTAAAACATTCAGATTAAAGCATTACAAAAATAGGCTAGGATACTTAGAAGAGTCCAGGAAACCTGAGAAGACTTGTTGTTACACAAACTCCTGTGAAAAAGACTCAGAATAATAATGATAACAATAACTATTTAATGCTAATCAAAATCATAAAGCATCTCTGATTATTTATTTTCCATTAATTCTAATATAAATTCAAAATAGGATATGATTCAACATTGAGTTTAATGGTCACAGAAAATGGCTTTTAATCAATTATTAGTAAACATAAAATTTTCTTTCAGATGGTCTTTTTTATTATATCTATAAACTAGCCTCTCTTCTATTACTTTCTTCCTTTAGTTCTATCTCTCAAATCAATGATTAACCCCCAAAGTAAACATTTCTTCCTTTTTCTCTGAGTCTTTACATCTTAACAGGTTACTAATATCATATACATAATAACTGAAAAGACTTTACAATTTCAGGAGGCAAATCACAAATTCTTTGAAAATATTCAAAGCAATTTCGGTTGATAAAGGCATGTCGTTCTTTTCAGGAGATTAATTTGGAAAACCAGATAAAGTTTTATAACTGTAGTCATTTACAAAGCTTAGTTTAGTTTAGCACAAGGCCAGAAAAATTCTTAACAAGGATGTTTGTTGTATTTTTAAATAGGAAATACCAAAAAATATACAAGGAGTGGCAAAAAAGAAATGAAGCTGAGATTGCTGATGAAGTGACTCATCAGGCTCATATTAATGAATTATACTACAGAATCATACAACATCTCAAAAGAATATATATCTAATTTTGTTATTATTCTTTTCACTGGGTGGATTTCTTACTCTTGTGAAGTTCACTCTGTAACCTCTTTATCTGGACCATAGGCTCTTTACATTTAGGACCATGGTAATCACCATATAACTCTGCCCTCACTCCATAGGCGTCTCTATGATGCTACTCTGATGTTGTGTTGTTAGGCACATTTCCACATGGGTTGACAATATCTGTGTTTCTCATGACCACTTTCTCCCTCTACCTCTGATCATTGAAGGTTCAAACAAGGTTGCTGGATGGGGACACAGAAGCACTGGAGAGAAAGACAGCTAGTGGTCACATCAAGAATAATTCTTCAACCAAAAGAAGAAAGTCCACACGAGTTATAGATATTTCATTATTAATATTGTTTGATTTGTACAACAGTTTCAACCTTTTATATTCTTATCTTAGCTGCATGACAGTGTGAAATTCAGAGGGTGGCATAAGGTCTTGATTCAGGAGGTCTTTTCAAGTGGCATGGGAAATGGTGCACAGATCAGCAAAAACACTTTGTATATATTCAATCTATCTGTCAGCTAGGGCAGGGTATGGTTCAGAAGAACAAAACAATTTTAACCCTAGCCAAAACAATCCTCAGAAACAATTGTTTATAAAATTTTGACACTTTTCAAATTTTCAGGCACTATTTTATCACTAATTCTGCAAATACATTGGTCTTTCAAAATAAAATACATTCTAACCTTTTTGCTTCATTATTTTCCTCTCTATTAATTCCTTTTAATCTATCGCCTCAGATCCACAGTGTCACAACTCTATAAAACTATGAGTGTGAATCAAAGGACTACATGAAATTCACAGTTAAACTGGGGAAAAATCCAACAGAAACTCAAGCCATGCTAAATAAAGTATACAGAAAGCATACAATATCCTGCACTTGTATCCAGGAGTGACAAAATATGAAGGATAAACTGAAATCTGAATGCAAAATGATCTGATGCCAACATTCAGAGGGTTATTGATGAATTTGAATAGATTGTAAATTAACATTCAGAATGATTGCTGAGAAGTATTAACTTGCCTGATTGCACAAATCCAATGTATGTGGCATAAATTATAGCAGAAAAAGGGAGAAAGATGTACATTCTATATCATGACACACACAACTCTTAACATCCATCAGTTCCTAGCTAACAAAAAAGTTAGAAGTGGAACATTCTCTGCAATCATCAGAACTAGCACAATACAAATTATGATTTTTCCAAAAACTGAAAAATGTCTTCAAAGGAACACATTTTAAGCATATGGAAAACATGAAGACGTGTGTGATCAGCTTCAGTAAAGTGTATCAAAAAATAGATTTAAGAGATGCTTTGAGGCATGGAGAAGAATGTAGAAAGGAATTGATAACAGAGGTGGATTATTTTGAAAGAGAGAATAAGAAATATTTTGTTAATTCAACAAACAAAACTTTTATTGATAGTCTCGTTTATTTTTTGCCACACCTTGTATGACTCAAAATAAGAATGGAAGTGATATTTAAGAATTTACAAAAGACGATATTTTAGGGGGAAAAATAATGAAAAGTATATTTAACTAAATAAAATAATGGATTATTTTATTAATGATTTTAAAGATGACGTACTTGTGAGATGAAGACCTAAAATATAGAGTAAGAGTGATCCAACAATAAGATACTTGGATGTCATCATGCTGAAAGAAAGAAGAAAATAAAGAGATTAGTTTCTTTTTTAAAAAATTAAATATTAAATGATTTTACTGCTTTTATGTTAAAAGAAACTATATAGTATATATTTTTGTAAAAAGAAAAAAAAAAGGAAATTGCAGATAAATTTAAGACCGAAAGAACTAGCTGAGGTATTTGGTGATGTATGGGAAAAAGTAAAAGACAAAATGTTTTAATGAAATAATTCTGATATTCATTTTAGCAAAATTCTGAATCATAAAAAAGAAATAAGGGAGAGTCCCCATGGCATTGTGGTTAATATGCTGGACTGCAACATTGTAGTGTGTGAGTTCAAGCTCCAGTCACACTATAACATTCACTTTTGGACTAATACCCTTGAGAAAGTTATGTACCTTCTTATCCTCCCCAGTTATGTGTTTGTTGCAAGGTCGATAAATATGTTGATCTCACAAACTTTTGTAAATAAGGTAACTGACAACAAACTAGGCAAGGATGAAAAAGACGAGAGATTTAGTTTGAAGTGCCATGCTTTTATTTTGTGAATCAGTCACAAAGAAATGGCAGTTGGTCTGTTTGAGTTGCTGTACGTGACTGCTCTGCTGCTCTGTGATGCAGAAGCTAGTCTACAGGTGTCTGCTACTTTGTAATGCCAAAACAAGTGCTACAGATTTGCCGCAAGTCTGACTGGCTGCTGCATCATTATCTTAAGGTATCTTCAAAAAATGTAGTTGAGAAGAGCAGAGGTGATCCTCAGAAGACTTTCTAAAATAGCTCTTAAAAGAGCTGGTAGTGACTTTCGTAAATTAGCTCTGAAAAGAGCTGTTTGAGAGAGCAACGGTGATTAGTTGAGTCCTGTGTTGTCTGCTGACTGAGTTAAGAATTTCCTGTTGTGTTGCCCTGTGACTATGCATCGTCAGCAGCATATGACAAGGTCTTTGTTTGGTTAGATATCTCTTTTTCTCACCTAACAGCTGCCTGGCAGCCGAATGTCTTCTGGTCGTTGATTGCTGTGTTTATATAGAAGTACGCGGCTGCATACTTTATGTTTTGCGTGAAGGAAATTCTGTCATACCAAAGATAAGATCTCTCTTTTCAATATAAGTAATAAGGAGATATCTCATTATACTAACAAGTGGAGCTTTTAAATACCACGTATTTTATCCTATGATAGGAAACTATCTCCGAGTCAGTTCACAGAAAGAATTTATCTAAAAAAATAGTCCTCGTGTTGGCAATAAAAATTCCACTCGATACGTTGGTGTGACGTTATTGTTTAGCTGACGTCACAGATGACTTTGTTTTTTCGAACAGGAGTTTTAGCTTTGAGTAGCCGGTACGCTACGATAAGTTAAATAGTATCACTGCTTTTCTCCTATAATAACGGCTTTGCCATTAAATAACCCATGAAGGTTGATATGCCATTAAATAAAGAAACCAAGCAAAAAAAGACAATATGGAAAATCTAATAGAGTTTTCAGTATGGGGTCAGAGGGCAAGCTGTGTTGCCGTTTGCTATCTGACTCCATTCTGAGGTTATTTTATCCTGGCCCCACTTTTGTTTTGTTGGTGTAACTTCTTAGATAGGAAGGCCCAAAAAGAATTATATGAAATAAGATAGTAACCGATAGGAGACGAAGAGATATTTTTATATTTTCCCTTTATTTCTAGGTTCAATAACCATTCAATGAGTGAGGAAATTCTCCCTGAATACAACTGAAATAGTTGAATCCCCCAGCCAAGGTGTTAAAAATGCGTTAGTCGTTTATTGGGTATATATATGTCCTTATTCGGCATTTAAAGCCTTAACAACGTATTCGGTATAAAAAGCTTTAACGAAGTGTTAGTCACATTTAGGAGTTTGTCCAGGTCCAGTGTTTTAGTTCGTAGTTCGATAGGTACATTTTGATAATTTTTATATTTGGGCATACTGTTAATCAAGACGGCTGCTACAAGTGAAAGGTTGGCCAACGTGGCGCTTTAGAGCAGCCACGTGGCCTTCCACTTGCAGCAAGGGAGATTTAGACGTTGTCACTCCGCTGGTCACTGCTGAAAGAGAGAGAGTGAGAGATTTTCCTCCTTTTGTCCAGACGGTCCCTTTTCCTTGCGCATGCATCGCCCCTCTTCCTGTCAGAGGCTTCTGGGGGTTTCTGTATATTTTAATAATTATTCTAATTTATTTTAATTAATTTATTTATTATTTATTCCCTACATCAAAATGTTAATTTTTCCACAAAAATAAAATCTACACAGGATCACCTCATCAGTGATGTTCTGAGGTCCTTACAATTTTGGGTTCCCCGAAGAGACCCTACCGAAACAATTATTCTGGCAGGCGATCCTTCACAGCATGCACTTCAAAAAATCAAACTGCAGCTACTGCTATTGAACTTTTAAGTTGAAGGGGACCAATGAGAAACGACGTACGTGACTTCATTCCACGTCGCGACGAGTTAAAAGGAGAACAACCGCTTGCTCTTCTTTTCCTCCTGGATCAAACACGGAATATACGCACACGCAATGAGCAAGGTTCGGTTTAAGATAATACGTAAAAAATTCCTACGCCCGCTGATTTGGTCGAGAATGTTAATATATAAATGCACAAACCAAGTCTTTCACTCTGTTAAAAAAAGAAAAAAAAAATCAAAAACAAACTCAAAGACAGTCGTATTAATCTACTGGCAATAATTGTATGAACAGATGCCATAATCTAGAGGAAAATCTCAACCCAGCAAGCTCGGAGAAAACTAAGTATTTTTTCTTCTTTTCCTTTTTTCTTTTCCTTTCGCCCCCCCTCTTCAATTTACATATATATATATATATATAAACCCTCTGGGGAAACTAAGTTTTTCTTTTTCTTTTGCCGCCCTCTTCAATTTTTCTTTTTTCTCTTTTTTCTTTTCCCCCTTATTTTCCTACTTTTTCCTTTTTTCTTTCTCTCCTCTTCCTATTTCTTTCTTTTTTTTTCTTTTATATTTAACTCCTCAACGCTCACAAGTCTCTATCGTAGAGTTCCATGGATCTGATCTTTTAATTCATAACCATCTCGGAACTTTTTCAGCCGATTTTGAAATCGCTCTAATGGATTTTCTCTTTTTTCATTATCATTCCAAGTCGATTTAGCATTCTGCATAAAGATCTTCCTGCGAAACCCCGACAGTCGACTTCAATCGGATAACATACTGTCCACCATTGGTTGGATCTACATTGTTCTACCAGCTCCTGATACTTTTAAAGTTTTCTTTCGAAGACTACTTTGATATTTTCTTCAGTTCCATCATTACAACCTACTTTGCGACAGTTGACCAGGGAATTAAATCCGGGCGTAGGGAATTGTTGCAATTTGCCCAGGAAATTTAAACTGTTTCCCGATCTATTCTCAACTGCCAGTCTCTCTCTCTTTCTCTCTCTCTCTCTCTATATATATATATATGACAACTCAATTGATTTTGTTGAAGTTGCCATGTCTTAAGATAAGGATACATAGAGCGAAATTAGACGAAGGAAAATAAAACACGTGTGCTTCTTGAAAAGGAGAATAGAAGATTTTTTTTTTTACGGAAAAAAGAGTTACGCAAAACAACTGCATGGGTTATCTAACTTTATTTACCTCTTTTTAACACTCCCGTATGCTCTCATATAAATACTTTTAATTATTTCCATACATATGAGAGCACAATCCAAAAGGAGTTCAAAGTCCAAATAAAAGCCTTTTGAATCTTTCTAGCTTTAATTTTGTCATGGGTTTTATCATTATGTCAGCAATCAAATCTGTGGTTGGACAATAGATAATCTCTATTTTCTTCTTGTGCAATGTATCTCTGATGAAATGATATTTTATATCGATATGTTTAAACCTCTGTCTATTTACAGGGTCCTTAGATAGAGCGATTGCACCTTGGTTATCTTCAAGTATTTTTGCATGTTCATATCTCTGTTGAGGGTCCATTCCATTAATAGCTGAATTAGATATAAACACTCTTGTGTTGTTTTGTAACATAATGGCCGAGGGATTTCGGTTTATGTCTTTGGGTTTAGTTACGCTGAGAACCTTTCGGCTCAGTACATGGGTTAGTTATGTGCAACATTAACACATATAGAGATTTGTTTAGCCTATAGACTAATTTATTTGTTTTAAACCCTTCAGGGTGCTCCACAAAAATCTCATAGTCAATTGGTGCATGCAAATACGCCGTTTTTACATCCATCTGGTGGACAATCAGATCATACTGCACCACCATTTGCATCAAGATGCGTATTGAGGTGATGTCTGCAGTAGGGGAGAAGGTTTCTCCATAGTCTATACCATTTTTCTGGCTGAATCCTCGAGCAACGAATCTTGCTTTTATATCTTTTGGATCCATCAGAGTTTTCCTTGGTGGTGTAGACCCATTTACTACTTACTGTCTTTTTGCCTTCAGGTAAATTTGTCAATTCAAAAACATTATTTTCCTTTAGGGACTCCAGTTCTTCATGCATCGCCTCAACCCAGCAGTGTGCATCTGAGGAGTCTATTGCTTCTCTATAGGTTCTTGGTATATTGCATGTGGCTTTATAACAATATTCACAGTTAATCAATGCAGGATCACTATCATCCTCAGAATTTGTAATGTAGTCATTTAGGTATTCAGGAGGTTTTCTTTCCCTTCTGGAGTAATGTCGAAGCTTACTATCTTCCTCGGTCTGTGCATTATCCTGTGTTTCTGTTGTCTTAATTTGTGGGTATGGAGTTGTAGCTGATACGTTGTTTTGTACATACTTCCTTTGGGGGAACTAAGCATCATCATCATCAGTTGGATAGGTCTGAATCTGCTGATTTGTCACATTGCTAATAAATTTTATTAGCCTGTGTTTGAGAACTCTGTTATCCTCAGGATAAAAAATTAAATATGCAGGACTGTTTCTGTCATACCCAACGAATATTCCTTTTTCACATTTCGGATCTAGCTTCATCTTTAAGTTTTTGTATGCATAACATGTTGACCCGAAGATATTCATCTTTGATAGATCAGGCTTCCTTCCTGTTATCATATAGTAAGGGGTTTGTTTAGACGGTTGTTAAAACATCTGTTTCCGATTACTGCAGCTGTCATTACAGCGTAGGTTCATAAACGTTTAGGGAAGTTGTTTTCAATGACCACGCATCTAGCCATTTCAAATAGGGTTCGCCAATTTCTTTCTGCTATCCCATTTTGGTGTAGTGAATAAGGCGCAGAAGTTTCGTGTCGAATACTATTATCACAGAGTAATCTCTGAAAATCATTCGACTTGAATTCTGATCCGTTATCAGATCTTAGGGATTTTATCCTTCCAGTGGGGGGGGGGCAGTATCAGCGATAAATTTCTTTGTGGCAGATACAGTGTCTTTCTTTGTTTTTAAAAAATACACAAATATTGCACCGGAAAAATCATCAGTGAACGTGATTGCATATCTGTGGGGATTTAGGAATTAACAATAAAACTCCCAACCGGATATTGACTCGTCGGCTGCCAGATACAAAATGTATAAACGCGTCGCCACGCATAAGGCTCCACGCATCCATCCGGTTAAAACTCAGAAAAAAGAAAAAATAATAAAAAGTAAAGTAGCCAATGGGAAGCGGTCGCGCCAAAATTAGAAGGATTTTGGAGTAGCGAATTTGGAGCCGGTGTAGAGAGATAAATACTCAGGTTTTCTGTGAACCGACCTCTTTTTCGGGTAGTGACGTCGAACCGACAACACCGATTTTGCTGTCTGGTGTTTTTGGGCGCCACGCTGCGTCTTGGGACGTAGCGTTGGTTAGTCCATTCACCAAGTAAATAAAGGAAAGTATTGAAGAAATGTTTTCGTCTCTTATCTGTTTCTGTTTTTTCTTTTTGTATATTTCTTTTGGACTTTCTTTGGGCAAGGCATTGCGCCAGCCAGTCAACGTGGGGTAAAATAATATAACCAAAATATGGAGTCATATATCTTACGGCAACACAGTCTTGCCCTTAGCCCCTGACCACCTAAAAACCTTATAACCCCACATATCTGTGCCCGTTTATGTCTGCTGGTTCTATAGGGCCAGCAAAGTCAGTGTGTATTAAGTCAAAGGTAGATGCTGCACGACTGTCAGGTTGTCTATTTCTGCTCTGAGAAAATTTTCCCTGGATACAGATTTCACAGTTCTTATTTACAGTACCTATTTTTTCTTTAATTTTCATTCCTTTAACCACATTTGGCAATTTTCTAATGTCATCGTAGTTGCAATGACCAAGTATCCTGGCGACTATCTTCCGATTTGTTCGTTGTAGACATTAAATGATATAGCCTGTTGTGGACGAATATATTAAATTTTGTTCCATTTTTATGAATCAGCACATTCTTGTTTTTCTTAAATGTTATGGCCGCCCCGTTTGCCGTGGCTGACTAGACAGAAAATATATCCTGTGGGTAAGAGGGTATAAATAATGCCCCTTTTAAGGTGACTGACTCCATGTTTCCATTTGCATTCAGCAGACATATCTCAGCACCACCTCGTTTTAAAGCGACCCCATTTGTCTTAGTACCGTCAGTCAGTTCTATAAAATGGTTATCAGGTTGGAAAGAATCAACGAAATTTTTGAATCTCTCAATATCCCTTATAATGTGTGAGGTAGCCCCCGTATCAACCATAATTCTCTTGCTTTCAATGGTTTTCAGTGGTCGGTCATTTATTTTAAAAACAAATTAACTATCTTCTTCTTCTGCTGCGGCTTTCATGGTATCTCGCTTTTTATAGCGACATGACTCCCTCACATGGGTCTGTCTTTTGCAGTAGTTACACCACTTTTTATCTTTATTGAAATTGTTTGGGTATATTTTTGCTACATGCCCTTTTCCATTACATTTAAAACACGAAACTTCGTTACTCATTTTTGAAAATGAATTTGTTAATTTCATAACATTGTCATCATTTGAGTTTTGATGATATTTATCCGAATCCTCGAAACTTCGTAGTTGCATTTTGAATTCGGAGAACGTTAGCTCCTTACTGCTATGAGTCACATATATCGAAAAAGCATTAAATGTTCTAGGTAGTCCTTTTAGAACCATGGCGATTATTAAACCATCGCCTAATGTTTCTCCGGCATTTCTTAGTGCCGTTACCATTTCTTCTGTTCTAATGATATAGTCGGTAACACCTTCATTCTGTTCCTTTCTTAGTGACGTTAATTCGGTATATAAAGAAATAATTCTTGGTTTTCCCTTACCTGCGTAATGGTCACGCAATATCCTCAGAGGTTCTCTTCCATTGTCCGAGGCTTCTCTCTTATGTCATCCAGGAATTGTATCAGTTCATTATACGCTTCCTCATTCCTTTCCGTATCTGTTTCGTCTCCGCAAGGTTTTTGCCTAAAATGGCGTCCTTTAAACTTAACGTGTGAAGGTATCCTAAGAACTTCGTTTCCCAAATTTCATATTTGGTCTCATCTCCGTCAAATAATAACCTGCTCCACCGACTTCCATTATCTTTTCTGCTGGGCCCATAACCTGTTGAAGTTACCATGTTTTAAGATAAGGATATGTAGAGCGAAATTAGACGAAGGAAAATGAAACACGCGTGCTTCTTGAAAAGGAGAATAGAAGATTAATTTTTTTTTTTTACAGAAAGGAGAGTTACACAAAACAACTGCTTGGGTTGTCTAACTTGATTTACCTCTTTTAACTGATTTCTGTATTAAAAAAAGGGGTTAACATTAGTGCAATAATAGCTGTATTTTTTGTATCTATATGTTTGCATTTTTTGACTGATCGATCGGCATATTAGTTTTAAAATTTTGTGATACTTCACAGATGACAATATTTGACTTACCACGAAAAATTTGAAGAATCAAAACTCAAAATGATTTAAGAAATCTTTTCCTCTCAAGAATATTAAAAATACAATTTCTTAGTCAATTAAAATCATAGATAAATCAACTTTTTTAAAATCTAATTTCGAGCCTACTTAGATGGTATAAATAATCGAAGAAATAAATATTTTGTCGGTAGGTATGAAATTGTCAATACTTACTTAACTAACTACAGGAATGGAATTCATTCCATTATCTACTCAACATTTCGATTATTTCTTTAGAGTGAGAATCAATATTCTTTTCTTTCTAGAATGCATTTTATTTCAACATCATTTATCTATTGAGCAGAATTGTTAAGTGTTTACATAAGATTTATCAATACTCGTATCACAGCCGAAGCCGGCTGATGAAAATAGCAGAAGAATACATATGTAGAGAAGGGAAAAATTTCGTATTTTGGTTTGGCGCGCAATTTAATTTGACACTTAATTTCACCCAATCAGGATGACTTATCCTATTCAGCCTGGACCTTCATTTCCGGCCACCAAATCTTGTAAGCTGCCAAACATACCCTCTTTGGCTTGAGACACCGACCAGTGCAGACGTCCCATTGGCCGTTCTTCAATAGCAATGCCTTTTAGCTGAACAACGCCGCCCAGTGTAGACATCTCACTGCGGCTCTAAAATAGCAGCAGCAGCAGCAGCAACATGGATACACGAGGGAACCCATCTAATTTATGGATTCCTCGCAGGGAATCCTAGTTGAATATAAATTAGATGCATTCAACATGCCTCGCACAGGCACAACTTTATGTCACCCCGAAATTGGCTATGTCGATCTGAGCGTAATCCCGCTCTCGACACGCTAGCTCTTAATTCACCTCTGGTCCACCTTAATGGAGATAACGCATACTCTCCCCAAATACCAGACACACAAAACTACACGGTGACATCCAAAGTTCAATTCCTACAACTGCAACAATGTCTTTCGTCAAAATCCAACGAACACAATCCCTCACATGTTCGACGACATACGCTGCCATCTCAACCATCTCAACTTCTCATGACTCAATTTCGCCTCAATACTCACAACCCTTCACGAGTCTTGCAGCACTAAAAGCAAACCCAATATTCCATGCTGCAAATAAAACTTATTTCTAAAAACACCTTTCGACCTTCGCCATCTTACTTCTTCATCATCCTCCCTTTTATTTCCTAACAACTATTAGCGAGGGACCTTACAAACTCAGCGGGGAAGTAACCAACACAACGTAAACACACATACGTTACACCATCTTCCTCGCTAACAACAAATTTTCCCTCGCTACTAACAAACCAACTTCTCCAGCTAAAATCATCCTACACAAACTCTGGCTAAACATATATATGTTAAGGGATAAATACATTTTCTCTCACATAGTGACAAAGTATGGAGTTGTTTTTCATAGATTTTTTACAAAATATATCCCTTTAATTTAAGTTAAGAATTACTGGTATAATTCATTGACAAAATTTTAACCATCTCTATGAAAAAAACTACGCTCTGACTAATATTATCTTTGCTTTTTACAAGAAAATATTTTGTATTTTTCCCCACAATTTGAAGAAATAGAAATTACTAATTTGTTGATCGGTGTGTTATTCAGTCATTTACACATTTATCGTCTCTCTCTCTCTGAATACATATATATATAGTGTGTATGTGTGTGTGTGTAGTGTAATGGTTATCGTCGTTGAAGATGAACATGGCGATCTGTTCAAATCCTAGACGAGGTTGTTTATATTTCACACAGCACTAATATAGGGGGGAAAGGAATGTATCCAATTGTTCTCCCTCCAGCTATGGGCAAATAGTAGGGCACGGTGGAGTCTTTAACCTTGATGTGGCCACTGGTCTAGGAGAAGGAAAACTCTGAATTCAAACCTGTTAAACTCCACTTAAAAATTGAACTTTTATCATATCCTACTCATGCGGAGAGGTTGGTATATATATATATATATATATATATATACATTGTACCAGTTAAACTTTACTCATTATTTATGTTTTCTTTGATTTTTGTTGTTTATGTCCTTTAGTATCCCACAAGAATACAAATATATATCCTCCATGAAATAAATACATAACAGAGAAATAATTTTTGATTAATTTCTGAAAACCTTTTTCTACACAACCTTACTTGTTCTTCTCTCTGCAAATATGTGAAGTCCTTTAGAATTACTTACTTGTGAATATCCAACATATAGCTGACCATGTAAAAACATGGATTTTGATCTCATCCATTCCGCTATTTATGAAATTATAAAACATTTTGTACTTCATATCAAAATATCATTCAATTTGGACGGAAATTACATATTCTGCCCTCTGACCGCTAGCTTCGAAGGCAATTTTTCTTAAAGGGCAGGGCAGAGGGTTTGCACCATGTTCATTTTCCCTTTGATCTTTTACCGGCTGTCTGTACTTCTCCTGACTAAGGGTACTCGGTCGGCGCGGTAACAATTCTGCTCCACGTTGCTGTGGGGAGGTCGATAGCCGATGGTCCGTAAACAGGTCAGCAGTCAACGTCTTCACAATAAGGACTTAGAAAGAAGGGATCTGGAGAGCCATTGGCTTGCTGAAAGTTTGGCTTTCCTGAGTCGATCTTTGGCAACGGATGCGATCTGAGGACGTAAGTTGGAAAAGGCCTTTCCTCGCCAGAAGTCCAACCCCAAAGCCGAAAGCCGTCGTAGACCAAGGTGTGAAGTACCGTAAGGTCCGCTGCAGACTTCCTCGGTCCAGTGACCTTTCACGATCTCGAAAGGAACTATATCGGGAGTAAGTGGAGGGCTCTGTTTCGGATCCGTTCGAAAACCAGCTCGCCTTATCGAGGGAGGAGATTCCCTCCCGGTGGAATTGGGCGCCATGTTCGGGCTTCTTGAACAACTCAATTCTCGCTCACTTGACAGCTTGCTCGGAATACATTACCCCTTGCCGACGAAATTTTCAAGGCGGGCCTGACAGACTTGCATGATTGCACCCGCTGCAGCAGAGGATAAGAAGAAACGGCTGAGCACGCCTTCTACTGGTCCGAACGTGTTCGCCCGTTTTGGAATCATTTCGGAGAGTGGACAGCCCGCATCGATCCCAAAAGGTTAGTGCTGCTCAACGTTGGTTACATCATAGACAGTTTTGACCCTCGTGGAAAGGTGAGAAACGTAGGGTGTTTCTCGTGATCCTAGCTGTAGCCTGAATAGTGATTTGGACAACGCGAAAGAAGGGATTGTATGACGGTGTAAACTTTTACCATCGTAACCTGATCCTTTTTTTTAGGCATCAGCTTAATATCAAAGTCAGATACAATTAAAAAAAATGCTTGGACCGCATAACATACGACAAAAAGTGGGCGAATGGAGCGAGCCTGGTGGTACAAAAGGGGGACAAAATTGGAGTCATCCTTCTCTCCTCTTCCTGTGCATGGCAACATCAGTCTGGGTCCTCTGGGATCCCACCCTAGGTAAGTCATAATTTCCCTTTCTTACCTTAGCAGTATGATTTGTGACATAGACCCCACCATCTAGAATTTATCCCCCAGGATTAACCATACCTTCGTTTTCTTTTTTGTTTCCACTTCCCTTTCCCTATCCTCACTACACGTCCTGGATCGAACCTTTCTTCCACACCCTTCCCTTTTATTTTTTCCTTCTAATAGTTGCACCCCACTCGCAGTAAGGATTTCCCGGCTTCTTTCCGTCCTCCAGAGACTGGAAAACAGTTGGCCGTCCGATTTTAACAGGGGGGCAACCAAATGGGGTTATTTTCGTTGTTTCAGTTTTTCTTTTGGGGTTTTTCTCTCCCTTCCTTTGTTTTATTGTTGTATAAAATCTTGGGGATTTTAAATACAGAGCGATTGTAGTATTTTGGTGACTGTAGCGTGGAAAGTCAGTATGACTGAATTATTGTATACATGAATGGGTTGGCATTTGTGGCTAGCAGGGATCCCCTTAGAACAAAGAAGACCACACCCATTCTCCTTCCCTACATATTTTCTAGGGCTACATGCCCCAAAACACTTTTTGTTAAATACTTTTCTCTTGTTGCTAAACGTCTGTGTGTTTTTAATAAAGCTCGTTCAGCTGCCGTGTTTGTGGGGATACGGTTCAGGCCGGACATGTTGATCACGTTTGTCAAAACCGCTTGACATGGATGCTGGGGAAGCTTAGCATTAATGTCCGGTGGCTTTGACCGACAAATCCTTGGCCTCAGAGACCGTCCCTCCAGACTTTCACCTGCTTCGGATGAGTTGGGTTTATTGCCAGGCGCCTAAAGCCCCCCTTTTAAAGAGAATGCCGACGGGGCCAATGTATTTTTGTACCTACGGCGCATTAGAGTTTCAGCTCGTGCCCGGCTTCCACTATAAAAAAGGTCTAGTACCAAATTCTGTCTTGATGGGGAGACGGACAAATACTCACATTCGGTTTCGAAACAGCCGTGGGATGAGAGATATATGTGTCTCTCTCTGGTCATCTGCAGCACCATTTCCTGCATTAACAGACCTGCAAACCAGTTCCGGCATCGCCACGCCTACAGCAGACCAGTTCTTACACGCTGATACTTCCCGACAAGTAACAGTATCTACACCGGAAGCAGACCAGTCACGCACGGCAATTTAGATTGCACTTTAGTACACGAGCAGACCAACAATTTCCTTGTTACCGATTCACCAAATAAAAACTTGGCACTTCAAATTCACCCTCTTGTCTTTGTCATCTTTTATCTAGTCTATGGGCAATCACATTATATATAAATGTATATGGGAATAACACGTTTAACGTCACCTCTACACACATATCCATAGTAACACTAACATTCAATAAATGAAGAGAAAAGACGAGATGAACGCATAAAAACAATTCATACATTTAATACAATTCAAACATTTAATTTAGTTATCTGTAACGATGTCACAAATATTCCAACAATTAACACATACTGCTTCAGTAACAAGCATGCATGAAGATATCTTACTGGTCATCGCATCAAATGTGGATCGGGGCCGATAAAAATATCGATCCCACAAATTTTTAAAATATAAGTGATTGACAACGAACTAGGCAAGAATGACAAAACAAGGTGGTTGTTTTGAAAGGCCAAATTTTACTATGGCGAATCCTAATCGGAATATCGTACGGTGGACGCCGGTTCGTAAAATCAAAGAACTGGTGGTTGGTGCAGGATCTAGTCGTTGGTGCAGGACTGGATTGCTGTTATAAGACTGGTAGTCGTTGGTAGTTATGGCAGGTGGTCACTGGTGCAGAACTGGTAGCTGCTGTTATAGGACTGGTAGCTACTGGTGCAGGAAAGTAGTTGCTGCTGCAGGAAGGTGGTCGCTGGTGCAGGAAGTTAGTGCGTCGTGCCGTCTCAGTATGTACTAGCTTTGACTTTCGGAATTAGACCTGAAAAGGGCTGCTGGACTGAGAGGCTGGTAGTCGGGACCGCTGCATCGTGCCATCTCATGAGGTGTTGGAGTAGACTTTCTGAATTAGCCCTGAAAAGGGCTGTTAAGCTGAGAGGCTGGTAGTATTCCTGCGTCATCTGCTGGCTGGAATCGGGACGTCGGCTTATGGGAAGCTGTTGATGATAAGGTTTCGGTCATTGAGTTGACCAGGGGAGAATCGGATTCCTCCCTCACCCTTGACTGACGTCCAGCTAAAACTATTGACCATTTTAATACTGCCGCTTTTTATGTATATAGCGTGTTACTACCCTTAGTTGTCTAAGTAGAATGAATTTGCCTATT
This sequence comes from Sepioteuthis lessoniana, assembly GCA_963585895.1. Taxonomy (NCBI): domain Eukaryota; kingdom Metazoa; phylum Mollusca; class Cephalopoda; order Myopsida; family Loliginidae; genus Sepioteuthis; species Sepioteuthis lessoniana. The sequence goes on from OY757920.1 coordinate 56,545,699, forward strand.
ATCACAAAACAGTAATGAAAGACTTCAGTCTATCTCGACGAGTTTTTTTTTTTATTACTACATATTTTGTGCTACAGCTATGAACTGTCCTTTGAAAGACCGGCTGAATTTATTATTTCTAAAAAAAACAGTCTATGTGGAGCCATTTGGTTTCTTAACAACCAGGTCCTAGGTAGCTATTGGCTGACAGCATCAGTGACTCATCGCTACTTGGAAATGGGGTGTGTTTTTTTTTTGTGTGTGTTATGAGTAGCCGGTTGACTGCAATAAGATGAAACACTACCTCATTGGAGTTGGAAGCAACGTCTCCATTTTCCTCGATGAACAAAAATAAAAATCCTGTCCATTTTTCACCCAACGGGCGCAGACTAAAAAGACTGCGTTGTCTCCGTTCAAAGAACGGAGGCAAAGAGAACGAATTTGGAGTCAAAATTCTCACATGACCAACGGTTACGTGATGTCAGAAACCACGCCCCCAATTCAAGGGAAGACATTTTTTTTTTGTCTCTGCACTACTTGGTAAACATATATATATATATATATAATATCCAAATAACATAAGTTGGGAATGATTCTATTTGAGAATATGTTAGAGGATTCTTATAAATTTCCAAGAGTGCTCAATGTATGATAATTAAAATATCAATTTTTTATTGAGCAAATTTTCATATAATTGACAAAATTCAACAAACTGTCATTTGGCTATCATAAATTAATTTCGTGTGGCAATGAAAAACCAGCTTCTTTAGATTGCCATCACACAACGGAAAGAAAAAAAAATTAATATTTTTTCAATGGACTCTTAGGCGTTTAAAAAAATGGCAAGTGGGAACAAAAAGACATGGGCTTATTCTGAGGGGAAAAGTTGAAGTTATTTCATGCTATTGTTCACTGACTATCGAAATATATTTATTTCATTTGTATAATTGGCCTGCCGTATACGTCAAAGAGATATCTTAGTGTAGTGGGGGAGTTTCCTCTCGTCTATCATCAAATGGGCTTAAGGTGTATTGTAAAATTACGCTCAGAATGAAATATTGGTCGTGTCATTGTAGAGTTAGTTTACGCCTTAATTTAAATTAATACCAGAGAATAGTTTATAAACGAAAAGAAAGTATTTCAAATTTTTGAATTTCCGGGTGAGCAACTTGAATCATACGAAGCTAGTTCGCAATTATTCAAGGATTTTAATATCGTGAGGACTGAGGGTGTCTTAGAACTATCTTCCGCGGTTTGTAGTTATTTACTCATTTCTCTTAGGGAGAGTGATTGTTAGATTTTTAATTATAGTAAAATTGGGTTAAGGAATTTCATAGTTCAGTTCAGTTCAATGAGTCAAAGGATTCATCAGATTTATTTTAAAACCTGTGCAAACATTCCGCTATAATTTTAAATCATTTACCAACCTTCGAATCTGAACCAAATAATCATTCCCAGCCGGGGATAGACCGGGAATAATTATCGGTATCAGATCGGTATTGTTCGCTACAGCAAATTTCTAAAAACAATGTTATTCGATAGTGAATGAACCAACGCCCATGAATCTTTTTTGAAAAATTAAAATACAATAAAATAAAACTATTAATTATGATTATTATTTTTTTTTTTTTTGCTTAAATTTCTTTAAAAAATAAAGATAAAATTTTCAATCATCATTGAGGATTTTTTTTCCTTTTTAAAATTTATTCAATAGTTTTATTTTTCCCTTCGTGATAGACAACCGACAATAACAAAAAAAGTTGAAAACAAATGAATAATTAACTGACACTTATCTTAACTTTGCAAATGATATATAAATGAATAAATCTCTACATGTAAATATGGATGAGATTGAATTAAATGACAAACCTTATTTGATGTAAAAACTTATTCGCAAGAAAGTTGACTTACTACCCTGGTTGTTGTCAGTCTGTGTTGTTGACCCACTAAGAGAGGACAACCACTCTTTACACATACACTGAAATGACTTCGAATAGAATGATGTAAAGTTTACAAGTATAGGGAATAGTTATCAAATTTTGAACCTTTGTTCCAAGCAGACTAGATTAGATAGGAAGTCATTTTAGATTGAAGGCACATGACTAATAAAAATAACAATTATTTAAATAACCGGGTGGAGTACTTGTGGCGTAATGGTTTATATACTGAACTATGAAATTATTGAATGCGAGTTCAATCTCTAGTCGTAGTATCACGTTCACTTTCGGATTAATAACATTGGAAAAGCTATGAATTCCTTTACTTTCCTAGCTATGGGTTAAATGACCCGCGAAAGTTGATATGCTATTAAAAACAAAGAAACTGAAATTAGTAAATAAACAGAAATTTCGTGAAAACTTAGAGAAGGCATAAAAAGGGCGTTGTTCTTCACGGGTAAACTTAGTTATGTCAGTTCTGTGACGTGGAGCGTAAATTGTTGTTAAGTGTAAAGTGTTGTTAAGGAATTTAAAAAAATGTGGTGGGGATCAGTCTCCGAGTGTCCTGTTCCTAAATGCAACACAAATTTATGAAAAGGTCAAGAAATGATTCTTTTTGTAAAGTAAAAGTTGGCGACCGTAGTCGAGGGTGATCCAGAAGCTCCCTTTTCGATAGCTACTACACAAAGATGTAGGGTAGAGAACTACTCCTTTCCCAGGATTGCCACACTTTACCTTTGATCCATACCTTATGATGCTGAATGTTGAGCAAGGAGGCATCAAGTACCATTTTTGAGTCTTTGGTATGACTCGACCTGGGATTAACCCAGGTCTCCCGGGCCATTGGCAAACATAAACCATTATGCCAATGTCCGGTTATTCTTTTTCTTTTTGAACCTGATTGAAATAATGATACATTTATAGACGCATGAAGATTCGTAACTTACAAGGTAATTTTGGCTTTGTTGTGTTGTGGTCGCAAGAGACTTGTGTATGTGCGGAGATAGAAAGCTTATGCAGAAATAAGGGACGGAGTATTTAACCAACACCCAACCATGTTGGTATATGGTACAAGGCCGTTTTATAGTTTAGCGTAGGTAGAAACCCATGCGAGGCAGAGGCTAAAATTCTTGGCTTCGTCAGTATTACCCTAATGGGGCGCCTCAGGCGCCAAGCAATAAATTTGACCCGGTAAAGCCTGCGGCAGCCCCCTGAGACCAAAAAAATGTTGCTCAGCCAAACGACATGAATGTCGGTGGCTTTGACCGAATTGTCCCGTCGTTTGAAATAAAGAACGGAAGAGTGTCGATTTAAAGACTTATGTACTACTAATTAGCAGCAGTAGCCACTATGCTCAGAGTATAGGCCGATTACTGTAGTGGCAGTAGCAGGAACCTCGTTGTGATGTATATGACGAAGGCCAAAAGTTCTAAAGTTCGACAATTTTCTTGTAAAGAGTTAGTATCAATATTATTTGTAAATAGTGTTAAACTGAAAGCTACCAGCTAAGAAGAACGAATATAACAATGGAAACAACATTTCGAGAATTTACTCAGAAACCCTCCAAAAGTTACACATGAACCAATCACGAGAATTATTAGTAAACAATTAGACATCAAACTAGGACAGTTTACACAAGAAGAACTCGACTCAGTACTAAGAAAAATTAAAAACAGAAGAGCAGCACGGCTTGATGAAATATCCACAGAAGTATGGAAGACCAGGGAATTCGACGACATACTGCTCCTACACTGTAATGCCGTATATAATCAAAACACAATAGGCAGATGGAAAAAAAGATGCATCCTTCCTTTCCCGAAGAAGAGCGTCCTCGGATAAGCCAAGAACTACCGAGGTATAAGCCTTACATCCATAGCGGCCAAGATATACAATACTCTACCACGCAACCGCATAGAACCCAAAATTGAGAATATACTTAGGAAGAACCAAAATGGCTTTCGGAGAAATAGATACATGACGTCACAAATTTTGACTATCCGTCGAATTCTTGAAGGTGTACGTACAAAAACCTAGAGGCAACAATATTATTTGTCGACTTTGCTAAGGCCTTTGACTCCATACACAGAGGAAAGATAGAGCAAATACTACTCGCCTACTGCCTACCGAAAGAAACCGTTGCAGCCATATTGTTGCCATATAGAAACACGAAAGTAAAAGTCCGCTCCCCGGATGGAGACACAGACTACTTCGACATTATAGCAGGTGTGCTGCAAGGACACACATTAGCCCCATACCTCTTTCTCATCTGTCTAGACTACGTGCTTTGAACGTCTATTGATAAAATGAAAGACAACGGTTTCAAGCTGACAAAGGAAAGAAACAGAAGGTACTCCGCACAAACAATTACGGATGACATAGCGCTTCTGGCAAATACATCCACCCAAGCAAAAACCCAGCTACATAGTCTGGAACGAGCAGCTGGTGGCATAGGTCTCCATGTCAACACACGCAAGACGGAATGTGCTTTAATCAAAGAGGTGACATCTCCACACAAAACGGTAGTTCTCTGAAACTAGTAGACAAGTTCACCTACCTAGGAAGCAGTGTCTCATCAACCTAGACTAACATCAACACGCGACTAGCAAAAGCATGGACAGCTATCGATAGCCTATAGGTCTTATGGAAATCACATCCAGATTGCATTTTTTAAATTCACCAGCCGTGACAATCAGGCTTTAGTAATTGCTGCTGTAGCTGTTCATTTGAACCTGAAATAATAAAATTTGGTCAGTCATCTCATAAGATGTATAGCAATAACATAGTGAATTTTCAAGAGTCTACGACAATTTTAAATACCTGTACAAAAAAAAGTCTAGAAACTTATTGAATGCACCACGTATATGTATGTGCGTATATATATGTATGTCTATATATTTATGAAAACACAAACGTACACAAGAACTTTTTAAAACTGTTTCTTTCCTTTTATCTCTTCATGTAAAAAATTGTTATTGTATAAATCTTTTTAATTGGTCCTTGACCAATTAGGTAAACGACAGAAAGCGGGGAAGAAATGTAACACTCTCATTGAGTTACAAGTTGACTAGCGATATTAAATTAAATACTTAAGACTATTTGGGATAATTTGTTGAAGATTAGTTATAATCTTTTGGTAGGGTAATGTAGAAAAATATAATAACAATAATGGATTCGTACCTAGCGACACCATGCGCTAGAATGGATTAAGTTGACAAGGACACCAAGATTGTTAACTGTAAGGGTCGAATCGGTCGATCTGAGTTTTGATTGAGGGGAGAGAAAAATAAAATTTTATTTTAAATTCTAATGTCAGCCGGGTGAGAATCTACGGAAAATTACGGCTAAAAGCCTGGCACAAGGCCATTCACACGATATTAGAATATTATCGAATGGCTCGTCAATCAAAGAAAAGCGGGGTGGAGCTTTCCCTCCCTCCCCAAGACGTGTAATGTAGGGCCATAGTTTTTGATTGGCTGTTCGGTTAAACACAGGCCTCGGGTAGGGCTTCTCTAGCCCCTTATGATTAAGCTATGGGGCCATTGGTCCATCGTTTCTATTAACTGGCCAATCAGAGCCCTGTATTCAGAGGTCTGGACCCCATAAAAGAAAGGGAATAGGCAGATCGAAGGCTGTTTCCGCAGACCGACGACTTGAACCCCTTGTAGCGAACGGTTTTTCTCTAAACTAGAATTACTTTTATGATAAACAGGGTTAGAGATTTAGTCGTCGCTAACAGTTGTCTTAATACTACAAAATAAATATTTACGAAAGTAGAAAAGAACATAAAAAATGATACAAATTATTAGGCCTTTGACAGACATGCAAAATAACAAATTTAAACACATAAAAAAAGGAACGAACAACAATAACAAGAATTGGTAGGTCTATATACATATATTAGTTTATGTGAAGTAGGTGGGTACGTGAATAGTACGTTTACAATGAGGGTATTTTATGAACAGAGATATATGGTTTTACTTTTTGGGTTTCTTCTTGTAAGAATTTTATATCTAAAAGAATATTTTAAAGTTTTGCATTTAGTAAATATAGTTACTTACAAAGTCCTGTAATGAGTTTATAATCTTGTGGATATATGTTTAATCGTCAAGGTTATTTTCATTAAAAGGTCCTTCGTTCTTTGTTTTATAGTCCCTTCACCATATTACTTGCCCGGAATCCTGAATTCAACTGAAATTTCTTTTTAGGAAAGGGAGAATCTCTCAACTCGAAATGGGAAGTAACAAGGGGTCATAAATCAAATACTTCTTCAGACAACTGGTCTAGCACTAAGGTGTTCTCTGGACTTTTGTTACATTTACTATCATCCATTTAACGCTGTTGAAAAAATTATTGTCTTTCTTCTCTTGAGAACAAGTGACAGCAAGTCTCATTATTCAAACGTTATTATTATTATTATTATTATTCAACATATATCCATATCTATTTAAAAAGGTTTTGAATTTGGGGTCCCATACCCTCACCACCCTCTTTGCCACCACAGCCGCTTTACCCAGAGTCCTCAGATTGACCGTTCCTACCAAAATTAATTTGCTCAAGACAGACTCGAGGCTAACTGTTATCGCCAGTCAACTTATCACTTCTTGCTCAAAACTGAAGCCTCTTGTTGTTGTTGTTGTTGTACATGGTTTTTAAATACTGTATAATGAATAAATGCTGTGTTATTTACAACTGTTAACAAGCCTTCCTGAGTTATTGAGGTAGTTGACCAGCTAGTAGCACCGGTAAAGTTGGCTGTCTTCCGACCCAGCCAGAATCACGAGAAGTCCGAATAAGCTCTTCCCCAACTTTCTCGTGGATCGAACGACACAACATGGGCACGGAAATCCGGACAAGCAGATTCACCCGAGACTTCGATCTATAAGTGGCTCGCAGAGCTACATGCATTTATAGAACCACATTTTGAACCACGTGGAAAGCTTTTCATTTCATGTTGGTATATCTTCTTTATCCTTGGACACCATTATGGGGCTTCAGTTTATATTTTTATTCTGTTTTCTGAGGACGATAGAAGATGAAGGTATCTTTTTATTTCAACGATTACTGCATTTGTGAAATTTGCACGAAATCTATAGTAAAGAAAAGTCTTCCTGGACTATTTGAGAACTGTCATTTTCCCCATATCATTCGTTGAAATTTAATGATCACTTTCGGGATTGATAATGTCAATTATTCGGTGCTTTAGTTGTAGTTTGCTCAGTCCATTATATGGTGTTTTAGTTGTGGTTTTTTATGAGTCCATTATTTGGTGTTTTTTAGTCGTTGTTTGTTGGTAACAGAGACGGCTGCTTCTAGAGGAAAGGTTAACCAGCATGACGCATAAAAACGGACACGTGGGGCTTTTCACCAGCAGCAAGAAAATTGAAGTGTTTTCACTTCGTCGGTCACTGCTGAACGAGAACGGGATTCTTTCTTTAGCCGAGATGGTTCCTTTTTTGTGCATACATCGCCCCTTTTCCAGTCTAGGCCTTCTGGGAGTTTCTGCATTTTTTTAATATTCGTTTTTTAATTTAACTAACTTTTTTTAATTTTTCTATTCCCTACAACTCTAAATTATCATGCTTTTTCTCGTTAAAGTCTTTAGTGTTTCGGGAAATGGTTAATTTCTCTAACACTATATATTTTAGGCAACACAAATGAATTACAAAACTTCTTTTTAACAACACAACAAAGAAAGATTTATTATAGTAGCAGGCGTAAAGGAGTGAGAGTGAGAAAGTGTCTCTTTTGTGTCGCTGGTCAGTATGCTGGTCCTTGGTTTGTAGGAAGCGTGTGCGAAGCTAGCAGCGAGCAAAGGGTTCCAAGTGGAATTAGTGGCAGTCATGTGAGAGAGATGTGTTTCTGCTGCTGGCTCAGGGCGGGACTAGAAAAATAGTTCCTGTGAGGGAGAAGGAATTAATGCGCTCAGCCAGTTGATTGGTCAGTGAGTGACCGACTCTCTTAGCAGGGGCATTGATTCGCGAAAGGAAATAGATCTGTGGCTGCTACAAGTCCACTACAACTCTCTCATATTTTTGTGGATACTTTTGTCCAGTCCCATTTACTGAAACCGACCACAATTTCTCTTGTTGCTATTATTACTTTGCTCGATGCTTAGGAAGATATTAAGACGACTCCCCACTCACCAAGAACAAATACGCTGATGGAGTAAGACACTCACCAAAGGGGTGTCCCGAATATGAGACTAAACTTCATCTGAAGGCGAGGCTCCAATTCTGGCAAGAAAGACTATACAAACATTACATAGTATACATTTTAAACAGGACACGACAGATATACACGTTCACTATTTCTTAATAGTTCAAAGAATAGACTTACTTACCTGTAGTCCGTTGGTCGCGTGTGTAAGGCTTGTCCGACTGAAGTCTGAAAAGCACCGATACCTCTGTTAGCCAAGTGAGGCGTGTGAAGAACTGTTCAAATACTGAACTTGGCGTTATACGTATTGGAAAGGATCACAGAATCAATCTGTGCGTCAGTCGACAGAGTTTTTAAACTAACTAAAAATGCTTAGTTCTTAGTCATATGACCAACTCATCACTATGGATAATCGGTTAGAAAATGATGTAATTTCATCGTCAAAGATGGTTCCGGGAAAAAATGGATCAGTTTTGACACAATTTTTAATATAAAAAACGTTCACGCACGTGTTCTCAGAAAGTCAGAATTTGGAAAATCCAACTTAGAAAATAGAACATTCGACCACATTTTTGGACCATTGGCGGTGGTGCGGGGATTGCACAAAAATATGCGGACACTTTCTTCGTTAGAAATTTGTGGAGCTAAGGTGCGTGTGCATGATTCGCGAAAATACTATTAAATCAAAATGTGGAATAATGGTGACCTTTGGACTACAACACAGCGACAACAGTTCAACACAGGGTTTGAAAACACACATTCCATATCACCAGCATAAGTCTTCGACGACAGTCGATCTTTCAAATTCAAGTGCATCAATACATTATCTACGGACCCCCCCCCAAAAAAAATTAAAAAAAACTTTGTGTTCCACCCTTCAGCACAAACAGTCCAAGGGTATGGTTCCACCAGCTCGGAGTTATCTTCAATTGAAGAATTACCTCTATATAGATCTATTTCCTTTCGCGAATCAATGCCCCCGCCAAGCGATTCAGTCACTAATTGACCAATCCAGGCAGAGCGCATTGATTCCTTCTTCCTCTCAAGAACTATTTTTTCTAGTCCCTTTAGGGTAGGGACTCGACGGACAGAGAGCCATTAGCCAGCAGCCCAGACAGACCTCTCTCACATCCACTGCTACTGATTCCACTTGGAACCCCTTCGCTGAAGAACACGCTACTGCAAGCTTCACACACACTTCCTACAAACCGAGGACCAACTTACTAACCAGCGACACCAAAAGGGACACTTTCTCACTCTCACTCCTTTACGCCTGCTACGATAATAAACCTTTCTTTGTTGTGTTGTTTAAAAGAAGTTTCGTTATTCATTTGTGCTGCCAAATAATTTATAGAGTTAGAGAAATTAACCATTTCCCAAAACACTAAATTATTTGCCCCGTATCAAATTACGTCTGTCAACTTGGATGGTGACCTTTCGATTCTACGTGGCTGCTGATAATTCCCTACAACTTACAGTGACTTAAGACAAGAACGATTTCATTTTTGTTTTCATATCTATCCAAAATAAAACTTCTTTATTTTATAGCATTTTTAGGTTTTAAGATTGGAACAGCCAACTTACGAAAAATTAACATAAGTATTTGTATGCTCGTCGCTTTCTTAGTACCTAGATTACTTAGAGTAAAATGTTTTATTGTAGTTGAATTACCCCTCCCCAGCTAAGAAATTATCTTGTAGTAAGCCATATTTAGTTAGGGAGAGGGGGAATGAAGTATAAAAAAGAGAAAGGGAAGGGAGAGTTAATACTTATGCTATCTGAAAAGAGAGGTGAGTCTATATTCCATGATAACAAAACAAAAGTTTTCCTCAAAAGTAATTTATTTCAAAGGAAATAAACTATACATCCATTTGACATTCATAAACACATTCACATTGCATATTTTTTTCTTATGCATGTCGATTCGATGTTAGTAGCAAAAAAGAAATTTACATTCAAACAGCGACAATATTCGTACATGAATAAAAGGAGGGAGTTAATGAAGTACGACAGACTTACAAGAAGCAGCACCGTCAACCTTTTACGGTTTTATGCTCTAAACAAATAATGATAAGATATCAAGGAATGGTATTTTATCCCAAATTTCATTTCTTTAAGCCAATTTTCCGGGTTTATTCCTTTCTGCAATGCCTCCTTCATATGTAGAAATAACTTCGGGAATCTTTAGCCCCTTATCTTGGGTTGACTTGTAGAATGAGGCTCGCTATTTCTGAGAATATGCTTCCTGTTCGAGCCGAGATGAAATTCTTTCTGCTTCTTCTCGAATATGCACTTTAGTTGAAGTCTACAGAAGATTATTACCGAACTAATCCTCCAGACCTTAGACTCAACTTTTTTCAAATAGGGAAAAATGTTATATAACATATGACATGGATTTTCGGTTCGTTCCTAGTGATCACGTGTGCTTTGACAAGCTGTCACGTTGTGATTAGTAAACAGGGGGGTGGCAGTGTGTCAGGGCGGTCGGGTCCAACAGGTGTGTAACCGGAAGGAGACCACGTGATAACCACGGGGTCAGATTTAGACAGAGTACAGAAAATAAGGAGTCGAGCCAGGGACACACAGCCGATCAGAGGCGTAAGGTCGTCTCTGACGATACGGCTTGCAAGGGGATGCAAGCGTTGGCTACCCCGGGACCCAGGAAGAAGATATGGGGCAAGAAGTCCCCTCACTGAGTATATGTCTCTCCGTCTATCTCTCAAACTAACAACAAACTGTGGGCCCCTTTTGAGAATAAAATGAGAGATATATTTTTATAAAGAAGTGTTTCGTTTGTTCATTATGTTTGATTACTATACAACAAAAGCAAACCAAACCACCAGGCTCATTATTCTCACAAGTTCAAAATCCCAAAAAGAGAAAAAGAGGCTTAGAGCCTAAGTGGCTAATATGCCTTTAGTCCAAGCAACCAGCCTAGAGCCAAACTTCCTAAATGCCTTAAAGCAAGAGACAAAGAGAAGAGAAGAGAAGAGGCCTTAGCTTCTAGGCTGCTCTCTTAAGTAGCAGCCAGGGGCGGGGCTATAATGGTACAACTTCAAAATAAGCCAATCGTATTCGAGCAAACATCAACTGCAGAATTTACAAATTCTAACAGCACTCGTGTTGTGTCTGTAGCAGAAAGAACTTCGTATTTTTGTTTGGGGCGTAAATTAATTTGCCCGTTATGGTCGTCGCATATTTTCACCCAATGAGGATGACTTATCCTATTCTGCCCGGATCATTTCCCCGGGCAACATAAAAACGATGAAAGCCTGCTAAACTCTCTCTTCCTCAGAATCTTTCGAGCAGGACGGACGTACTTTCTGTTCTCTCCATAGCAGCAGAACCATTACACCATGAGGAAAGCCATCTAATTTATGGACTCTTGAGTCTACCCTCCTTGACCAAAGGTTCCCAGTTGAATATAAATTAGATGTATTTATTCCGCCACTAACAGGAACACTTTTATGTCACCTCTAACTTTTGCTATGTCTACTGCGACGCGTAATTTCGCTCAAACATTCTGCTATTTCATTACTCCTAACTCTGTGGGAGATCATCATTCTTCTCTCTCTATAGGACTACGCTTATGGTTGACTACATCTTTCCTGTCCTTATTCAGCAACAAAACCCTTGCTATGACTGTAGCGATGCAAATATCGCACAGATACCTAGCTGCCTTATTCCATCTCTATTCTGCTTATCTATTTTGAAGACATTTATTCCTCACTCCAAAATCTATGGGACTTGGAACTACTGGCTGAACGCCAAATGCCTGCTCATCACAAGCACAAAGGCTACCTCTCAACTCAAGCCTTTATAAAACTTCTAAATTAAAAACTTTCGGTATCTTCGTTCGACTCCTTTATTTTTTCCTTCTAATATAACTAGGAGGTAAACTTAATTACCTTCTTCGTTATATGTCATTTTATTAACATTAACAAGGTCGCACGACTCACTATTTTTTTGTTTTTTTTGTTTTTAGCCATGGTTAAAAAACAGTTTATATTTCATTTTTTTATGCTTCTCCAGTCCTTTTTTTAGCCATGTTGAAAAAGCATAGCTTTTAATCATTTCGATTAAATTTTATTGTCTCTGAAATTTAATTTTTTAATTTATTATTAAAAAAGGACGTGAATCTTAAGAAGTTTGACTTTTACTAAGTCCGAGACAACTAAACCACCTTTATCAAGGCCAAAGTGGAGACTAAAGAAATTTACATTTTGATTATTTTTATTTTATTTTAGTAGTGATGTTAATAAAGCATTTAGACAAATTTAATTAGTAGGTAAAAATTTTGTAGTAATGTCTGATGTTAATTTTTTGTATGAATTTATTTATTATATAGTCTTAAGTTAAAATCTCTCACATCATATTGTTGTAATACGTGAATAGTAATGTAGAGAAGGAATAAAAAAGACGATGATAAGGAGTAAAGTTTGATAAACAACAGAAGTTAAAAAAAGGAGGAGGTAAATTCATGAATGTAATAAAAGAGGTAATCTATGTAATAAAAAAGCCGGTGCGACAAAGAGTTCTATTTGTGCTATGGTTGTACTTGTCAAGACGAACAGTAGTAGAAGGAGAGACAAGTTTGATGATTAGGGTTTCGGTTAAGTTGACGGTAGAATAAGTTTGGCGTTCAAGAGCTTCGGCTTAGCATGCATGGTGCGGACTGGAGGTCATTGTAGTAGATGGTTAGTTTCCTTCTAACTGCACGGCTAGCAAAGACTAGCATTCTTATTTTTTTTGGGGGGGGTAGTCTGCTGCAGATGGAAGATGATACTAGATAATCACCGAGAGGTCGATATACGGCACTGATGAGGTGGATAACGCCGTAAGATATCTTGCGCTGCACTTTAGAACGAAGGAAGAGAGGATATATATGTGTCGGTCTCTTGAGCTGTACGTGTTTACGTTGGAAGAGTGGAGCCAGTGCAGGGTGGCACTGCGGAGATGGTTCCTTTGCAGCATGTATTTGCAGTCGATAAGACGCCCATGTGTGACACTAAGTAGGTGGTCCGCCAAGCAGACGATCCCTTTGTCTGTTTTGGCGCGAAACCAGACAAAGGGTTTGGACTCGAGATCTCGACGTGACCGGAAGTTGGTAAGGGAACGCAAGTAGTAGTTGGACAAAGGAACCCAGAGAAGTCAGTTGGCGACGAGAGACGCAGAGTGGCAGTGGGAGTCGACACCGGACATCTGGGACATGAGTCGCATGAGAGAGAGTTCAGCAGTAGTGAGGGAAGACCGGTCAAGATGGGTTGGCATTCCTAGTAGCTTTGTATAAATTTTCCTAGAAACCCACGCTAGCGTTAGTCTACATATGCACAAGGGAATGCACAGTGTCACAGAATCACGCTTCTTGCACTTGAGTTAACCCAAGCCCTCGTTTGTTCTTTGTTCTTTCCTCCCACTCCCTTGATTGTATTTCTGTAGCCTGGAAGAAATGTGTGATACTCCTATCGGAACCACTAGATGATCATCGGCCAAGAAGTGAAATGGTTTGAAGAAGTTGATGTAACGGGGGGCCGAAGGGGTATTGTCACACTTGGAGTTTCTGGGTTTACACGCTTGTGTAGTCAGAACTTGTATGGATCTCTGTCTAAGAACAAGCTCCGAAATAGATAATAGCTGTGTCAAGGAGTGGCTGGTTAGCCACTACTTTTCCAAAACCTTATCATCAGCCACGTAGACAAGAAGAAAAAAATTAGCATGTATAAAAAAAAGAGGGTGGTAGAATTTTAGTAAGATTTCAATAGGCCTCTGTAGTTGTCTAGTAACCTCTTTATTTTATGAAACCGATTTTGCCAGGGCCAGCCTTAAGCTAAAAGGAACAATTGGGCCTGTGCTAGAGTAATCTACTCTGGGCTTGTCAAGTATACACAACAACACATTGCAATATATATGTTCCCAATTGGGTCAAGCTCCTCCTATGGTCGGCTCTTGATCTAGCTTATAAAAACTTATTTCTAACAAGAAAACAAACTGACCACGCGTGGCACATAATTTTGGTCGGAGTAAAGAAGCCTAGACAATAATGCGCTAAAAGCTGCCTCCCACCATTTTGTCGACAGCTACTACTAAGCTCTCAGTGCTAATTTGGGCGCCAGACTGGTAAGGCAGGAAAAATAGCCAACAGAAAGGTTTCATCGCTCGCTTCTTGAACAGCCGATAAGTATTCACACAGGCAAGAAGCTTCCCAAAAAATTCAACTAAAAGTCAACCTAAAGTCAACTCTATTGAAATTCAACTAAGTTAAACCAAAGATGGATATTCAACCCGAGAATTCTGCTGAAAGACAACTTTACAGAAGACTCAATTAAAATGAGATGAAAACTGAAAATTCAATCCGAGAATTCTGCGAAAAAACAATTTTACAGAAGATTTAATTAAAATCAAATGAAAGCTGAACTTTTCTACGAAAGAAAAATAGATAAATAAATAAAATTCAAAGAACTTTGTTTTACTAACACTCTCTCGGATAAGTCCCACAAATTATAACAAAATTTGCAACACTTTATCCTTTCCACCTTTTCGTTCTTGTTTTTTTTCTATAAAATTTGTTTCTAAAACTTTGTCGTCTGTATTATCTTTTTGAATCAGTATCCGAACTAGAAAACTGTTGAACTTACTGTTTAAAGTTACACACGAAAGCTTTCTAAAAACATTATCCCTTTATATTACTAATTTAGCACTTTACTGTCATTCCTATATTACAATTGTGATACTATCAAATTCTTTTATATTGCAAATTTTAATGCTTAATTCTTTTACGCTGCTATTTTACAAATATTTTACAAATATTAAAAAAAATGAGAAAGTGACTTTTTTTGTAGAATTCCAGCTTGATTTGTATAAAAAAAGAAGAAAAAGTCAGCGAGGTCGCGGTCTTCGTTGGTGATGGGCAACGATTTATAAAAGAATGAATCTTTCTTTCATTGGCTGAAAAGAAACCATTCTACATCCTTCCGTCTTGGAGAGCTGTCCAAAAAGAACACCAGAAATAAAACGTGAGTTTTTGTAATAACTTGTTTGCTCATTTCTTATATTACCAGGATCAAGTGATTACCTAACGTCTTCACTAACGCTATATCATCTAACTTCTTTGTCAACTTTTCAAAGTACCAACAATGCAACACATTCTGAGAATTAATTTTTATTTATTGCAGACTTTTTGTCCTCATCGTGGTAGTTTTTGTGTTGTTTCTTCTTTCACTACGTTTCGGCCAAATTTCACCTCTGGCCTTCTTCAGGTGATTTTACTGCGACCTCGGATAGGAATGCTGAATCTTGTAACCGTATCCCCAGTAATTACTGCCTTCCATAGTTGTTGTCTACCGCAACACGTTTTTGACCAAAGGGCGATCAAGGATGGATTTTTTGGTCTTATAAATCCAATTATTTGTTCTCCTTATCTGGTACGGTTACAAGACTCAGCATTCCTATCCTAGGTCGCGGTAAAATCACCTGAAGAAGGCCAGAGGTGAAATTTGGCCGAAACGTTGTGAAAGGAGAAAACAACACAAAAACTACCAAGATGAGGACAAAAAGTCCGCAATAAATAAAAATTCATTCTCAGATTAAGAAGCCTCATCTCAAAAATGATTCCAATTAAAGACAATTAATGCAACACACGTTTATCTTAAAATATTTTGTAGATATTCATATTCAATGGCTATCATATATATATATATATATATCTTGATAAATGCGAATTACTTACACTTGTAGCGTAAATTTCATATACATACACAAACATCGCACTCACATTTTTAAACCAATCAACAAACATTAGAACATTCTAGAAAAAAAGGATCCAAACAACATACACAAAATTCGCGCCCATAGATTTTTAAGCCAATCAACAAACATTAGAACATTCTAGAAAAAAAGGATCCAAACTACAATATACAAAATTCGCACCCATAGATTTTTTAACCAATCAAGTACTTTCCCCCCAAAAAAACATTCATACCCGTTTTGATCCTCTTAAGACATAAAAAGAAAGCGATTGACGAATTCAACAGAGATCTCGCCGCTAACAACAAGGAACCTATGTTACGCTACTGGACTGCTCCCTCACCCACCAAAACACGAGGGACGCCACGCTGTCTAGCAAACACATTGCCATTTCCACTTACACCAAAGGCGAAATCGGCAACAACAACAACAACAACAACATTGTGAGTTCTTTGGTACATATTCCCACTGAATAATAAACCTTTATTTTATAGTTATTCTGATTTTGTTTTTGTTTTGTTCGGGAAATTACTTGCGAGGAACACGTACTGCCTCCAAACTTTATTTTATACTTGTGACACATCTCGCAAATATAACCCGACACACTCACAAAATAACGATAAATCAAATGAATTAATGTAAGTCATGGAAAGTAACTCAGTAAAATACTATAGAGTTATTTCCCTTTAAATAAAAGCCATTGACTCTAATTGCAATAAGATGTTAATTCTTTATGTTCACAAAATAATCAAATCAAGCTGAACAGATAATGGTAAAACAATAATAAAACCGAATAAGTTAACGCATACAAAAACTTGTTATAATTTGGTCAAGTAATATCGAACCCAAGAATATTTTTTTTATTCTATAAACATGAACTAAGAAATTCTTAACTTTCTCCTAGTAGGAAAGAAAAAAGGAAAGCCGGTTTCAGCCACTTACAAGGAAGTAAGAGACGTAATTTTTTATACAGTTTTTAAAGTTACCTTTATTTTTTTGTTTTGTTAATGAATAATTTCCAGCATAAAGACTTTAATTCAGTAGTCAGTTTTTGTCCGCTTGTGTAATAAGTGTCTCATTTGTATTATAGGATACACATTTTTTTCTAGTCTTAAAATAAGCAGTAAAAACATACTTAAGAACATTCTAGAAAATTAGGATCAAAACTGCATTAGCATTTAAGTTACATTTTTATATTTTTCAACCAATCAGCTAAAAACGTAGAATAGAACATTCTAGAAAAATAGGATGGGAAGTCAACTAACAGAAAATATTTAAGGTCAAAAATAAAATAGTAAAATACAAATCTGATTGGTCAATAAATGTCTACGCGCCAAAATTTTAGGACTATTCTTTGATCCACTATTACGGCATAAATAAGACTAAGACTGAACCACAAGCCACTAAGCCAGTAAAGCAGTAGCCGAATACTCTGCCCGGCAAATTCCTTTCCTTCATCAACTAAAGTTCATGACCTAGCTTCAGATGGCTGCGAATCACATTCAAAAGAAAAACCCGACAAACTTTCTTTCATCAACGCGACACGCTGTCGCCACAATCATAAAACAAGACATGAACTTAATGTAAGTAAGAACGACTTATGTACGGACTCCGTTAACATGAACATATGCACACCTTTAAACAAATTTATTTTCTTCTTGCCAAACTTTATTTTCCAAAAGGCCATTTACACATCATATATTTTATTTGTTTTCATATTCTGTTATATGCATATTAAATTGTTTGTTGTTAAATTTCGTTGTGTTCTATTCCATTTCTTTCACGCGATTGTAAAGTTTTGTGTTGTATTTGTGGTGGAAATAATAAAGAGAGCAATACCCGCAAAATAGGATGCATATCTACTGAAATAACCAAATAACATACAACCCCCACAGTATTTAGCTCCGACTTGTGTTTGTTTAACATTGGGACCTTTACGTCTAGTAATTTTTTTTGTTTTGTTAATTTGTTTTAAAGTTGAATTTTGGTAACAACACCAAAAATTGCGACAAGGGCCATGTCTCCCTAAATGGATTGGAGACACGCAAGACGTAGCCCTGGAAGTGTCCTCCGTAAGAGTACGAATGTAACTACAAAACACATTACATTACGTTAATTGGCCGCGCATTTATCATAAGTAATTAATTTGGCATCACCTGTGTGCGATGTGGATCAGTAACAGAGTGGCAGAGTTTCGGTTCTACATTCTGTCGTTGCTGGTTCGATCTCTGTTGGGGAAGATCACAGTATACAGTGCCGATGACACCTAATAAGGTCGAAACAGCAGTCCAATGGTTCTATATGTCACCCACAGTGCTTATCGGATTTTTTGGTCATTGTAATTAAAGTCTACAATATGATTTTTTCTATTTAAAAAAAGGATTAAAAAAGTATTTTTCTATTATCTAGCAGATAATATTAAAATTTTTCTACGGATACCATACTGAAATTGGCAATCACTGGTTATTTTTTAATTTGTCAAAAAAATAATAATTATCATTTTGATATAAAATTTTCATGTAAAATAACCGATTATCAAGACATAATTACGTAGTTTTTTAATACAAAATTCTCAATTTCATAAGATTTTTTTAAATTGAAGTATCAAAATATTTGAACATTAAAATTTTTGTTTGTTTTGTGAAAGACTTTTAGAATTAGAGTTTGAGCCGGTTGTGAAATGGTTATTATTGTTTAGCGGGGAGAAGTTTTATTAGCGAGGAATGGTTATGACGTATGTGTGTGCACGTTGAATTGTTTCCTCGCTAAGTTTGTAAGGTAAGTCGCTAAGTTTGTAGAGTAAATAAAGGAAGGATGAAGAAGTCAGATGCTGATAGTCGAAATGTGTTTAGGAATAGGTTTTATTTGCAGCATGGAAAATGTAGTTTGGGCTTGTGCTGCAGGAGTCGTGGAAAGGTTGAGTAAAGAGACCGTAAGGAGACGAAATGGATTTATGAGAAGGTTGAGAAAGTTGAGATGGCAGCGTGTGTCGTCGGACGTGCGAGGGATTGTGTTCGCTGTAGTTTAGCGAAAGCCATGTTGCTGTTGGAGGAATTGAACTTTAGAGTCACCGTGTAGTTTTGTGCGTCTGGTGGAGAGTGTGCGTTGTCTCCATTAAAGTGGCCCAGAGGTGAATTGAGAGCTAGGTGTCGAGAGCTTAATTGTGCGTCGAATCGACATAGCCAATTTTGAGGGTGACATAAAGTTGTGCCTGTGCGAGGCATGTTGAATGTATCTAATTTATATTCAACTGGGATTCCTTGCAAGGAATCCATAAATTAGATAGGTTCCCTCATGTGTCCATGCTGCTGCTGCTGCTGCTATTTAAAAACCGCCAGTGTGACGTCTGCACTGGGCGGCGTTATCCAGCTAAAAAGGTTGTGTTTGGCAGCTTACCCAAGTTGTTGCTGCCCGTAAAGAAGGCCCGGGGTGAATAGGATAAGTCATCCTGATTGGGTGAAATTAAGTGTCGAATTAAATTGCTCGCCAAACCAAAATACGAAATTTTCTTTCCACTACAGAGTGTTTGTTTATTTTAAATGAGAATGATTAAGTCATTTAAAAATGTTTGTGGTGAAGAATCTTTTGTTAATTTTACTTTTAACACATGATAATCAGTTTTAATAAACATTGGATAACCTTTTGACTTCCTTTTATAATAGTGGTATATGATAATTTTGATGTTTCTGTTTAGAAAGGAATGAATAATTCAATAAGCATTTCATAATCATCTCCATTAAATTAAGAATTTGGATCACTAAAAAATAACTTTCAGCATAAATGCAGATTCCTCAAAAATTTATCATTCACTTGCAGATTGGACAGGAAATTGATTTATTCTTTATGTTAGAGCATTTTAAGTATTGCTCTAATTAACATCTAATGTGCTGTTTTTGCTGAGTTGGGGTAACATATATTTAAAAAAATGAGAAGTTTTGTAATATATAGATTATTAAATTTTTAATCATTAATATGAAAAAATCAGTTAAAATTAGGATCCACATATACATGAATTTTGGAAAAACCTCATGAATATTGTAATTGAATTTATTTGTGATTATTAACGGCAATAACACTAATCAAAAATGAATAAAGATGAATGAATAAATGAAAATTTAATTTAAATGATACCTTTATCCAAATTCTATCAACAAGAAAGGATTACTTTTGTCGAAGGTGACCCAAAGGCTCCCTTTTAAATAGCTACTACACGAAAGTGTAGGGAAGGGTGCAACTCCTTTCCCTGGATTACACCACTTTGCTCTTGACCCATACCTTATAATACTGAGTGTTAAGCAAAGCAGTATCAAGTACCATTTTTTGAGTCTTTGGTATGACTCAACCTGGTATTGAACCCCGGTCTCACGGACCATTGGTCTACTCATTGGGCCATAATCGGTAAAAAGTATTTTAAAAAAGCAAACAATTGTAGATTTAAAAAAAATATTTCTCCATTTTTTCAAGAAATGATGCATTTTATTTAATCAACTCAGTCATTAATATATACCATTGTAAAAAATAGCTTTTAGATTGCTATTTTGCTAACCATAAATGCCTAGCAATAATTTTGTCTCAGACAAAGCAGCTGTATTACAATTTATTACATAGTATCAAAACTTATCATTCATAGACCATTACTCAAAAGCCTATTTCATATACACATCTCTATCTTGATTCTATTATATTATATTATTAGTGGAAGTCCCCAAACTTCACGTTAACACACACACCCACCAGGCCACTAGCTCCTCCTATCCCTAGAATAAAGGAAGATATGAGCCTCTATGTTTTGATATAATAATATTAACTATAGTAGTCGACAATTCCGGTTTCCTGTATAATATTTTTAAAGGAAAGAATAGGACAATTTAGGCAAGAATAACATAAGGCGACAGAAGCTGAAAACAAACATGAAATAGACAACTTGACAACAAACAACACAATGAACAAACTTCAACACATGGGGACATTAAAATATAACAATCTTTTTAATACACATGCGGACACACATATTCAACGTGTCGGTTACATTATCAGCGGATAATACATAGCTATAAATGTCTTTCTTCCTTTTTTCCTTTTCTTTAGACTTTCTTTGAATTGAGAGAGAGAGAGAGAGAGAGAGAGAGTAATTGCAATGCTTAAGTGTAGGGAGAAACAGTCTTAATGTTTACTTATCTTTTGACGGGTTCCTTCGGAGAATATTTTCTCTTTTACGGGCTGGCGGAATTTTATATATATATATATAGCTCTGGCTTGAAGGCATAGGTTCTTCTTGTCCAAGACTCTTTCCGTCTCCCCTCGGTGACTTCGGCGGTAGTTTCAATATATCTTATCACTTCAACTACTGTCCCACAAATCCCGGTTCTGGTGCTTCGCCCGGAGTTTGGCACGAGATTCGCCCCATCTGTTCACGACGACATCTCTCTTCAAAACTGATTTTCCTTATCCCTATTTCCGCCGACGGAAAGGGGGTTACTTCCGCTTTAGGGTTCTGGCCAATCATTAGCCTTTTTTCTTCCTTTCCCTGGTCGTTCATTAGGACTACTATCTCTTTCCCCCGGTCACAGAGTGCAAATATCTGTTGGCTTTCATTCTGACCTGGATTTATTACTTTGGCCGCGAGGAATTGACCTAGATTCCTATTCCTCTCTTAACGGTCATTCTTTGGCAGCCTGCTAATTCAAACACGGAGGGGTAGGGGACATCCCTTTTTCTCTCCTCTCAGTGGTAGACCACGTGACAATATAGACATTAGAATGGACTTAAAAAGGCAGTATGATAGAAATGAAGTCTGGATGGACCAAATTTGAATATAGGACAAACACTATTTGTTATTCAAAATATGGTAATTTACAAAGCTCTTTGCTTTGATGTGGCACAAGGCCGAATGAATGGGGCGCCCAATGAGACTCGAACTCGCTTGTGTAGGTTTACTAGTCTAGCTTGCTAACCGTTACACCACCAGAGGTGCCCTTTATTATTCAAAATATGATCATTTATCTCTTTGAAATGAAAAAAGAAGAAACTTCTGTTATTTTTCATTCATATTTGTAAATGAGGCATGATTATTAATATTTACTCCTTTGAGAGTTTTTCGCACCAGTGTTAGCTGATAGTTTCTCACTGGGGTTTGAGTGAGAGCAAGTCTTCTCAAGTCTCCAGGATTCTTTTCAGTATTCTGGCCAATCTTAATAATACTGTAATCTGGATGGTCTCTACTTGTTCTCTTATTTCCAAGTCTTTGAGTCCCTTTATCAATCTTTAGGGGATTGTCTCAAATGCACCAGTCACACTTGGTATCACCATCACCTTCATATTCCATAGTTTTCTTTAGTTCTCTTGCAAGATCTTGGTACTTATCTCACTTTTTACTTTCTTTTATTTTAACTCTGTGGTCTGCTGGGATGGCAAAGTCCACTATTTGGTAGGTTCTTTTTTTTCTTGACTATCACTGGCTTTGGTCCTCTGGCCGAGATTAGGTAATCGATTTGTATCTCAAAATCCCAGAGAAGTTTGTGTGTCTTATTCTCCAGGACGAATTCTGAGTTGTACATATACCACTTTTCATTTGGTCAAATTAAAATTTTTTGCACAGATTCCAGTGGATAACCTTCCCTGCCCAGTCATGTATGATCTTATACTCTTTTAGTGCTAATTTACTGTTTTTGCTTATGATAGTGATCATTTTGTCTCGATCACCACATAACCTACACTTGCTATTTTGTAATGTCTTATCAATCTTTATTTTAATGTAGTTTGTCCTTATAGCGTTGTTTTGTGTTGCTAATTGAAGAAATAGTTTCTCTTTTAAGGTTTCCCTTTCTGAGCCATGTCTAAGTCTTCTTGTGTGAGATTTTCACTCTTTGTTGCTTGAATTATCCATACAGTTGTTTTCCTTTTCATTTTTGTTTTCTAGTTATGGTTGTTCTGCTGATCCTTGTGTTGTTAATGCTGTTTCTGATTGCTGTAATCAATCTTTCTTTGCTCTATTTATGTAGTCTTTGAGATGTCTTATCAATGTATTAATGTTATCTTTCATGCTGTTAAGTCCTCTTTCTTCTTGTCTTGATACATATAGTCTATCTATATTATTTTTTTAACCAGTGAAAGTACCTTAATGTTGGACTTTAACTAAGTTAAAACTTAAGAAAACTTAAACCAAAATTGCCCCCCCTTTTTTTTTGCGTACTCATGGGAAGCAGCATGATGTACGTAAAGGTATTTTGAATAATCCCATGTACGACCAAAATCAATACCTAAACGGGTCCTGGACGCGAGTTTGACGACTTTACGCTCAGGATCGCTAGTTCGATCGGGGAACTACTGCTGCTCTTCTATAAGAGTGGCTTCTATAGAAGAGAATAAAACAGCCATCGAAAGATAACCATGACCCACACTCAAACCACTTACACAAACCGCATCGCTCTTCGCGCGGGTAAAAAAGGGGCGCGTCCTGCTGAGGTTGGAGCCCTGGCCTCGGTGTTCGAAAAATCAGCTACAGAGCTCAAACAATCAAAACTACTAAAATGCAAGCAAACGCTACAAATAGCCACATTTAACGTTAGAACCCTAAATAGAATAGGACAACTCCCAGAGCTAATCGCAAATAGGCTATCGATTATATGGAAATCAGACCTAACCGATAAAATGAAACGCAGCTTCTTCCAGGCAGCGGTCACATCGATACTGCTATATGGATGCACTACATGGACACTAACAAAACGGCTGGAGAAGAAACTGGATGGCAATTACACAAGAATGCTGCGTGCAATCCTGAACAAGTCCTGACAGCAGCACCCCACAAGACACCAACTGTACGGCCACCTGCCCCCTATCACGAAAACTATTCAAGTTAGACGAACCAGACATGCAGGACACTGCTGGAGAAGCAGAGATGAACTCATAAGAGATGTACTCTTATGGATCCCCACACATGGCCGCGCAAAAGCAGGACGACCAGCTCGAACGTACATTCAGCAGCTATGTGAGGATACAGGCTGTTGTCCTGAAGACCTACCTAGGGCGATGAACGATAGGGAGGAGTGGCGAGAGAGGGTCAGGGATATCCGTGCTACCAGCGCGAGATGATGATGATGATCTATATTATCTCTAGTATGTAAGGCCTTATATATCATCATGAGTTTTCTTGTTCTCTAGTCCATTTTTTGAAATGTTTCCCTCTTCCACTTCAAGAATGGTCCAGAGTATCTTTCGAGGAGGACAGCGCAGGCATTTATCCCTTTTAAGAGATTTCTGTAATGTAATTCGTTTTTTTTTTGTTCATCTCCTCTTGTTTAATGATTTATGCTTCCAATATTTCCAATATTTTAAGTTTCCTTTTCTCCAAGTGTTCTGATTTTTTCTTGATTTAGTAGTTCTATTCCTTCCATCATGTCATTTCCCACTTTTTATTATAAGCATGGCACATTTTTTGTGCCATATTCCATCCCTATATCCTGACTGTATATCCACACCGTGTGTATTAGGGTTTCCACTTCTTTTTCATTTTTGGCCAACAGTTCAATATTGTCCACGTATATTAGGTGGTTGATTTTTTTCTTGTAATTTATGAAGTTTGTATCCCCCTGAGTATTTTTCAAGTATGCGATTGAGTGGCATCATCATTATTACAAATAGTAATGGTGATAGTGCATCTCCCTGGAAGATTCCTCACTGGATTTTTACCTCAATTAAGCTTTTTCTTCCTACTGTCAGTTCCATTCCCCAGTTTTTCATGACATTTGCGATAAACTTTATGACTTCGTCAGATGTATTTGTAGATTTTGAGACAGTCTATTATCCAGCTTTTTGGGATCATATTATATGCCTTTTGAAGTCAATCCATGTCATAACTACATCTTTTCATCTGGGGCTGCTCTCTTTGAGGATGTGTTGATTATTATATAGTAGATCCCTTGTTCTTTTTGTTCCTTTCTGTTCTTCAGGGATCAGTCCACAGCTTATAATGAATAGTAAATCTCCACTCTGATTTGTGCTGTTTGTATTTTCTATATCATCAGTAGGCATATTATGGATCTGTTTTTGTTGGGAGGGGGGATTCCTTTTTGGGGTTCTTTTTAGATCAGGGTGGTCTTTCCTTTGATTATCCATTCTGGTATGTCTGTTTTTTCTAAGCATCTGTTCATTTTGATAACCAGTTTGTCCTGGATAAAAGTGAATTTTTTTCGAAGACGCAGTAAATCATTTTAACCTTCTTAGAATTTTTGGATGATCATAAACCTGGTGCCTCTGTAGTCTGTAGTACTGGTGAAGTCTTAGCGAACAATCTGAAACGGATCATTCAGTCCTCCCTCTCACATCTCTGTCACTCCAAAAACCACTTAACTTTTCATATGATTCTCCCTCTACTCGCTGGTAGATTTTTCTTTCCTTGTTTTAGAATGTCCTATTGTTTTATCCTGTCTCATTATCTTTTTAGTCTTCCTTCTTTCACTAGTACCTTTTGATTTATTTCCTTGGGGTGCATTATCATTTTATTTGTTGTGTTGCTTTTTTCTTCTCATCCCAACATATTTTAATGTTTTTCCTCTGTCTTATTATTTTTGCTTGTTCTTGTAGATTTCTTATTCGTGTTTTTAGTCTAATTTTCCATCCAGGTTTTGAGTTTCTGTTTGTGTTCTTTAGGGAAAAACTGATTTTATTACAGACTAATTTCACTCCTGCATAGATTAGTTAGTTAAATTTTGTGATGTTGTTCATTGAAATATGTATTAATAATTCGTTTATTTTTTCAGTTTCTGCCTTGACTGTATTCCAGTCTTGGTTTCTTAACAATGGTAATGTAGTCTTCTTTTCAGATATAATTCTTTTTATAATCTCTATATTCATTTTTTTAATTCTTGTGTTAGTCTTTGTTTTATGTGGTTTGGGTATGTGGTGTTTCAATTGTTATTACTTTATGGTTCAGTTTGGTTAGAAGGTTCTTGTTTTTAAGTGTTTAGTGTATCGATTATTTTATTAGGGTATCATAGCCGTCCCATCTACAATACCCAAAATATCCGGTTTAGCAAAAATGCTGAGTCACCCATTATGTCAAACAACAAAACGTCATACGTACATCATGAGTGAACCTTTGTTACTAACGCATAAACTATTTTTTGAGAGGAGTTAATTCTGCTAGTGTGACGCGGTATAAAATATTTATCCCAAGACGGGAGTCTATTTTTCGCACGTGTGAAGACCGGGCAACCTGGCACTTGATCCCTCGCAGAATAAGTCCTAGTTAAGAGTCCTTTCTCGGGCATATAGGAACTGGCAGATAGCGTAGGGGTTAATTTGGGGCTTGACTGACCGCCGCTGGCAAGGGGTTTCCAAATTTCACGTTACACACACACCCACCAGACCACTACCTCTTCCTACCCCTAACATGATGAAAGATATGGGCCTCTAGGTTTAGATATAATAATACTATTTATCGTAGTCGACAATTCCAATTTCCCATGTCATATTTTTAAAGGCGAATAGGACAATTTAGCGAGAATAACATGTGGCGAATGAAGCTGAAAAGGAGCATGCAAAAGACAACTTGATAGGCAGACAGCACAATGAATAAATTTCAACACGAGGAGAGATATAAAATATAACAAGGTTTTTAATACATGCGGACACATATTTAACGTGTCGGCTATATTATCAGCGGATTATATCAAATATACAAATGTCTTTCTTCCTTATTCTTTTCTTTCTTCCTTCTTTAAATTGAGAAAGAGAGAGAGAGAGAGAGTATGTAATTGCAGTACTTATGAAGGGTGGAGGGAGAAACAGTCTTAATGTTTACTTAGCTTTTTGACGGGTTCCTTCTGAGAGCATTTTCTCTTTTACGGGCTAGCGGGGTTTTATATATAGCTTGGCTTGAAGGCGTCTGTTATCTTCTTGTCCAAGATTCTTTCCGCTTTTCCACCCGGAGTTTGGCACGAGATTCGCCTATGCGTTCATGGTGACCTCCGTCCACTAAACTGATATTCTTTATCCCTATTTTCGCTGACGAAAAAGGGTGCTACTTCCGTTTTAGGATTCTGGCCAATCATTTAGACTCTTTCTTTTTCCCTCACCCTCTCAGGCGATTCGTTCGGACAACTATCTCTTCCACCCGAGTGAGGTTACGGGGTACAGATAGCCTGACCTACATTCTTTACTTTCTCCAACAGGCCGGCCGAAGTTGACCTACATTCCTTATTCCTCTTTTAACGGTTAGTCTTTGGCGGCCTGTTAATTCAAACACGGAGGGGTAGGTGGAAATTCCTTATTTCTCTCCTCTCAGTGGTAGACCATGTGACACTAGCCTTTCATAGACAAAATTATTACCACATGATAAAATATATCATATTTAAAAGTTCCTCTTCAAAGTATAATGAAGTATCTCATTTCACAATGCAGACAACAATAAATATATACCAGCCGAGATATACCTTTGCAAACCCTGTCATGTACAATTTACACAGGGAGTCTGGTGCACTCACAAGCCAACCCCACTTGGTTCAATTCACCAGCAACAAGTGGTAACTCCAACATGATGAGATAAAAAGACAACAATCTACATCATCGCACAGAGAGCAAGAGACATTCAATCAGCAACAGCATAAGCAATACAATACCCAAGTGCAAAATATTTGTGTGTAACAATTCACGCACAGGTAACCCTCTTGGTTTGATGTCATCCACATGATACATACACATTTGCAGGAGCAACACATACCACATCACCCACAACAAGTGGTGACTTCCAATGTGAGCTGAAACGTTTGGATAACAGCAGCAAACAACCAAGAATGACACACCAAAATTCCCATGTTAGTTTCACCTGACACAAACCACGACTTTAAAACCTTATAAAAGTTTGCAGCACTTACATCTTTATCATATTGTAGAGAAGAGGAAAATCTCGTATTTTGGTTTGGCGCGCAATTTAATTCAACACTGAATTTCATCCAATCAGGATGACTTATCCTATTCAGCCAGGACCTTCATTTCCGGCTAGCAAAACGGGTGAGCGGCCAAACACCCTCTCTTCGGCTTGAGACGGCGACCAGAATAGACGTGCCTCTGGTCGACCCTGCTTAGCGATGCTTTTTAGCTAAACAAGCCATCCAGTGTGGACATCTCAATGTGACTTTAACACTAGCAGCAGCAACATGGACACTCAACGAGGGAACCATCTAATTTATGGATTCTTTACGAGGAATCCCAGTTGAACATAAATTAGAAACATTCAGCATGCCTTCCACAGGCACCACTTCATGTCACCCCAAAAATTGGCTATGTCGATTCGAGCGTAACCCCGCTCTCGACACACTAGCTACCATTTCACTTCTGGTCCATATGAATGGAGAAAACGCACACTCTCCCCAAAAATACACTGGGACTTTAAACATATCCCTCACAAGTCCAACAACACGCTGCCATCTCAACATCCCGCTAAGCCATTTCGTCTCAAACATCCAACAAGCCTAAACACCACGAGTCTTGCAACATCCAAAAGCAAACCACATTCCATGCTGCAAATAAAGAACTTTCGTTGTTGTGTTATTAAAGAAAAGTTTCGTAATTCATTTGTGGTGCCCAAAAAATATAGTATTCGGGAAAATAACTAATCCCTCGAAACCGTTATAATATCTTGCAACAAATGGTTGTACCCCGAGATGAGCAAACGTAACTGCCGATGCAACTCAACTGGGCGAAACAAATGACAACATGAGGAATTGGAACATAATATCATCTCACAGCATTCATCTAACACAGTTTCTGTCAAACGCTGATCTCAAATCACCCTGCATGCATTCTAATACAATTTCCATCAAATACAGATCTTAAATTACCTTGCAACATTCTTTCAACACAGATTTTATTCAACACGGACCTCATATCAACTTATTACACAGCATACTTATTACTAGATAACTGAAAGCTCGATTACATTTATCGACACTAAAATCAGACATTCGTCTACACAAGCGCTAAATACAACTTACTTCAACATGAGTTGACTTAGACAAATGTGACACCAATCCCAGCTAAAGAGACCTGAACAAATCACTCCTCCTAAACCATGCAAAGATTCATGTTAATCAATACGATCAATTATCTAGGAGTGAGGCATTATTGTAGCCATCTCGTCTATGATATCCCAAATATCCAGGTTAGCAAAAATGCTGAGTCACCCATGATGTCAGACGTACATCATGAGTGAACCTCTGTTACTAACAACCGAACTACTTTTTGAAAGGAGTTAATTCTGCTAGCCTTTCGGAGATAAAATTATTACCACAGGATCAAATATATTATATTAAAAAGTTCCTCTTCAAAGTATAATCATTATCACTTTTACGTACTAAGGGAACTTCCTGTGTACAGAAATACTTCCTTCGACTAACAGAGTAGCAGTGGCTAAAGCTACATAAACACACAGGCAGCAAACAAAAGTTAAGAGGGCAACCAGGCTTTGCCCAGAGGAGAGGAAGGATCTGTTTCCTCTCCCTGCAGCATGGGGTCTGTGTCCTTACCACCAGCCGAAGCAGAAGACGTGGAACATCAACCAATCATAGCCGTGGACCCAGCAAAGCCGACCAGACCAATCACAGCTTTTTTTCTCATTCAAACAGCTCTTCTCAAAGCTAACTTCAGAAAGTCTCACTATCCTCAAGAACTCTTCTAAGAGCTAACTTCAGAAAGTTTTTTGAGATCACTTTTGGTCTCCTTACGATATCTCCCTGGCAGATACCATGAGACCATGACGCAGCAGACAGCATCAACTCCAGACCAACACCAGTTTAACCCAGTAGCTGTTCCTACACAACCAAGCTACCAGCACCAACTGCAGATGAGCTCCAGCTTAAACCCAGCAGCCGTTCCTGTTCAACCAAGCTACACCCCTTGCATCACCAAGTCCACAAGCTATCCACTGCTCGGACTAGCATCAACACTTGAGTCCACATCGACATACACACCCGGTTAAACCAAGGATTGAACAAACTGAGACTTCGATCACACAGCGTCTCCAACCAGCATCTGTAGCATCTAGTCCATGAGCAACTCACTGCTCGGACTAGCACCAATACTTCAAGGACACTTCGACACCTCCCCTTGATTAACCAAAGTACTGTACAACCAGGATAGCGATCATCCACATTATCGACCATCTTCACCAACATCTACAACCTGACCCTATGTTGTATTTTGACCTTCGACCCGGCCAAAAATGCCATTCAAAGTGATGCACCGGAAGGAAGTGACACATTCCAATGGCAGTTATGAGAGGAAATCGCGTGGGTGGAAATTGGCTAACAAAATGGGACAAGCTAAAATTCCCATGGTACACTCATAGACTGATGCACCGGAAGAGAGTGACTGGTGAACTGTATGACAGTTATTTCCGCTTGATGACGATCAAACATGCCATTCCAAAGATCGAGTAGGTGATTGAGTGGACGTTGAACAATTATATAACTCAGTCAAGACAGAAGTCAGACAGTCAGTTACAGTTGGAGACGGAGTTATAGACGAGTTGTGGTAGGGAAAGCCATATCAGGCCGAAGGGGCCCTTGGGGCCCCTGATGAGTTGGGGTTCAGAGAAGTTGCTTGACAAGATGTGGTAGAGAAATCCAGCACTCAGCAGAAAGCTGGGCCCCTCGGCCTCCGGTTGAGCAGCCCTGGAGAACGAGAAAGACACAATGCTGACGACCATAAGAGTGGGGGTCAATATATTGCAATTCTGTTTGGTCTCCAACTCCCTCTCACACACAAACGTTCCAATGAAATGAGAGGTATATATTTTGTTAAAGAAGTCTTCGCTCGTCCTTTATCATTATGTCGTTGTGATTCATTCTGCATGTATGTAGATGACAATACAACACATACAGAAATACATCATATTTGCAACAAGCACAGATACCATCTTCACCTGCTAGACACGCTGTCACCACAAGCTAATAAACAGCAGAGTCTAAGACTTTTTGCAATACAGACTTTCAACATCCAACAGAGACTATACCAACATGATACAACAACTGCGATTTCTGCACTCATACATCTTTTCTGTAAGATTCACTCAATAAAATTTGAATTTAAACTTATCAACTTGCTTCTGTCATTTGTCCAGTCCTATGTCAATCAACCATAACATACAACCTGTTCACTGGATCGACACACACATATATCGGTCCTGAGACAAGGGTCTCATTAACTTAAAACCCTATTTATTTGTTGGTGTATTTCTAATATTTCAAGGTCAGAAAACCATGTTGAGTAAGCCATTTCATGGAATTAGGAAAGTTATAGTGATAGTAGATGAAGGGATTAACAACACGTGTGTTATCTTGAAAAAGAGAATAGTACTGATTATATTTTACAAAAGAGAAGAGCTACCCAAGGTAGATAACCGCTTGGGCTGTCAAACTTTATGTACATTTTCTACCCACCTAATGCTCTCATATCAATATTTTAGTTATTTCCATCCATATGAGAAGCACAATGCAAAAAGAGTTCAAAGTCTAAATAAAAGTCTTTAAAACCTTTCTAATTTTAATTTGGGCATGGGTTTTGTCATTACGTCAGCAATCATATCTGTGGTTGGACAATAGGCAATCTCTATTTTCTTCTTGTGCAACGCATCTCTGATGAAATATTTGATATCTATATGTCTGCATCTATGTTGATTTACAGGGTCTTTAGATAGTACAGTTGCACCTTGGTTATCTCCAAGTATTTTCACTGGTTCATACCTGCTTTGAGAGTCTATTCCATTTAATCATTGAATTAAATATACATTCTCTTGTGTTGTTTTAGCTAAAGCCATATATGCAGCCTCACAAGTGGACAGTGCAACTGTAGGTTGCTTCTTTGACTTCCATGAAATAGGCTATAGTCTTAAATAAAAACAAAATCTAGTTGTACTATGTCGATCATCCTAATATGCATCACTATAAGATAAGATCTTTAGTTCTTCACTTCTCTTATAACACAGATCATATTGGGATGTACCTCTTTAATATCTTGAAATATGTTTTGCCGCTCTCCAATGTTGTTGACGCTGCTCTGATAGATGATGCGATAATTTTCCGACTGCATAGCTCAAATCTGATCTGGTGCAGGTCAGTAGGTAGATTAGATACTCCTGACATTTTCTCTGATGTTTTCTCGAATCAACAGAGTCACTGGTATTACTGAGATCCATCTTTAGTTCGCATGGTGTTGTTCTTGGTTTGCTATTTGACATATCAAACCTTTCCAACACCCTTTCTATATATCTCCTTTGATTCATTTTTATGCATCTTTGTCTTATGTCAAAGTCTATCCCTATGAGATGATTGAGTTCTCCCAGATCTTTCATTTTAAATTTAGACATCAATATTTTCTTGATATTACTAAAGGAGATAACTTTATCAGCTGCAATGATTAAATTGTCAACCCAGGATATGATTATTATTCTCTCATTTTGTTTCATGTAGACACAGCAGTCTGCTGGATTCTGTATAAAGTCATTCCTGGTGAGGTAATTGTGTAGCATTTTATTCCAGTTCGGGTCTGATTGCTTCAGCCCATGTAGAGATTTATCTTGCCTATGGATTAATCTATCTCAGTTTGTTTTTGTTTCGAATCCTTCAGGTTGTTCAACAAAAATTTCACAATCACTTGGTGCATGTAAATAGGCCATTGGTACATCCATCTAATGAGTAGTCAGATCATATTGCACTACCATTTGCATTAACATGTATATTGAGGTGATGTTTGCAGTAGGGAAAAGGGTTTCTTGGTGGTCTAATCTCTTTGTTTGACTGAATCCCCGTGCAATGAACCTTGCTTTATATCTTTCTGATCCATCAGAGTTTTTCTTGATGGTGTATACCCATTTACTGCCAACCAGGTAAAGGTGTCAATTCAAAAACATTTTTCTTTAGGGATTCTATTTCCTCATGCATTGCCTCAATCCAGCTGTATGACTTTGAAGAGTTTAATGCCTCTTTATCTAATTGTGATATGTTACAAGTGTCTTCATAACAATAATAATTGTTGATCAATGCCTGATTACTGTCATGCTCAGAATTTGTTATGTAATCATTTAAGTATTGCGGGGCTTTTCTTTCTCTTCTGGGGTAACACCGAAGTTTGCTATCTTCCTCGGTCTGTGTGTTGTCTTGTGAATCAGATATTTGTGGGTCTGGATTTATAACTGATTTCTGGTTTTGTGTATACTTCTTTTGGAAGAAGTTTTCATCATCATTATCATCATCGTTATTGGTTGGATAAGTCTGAGTCTGCTGATTTTCATGTTGCTAATAAATTTTACAAGCCTATTGTCACGTGGGGTCCCACTGAGACGATAGAAATAAGATTGCTACTATCCTCGTGTTCGAATTAACAGTAGCAAGCCGTCAAAGAATGACCGTTAAGAAAGAATGTGGGTCACAGTGGAGACCAACAGATGTTGGTACTTGGTGACCTCACTCGGGTCGCCTGACACGGGAAGGAAGAAGGGAGAAGCCAAATGATTGGCTGGGACCCTAAAACGGAAGTGGGGACTTCTTCCCGTCAGCGGAAATAGTTAATAAGAAAATTAGTTGTTGGACAGGGTTCGTGGCGGACGGAACTAAAGCCAAGAACTCCGGGTAAAAGAAGAGCCCGTAAAAGAAGAAAGATTCTCTACAGGAATCCATCTAAATAAGATAAGTAACTTTGGGACTGTTTCTCCTTATACCCAATTTTATATATTCTCTCTCTCTCTCTCTCTCTCTCTCTCTCGAGTTGAAGAAAGACTGAAAACGAAAGAAAAGAAAAGAAGAAAGACATTTGTGTTCGCGCACTATTCATTTATAATATATTTGATACGTTGAGGTGTATATCCGTGAAAGTAAAAAGGATTGATATATTCTAATGTTCCCACGTTGTCGAAGTTGTTATTTGTAGTGTCTGCTACGAATTTGTTATGTCATGTTTCTTTTTCAGCTTCTATTCGCCTTATGATATGCTC
The DNA here is from genome assembly GCA_963585895.1 of Sepioteuthis lessoniana. Classification (NCBI taxonomy): domain Eukaryota; kingdom Metazoa; phylum Mollusca; class Cephalopoda; order Myopsida; family Loliginidae; genus Sepioteuthis; species Sepioteuthis lessoniana. Next base: position 56,579,500 of record OY757920.1, read on the forward strand.
GCTTAAAATTGTCCTATTAATTCCTTTAAAATATCACACGGGAAACCGGAATTGCCGACTACTATAATTAATATTATTACGTATAAACCTAGTGGGCCATATCTTCCATTGTTCTAGGGGAGGGAGACTAGCGGCCTTGGTGGGTATGTGTATAGTGTAAAATTTGGAAACTCCTTGCCAGCAGCAGTCAGTCTAGCCATAAATTAATCCCCCACATAATATGCCAGCCCCTATATGCCCGAGGAAAAACTCTGAACGAGGACTTATTCTACAAGGGATCAAGTGCCAGCCTGCCCCGTCTTCACATGTGCGAAAATAAAGTCCCGTTTTGGGATTTTAAAGAATTTGCCGTCACACTATGCATGAAGACTCTTTTATTCCCTGGATGAAAGACAATATGAAGGACTGTTTCTGTCATATCTAACGAATATCCGATTTTCACATCTTTGATCAAGATTTTTCTTCAAGTTTTTGTAAGCATAACATGTTGATCCTAAAATGTGCATCTTTGATAGGTCAGACTTCCTTCTTATTATCACATGGTTGGGAGTTTGTTTCAGATGGTTGTTGCATCTAGCCATTTCAAATAGAGTTCGACAATTTCTTTCTGCCATCCAATTTTGATGGGGTAAATAGGGTGCTGAAGTTTCATGTTTAATCTTATCATAATTGTAATTTCTATGAATCGTTTGACTTGAATTCTAACCAGTTATCAGATCTTAAAGATTTTATCCCACCATAGGGGACAAAATCAGCAATAAATTTCTTATTAGCAGATACATTATCTTTCTGAGATTTCAGAATCTGTGTCTGTTTATGTCAATTGGGTCTATAGAGCCAGCTAAGTCAGCGTGAACCAGTTCCAAAATGGATGTTGCATGTCTGTCGGGTTGTTTGTTTCTGCTCTGAGAAAATGGTTATCTGATTGGAGTGAGTCATCAAAATTTTTAAATTTACTTATCTCTTTTATTATATGGGAAGTAGCCCCCGTATCAATCATAAGTCCTTTACATACAACAGATTTCTGTGTTTGGTCATTTATTTTAAAAACAGAAGAATTATCCTCTGCTGCTGCTTTCTTGATAGACTCGCACCTGGAGGTGCCCATGGTGTAATGGTTATCGTCATAGGAAATGGACACGGCGACACGAGTTCAAATCCTGGACGAGACTGATTGCATTTCACATAGCACTAATACCCTTGGGAAAGGTATGAATCCAATTATTCTCCCTCCAGCTATGGGTAAAATATTAGAGCAGACTAGGTTCTTCAGCCTTGGTAAGGCAACTAGTCTAGGAGAAGGAAAAATCTGAATTCAAACCTGTTAAACTCTGCTTTAAAAATTGACCTTGTGTCATACCCTGCCCGAGCGGAGGGGTTCGGTAAATATAGACTCTCACCTTTTATATCAGCACGACTCCCTTTAATGGGTTGGACTTTTATAGTAGTCAAGCCACTATCTATTTTTCTTGTGGTTATTTGAGCATATTTTTGCTGAATGCTAATACCCATCACATGTAAAACATAATACTTTGTAGTCATTTTCGAAAATGAATTATTCAGTTTCATGACATTGTCGTCATTTGAGTTGTGATGGTATTTGTCGATATCCTTGAAGTTTTAAACTTGTGTTTTAAACTCTGAGAATGTTAGTCCCCTACTATTATAGGTCACATTTATTGAAAAGGGATTAAATGTGTCAGTTAGTCCTTTTAGAATCATGGCAATTATTCGACCGTCGTTTAATGATTACCCAGCATTTCTTAACGTCATGAACATTGCTTCTGGCGTTATGACATAGTTTGTCACACTTTCATTTGGTTATGTGATTTACACTCCTATATTTTTTGAATAGCTGTGCAAAAATTCTAGAAAAATAGGATCCATGATTCATTTGTTTCCGAAACAAAAGGTGTTGGATGTCAGTGAATTAATTAGTTTCAAGAACCTGTTGGACAGGGAAAACACGTGCCTTGTGTCTACACTTTCGATAGGTTACTCTCTCATTCTTCATTCTCCCAGCTAGTGACACATAACTCAAGACATGTCATTTGGATGCCTATATAGTCTGCAACTTAGAGGACTCACCCTCTTTTACTCTCTCATTCTGCTTTCCAGCTGGACATATTCAAATCTCATGCACACATACGGTCTCAGACATTTCATTACATCCCAATAGAGATAAATGACCAATATGGGAGAAAGTAGAGCCATCAAAAATACATTGGCATTCTCATTTGTATTAGTACCTCGCATGGAATACTAAGTCAACCCACACAAATAGTTGCACAGAACACTTTTTAATATTTTATTTTCTCACTGACACCTATATAATAGCACATAAACGTAAATAAGGATTCTGACATTCTTACCCTTTGTTTCAAGCAAAAATAATTATTCACCATAATATTTGTATTAGTTACATACACACCCACCCACAAATACACACGAATATTTAACAAACTATATTTGAACATTCGTACTGTTTTTGTAAAGTTTCCTTCGTATTTTTTGCCTGTTAATACATAAATTTATTTTGTTTTATATTGCCTTGTTGTGAATATTTTTTGTCTACGTCGTTTACATTGTTTGCATTTTAACAACATACCACCATGTGGTTCCGTTTTCAGTGACGTTAATTCAGTATAAGGAAAAATCTTGACTTGCTGTTACCTGCATAATGGTCACTTAATATCCTCAGGGCTTCTCTTCCATTATCTGAGGTTCTCTCATGATAAGGGACAGGCTTTTGTCATCCAGAAATTGTATTAGTTCTGCAAAGGTTTCTTCATTCCTTTCTGTTATTGCTTTGTCTCTGTTCAGGTTTTTTTTATTTATAAAATGACGTCTTTTAAACCTAACTTGCGGATGTATTCCAAAAAAATTTGTTTCCCGAATCTCATATTTGTTTCCGTCAAATAATAACCTGCTCCACTTATTTCCACTCTCTTTCCTACTGGGCCCATAACCTGTTGTGCTAGCCATGGCGAAGGAATAAGGAAAATTAAGGTGATAATAGATAAAGGAATAAACAACACGTGTGTTATCTTGAAAAGGAGAATAATACTAATTTTATTTTACAAAAGAGAAGAGCTACCCAAGGCAGATAACTGCTTGGGCTATCGAATTTGATGTACATCTTCAAACCAAATTTTTTTTATTATTGTCCTAACTTGGTCAGAGAGTTTTTGACTTGTTGTCTGAAATCTAGTACATTCTTCCCAGATTTCTATCATTATTTTGTATACCCTCTTGTGTAGGGTTACTCCTAAAATGACAGGGAAATGCAAGTTTGTTTTCTTCTATTTTTGATGTAGCCTCTTTTTATCTAAATTGAGTTTGTATTAAGTAAAGTATCAAGTAGTTTTATAGATTGTAGGAAAATGTTTAACTCTTCATTTCCCACTTTCACTGACCTTCAAGGTTGATCATGTAATAAGATAAAAATTACTTTCTCAGCATTCAACTGCTTTTTGTCTTTCCTGTTAAATGAGTCATAAAAACCACCAATTCTAAATTATTTTCATTGATTGAAGTCAAAGAAAGAATCAGGTGATAACTTGACAATAAAAATTAAGGCATATACTAACATAGAATATTAAAGAACAAAAGTTTAAAAATGAAAAATTTGAATTCAACAGATTTTATTACGTTAAAAATTAAAATAAATATTGTCACGTGGTGTCCCACTGAGAAGATAGAAATAAGATTTCTACTATCCTCGTGTTTGAATTGGCAAGCCATCAGAGAATGACCGTTAAGACATGAAAGAATGTGGGTCAATCCCAAAGTAACAAATCCAAGTCAGAATGGAAAAACAGATGTTTGTACTTGGTGACCTGATGTAAAAAGAATGGGATACGGTGTGACATATAGTAGCCCTAACGGATCGCCTGGCCAAGGGGGAAGAAGAGAGAAGCCAAGTGATTGGCTGGGACCCTAAAACGGAAGTGGGGACTCCTTCCCGTCAGCGGAAATGGATAATAAGAAAATTAGTTGTTGGACAGGGTTCGTGGCGGACGGAACTAAAGCCAAGAACTCCGGGTAAAAGAAGAGCCCATAAAAGAAGAAAGATTCTCCACAGGAATCCATCGAAATAAGATAAGTAAACTTTGGGACTGTTTCTCTTTATACCCAATTTTATATACCCCCCTCTCTCTCTCTCAATTTGAAGAAAGATTGAAAACGAAAGAAAAGAAAAGAAGAAAGACATTTATGCTCATTTACTATCCATTTATGATATATTTGATACATTGAAAGTGTATATCTGTGTGTAGTAAAAAGGATTGATATATTTTAATGTTCCCACGTGCTCGAAGTTGTTATTTGTAGCATCTACTACGAATTTGTTATTTCATGTTTCTTTTTCAGCTTCTATTCGCCTTATGATATGCTCGCTTAAAATTGTCCTATAAATTCCTTTAAAATTCTTATACGGGAAACCGGAGTGGTCGACTACTACAATTAATATTATTACGTCTAAACCTAGAGGTCCATATCTTCCATTGTTCTAGGGGAGGAAGACTAGCGGCCTTGGTGGGTGTGTGTATAGTGTGAAATTTGGAACCCTTGCCACCGGCGGTCAGTCTGGCCATAAATTAATCCCCCACATAATATGCCAGTTCTTATGTGCCCGAGAAAAAACTCTGAACGAGGACTTATTCGACGAGGGATCAAGTGCCAGTCTGCCCCGTCTTCACACATGCGAAAATAAAGTTCCGTTTTGGGATTTTAAAGAATTTGCCGTCATAATATTATAAAAAATTTGTTCTACACTAGTGTCCACACTGAGCTGATGTATTTAATTCTTTGTTGATTGGTCAACACTGATGTGTCCATGTGTAAGAGTCTATAGAAGAATGTTGTTTATGAGTTCCTCCCTGTCCAGCATGTCTTATTCATCTTACATGAATTATTTGGTTTCCCCATTTGTACCCAGCATACCTGGTTCCTCAAACTTACATAGTTTAGGTTCCTCATCAGTACCCATCATGTCTTGTTCATCTTTTATAGATAGTTTGGCTTCCCTGTCAGTACCCAGCATATCTTGTTCATCTGACATGGATAGTTGGCTTCCCAGTTAGTAACCAGTATGCTTGATGTGTCCATGTGTAAGAGTCCATAGAAGAATGTTGTTTATGAGTTCCTCCCTGCTTCTCTGACAGTGTCCAGCATGTTTTATTCATCTTACTTGGATTGTTTGGCCTCCCCATCAGTACCCAGCATGCATTATTTATCTTACTTGAATTGTTTGGCTTCCTCATCAGTACCCATCATGTATTGTTTCTCCTACTTGGATTATTTGGCTTACCTATTAGTATCCAATATGTCTTGTTCATTCTACTTGCATAGCTTGGTTTCATCATCAGTACCCAGCATACATTGTTTTTCTTACTTGGATTGTTTGACTTCCCCTTCAGTACCCAGAATGCCTTGTTTATTTTACTTGGATTGTTTTGCTTCCCCATCACGACCCATCATATCTTCTTTATCTTAATTGGTTGCCCAGTCGGCTGGAGCTGTAGAATACACTGACTGCATCTCTGCAGAGTGGTAAGACCCCCTCAACAAGTGTCCTGGATATGAAACTAAACAATCTGATGATGAGGTTTCAGTAACGCTGGAGCTTTGAGGAATACAGAGCATCCCTTCATTGCCATCACTCCCAGGTCCACTCTGGCCTGGAGTGGTAGCACCTGATAGGGCCCTATCTATGGGTTAAATAGAACTAAACTGCATACTTATGCTAAACTGAATTATTTGAATTAGATCTGTTTGACTAAACTGAATACTTTGAAAAAGAAATGTTTTTAACAATTTAACCGTGTACTTACATTTAAACTGTGTAATTATGCTTAACTGAATTGTTTGAAATGGAACTGTTTTTGACATTGGAGCTGTACTTACACTAAACTGAATTGTTTGATATAGAACTGTTTTGACATTTAACTGTGTATAAAAAATATACTTATACTAAACTGAATTGTTAGAGCTGTTTGACTAAACTAAATAGCTTGAAATAGAAATGTTTTTGACAATTAAACTGTGTACTCCTGCTAAACTGAATTGTTTGAAATTGAACTGATTTTTTGTATAAAAATGGATTTGGCATTGAATAACCTAGAAAGGTTAATATGCCATAAAACCCAAACAACCAACCACCCTTCATCTTAATTGGATTGTTTGACTTCCCCATTGGTACCCAGCATCTCTTATTCATCTAACTTGGATTATTTGGCTTCCCCATCTGTATTCATCATGCCTTGTTCATCTTTCTTGGATTATTTGACTTCCCCATCAGTACCCAGCATCTCTCATTCATCATACTTGACTTGTTTGGTTTCCCTATCAATACTCATCATGTCTTGTTCATTTTACTCAGATTGTTTGTTTTCCTCATCGGTACCCAGCATGCATTGTTCATCTTACTTGAATTGTTTTACTTTCCCTTCAGTACCAAGCATGCATTGTTTATCTTACTCTGATTATTTGGCTTACCTATCAGTACCCATCATGTTTTTCCATTGTAATTGAATTGTTTGACTTTCCTATCACTACAAAACAGGTTATGATTATCTTACTTGGATTATATGGCTTCTCCATCAGTACCCAGTATCCCTTTTTCATCTTACTTGGATTATTTGTCTTCTGCATTAGTACCCATCATGCCTTGTTAATCTTACTTGGACTGTTCAGCTTCCTCATCATTACCCAGCATGTCTTTTTTCATCTTACTTGAATTGTTTGGCTTCATTATCAATAAGACTTTTGTGATCTCTTTTAACCTTAAAATGTCCCCAGCACCTCTGGGAGCAATGTGTGTTTATGTGTTGTACACATAACATTCACCAGCAGCAGACAGCTAGAGAAGCAAACTTACCCAGAATTTTGTATCTCATTTTCTAGGAAGATCTAGAACTCTGTATATACCATTTTTCTGTATGGTGAAAGTTTAGTTGCTTACAATTTGTGAATAGGAAGATTGTCTTTATCTCAGAATCCAAGAGAATTTTGTATCTCATTTGTGAAAGTTTATTCACTAGCATGATTCCCAGTGGATCATCTTACCCACCCAGTTATTCCTACTCTAATATTCCTTCTGTTCTAAATTGCTGCATTTGTTTATTATTGACTGTTTTATCACTCTCTCTCTTTCTCTCTCCTCATAGCCTACATTTGCTATTCTTTTGAGTCTTATCTATTGTAGCTTTTTTATAATTTGTTCAAATGGTTCTTTTTTGGGCTGCTATTAATAGAGACTCAGTTTCTTTCTTTAGGTTTCCTTTGCACAACCATATCCAGGTTATCTTGTGCACAATTTCCTTAGTTTGTCTTCAGATCAGTCCATATAGACGTTTTTCTTCCAGTATTTGTTTTCCTGATTTTATAATTTCTGTTTTTCCTTGAATTATTTTTTTTACTGCTGTCATTAGCTACTATAATCTGTTGTTCATATATTTGTATATTCTACAAGACCCTGAGCTGCCACATCTATACACTTTCTTCCATATTTATGCTGTACACTGCTGAAATGGAAAAATCCTCTCCATGACAAATTCTTTTTGGCAGATGCAACCCCCGCCCTAGAAACTAAGAAACCAACTTCCACCTTAGGAAGATCTCCAAAACCTGCTTTTGACTGCAAAGCTGGATTAGTGAAGACCAAGAAACCAGAGAAGTTGTAAAATGGAGATGCTGATGTGAAAAGTAAACCTCATTCAACAACTAGCATCTAAGACAAATCTAAATCCTCACACTCCACTGCTGAGAAGAAGCCATTGATAAAGACAAGGCCTTCATCAGCTGCTTCTGCTAAACTGGAAACAAAGACTGCAAACAGTGCATTGAAAACTGAAGCCAAATTCAAACTGTCGTCTGCTAAATGTCTGTCAACAACTACAGGAAACCATAGACCCCCTGTTGATGTCAAAGTGTCTTTTATTAAATTATTTTAACATTGTTATCTGTAAATAATCCGGAATTATGATACAATATGAAAGTAAGTATCAATATAATATAGTCATTCTGCTCAGTGAAGAATGTCTGCTACTGAAAGATGTTTCTGTCATGTTGCCATAATTTGTGTATTTTTTCCCTATGCTTGGATTCCATCCTCATTACTAATATGTTATATTGTTAATGTCTGTTACCCAAGTGGGGAAAATCATGTTTTCGAAATTAAATATTAGTAATTGTTGACAATCTATACAAAGAGTGAGTATCTTTTGGAGTCTTGTATCCACATCATTGGCCTTGAGAATATCTGTGCAAAGAACTTTACATATTAGTTCAATCACTGAGGAGAAAGTATGCTAGTATCTAAATAATTTGCATAATATTGACAGCAAGAAACATAGTTGCTATCCAACAATTTACTGTTCACTTTAAACTGACAACAAAAGTCTCTTAATTTGTTGGAAAATTATTTTGCTTATAGTTTCTTGTAGTATGGGGCTCAAATAATCTGATTCTTGTAATGAAAATAGACTGTTGAAAATGGATATTAGTTGAACTGAACTAGCAATAGATGAATTTTCTAAGTATTCAGACTTGAATTTAATTTGTCTATCAAATAAGGGCTTTAGAAAATCCTCTAAAGTCCACTTAACTTGATTCTGTTAATAGTTAATTGACAATGTGATTGACAGGAATAATGTTTTGAAACCTTACAGAAACAGTATTGGACATTAAACAACTTGACTTGCTGAATAAACTTTATTTGCATTTGATCTCTGCTAAGTAAGACCTCAAATTAAATTGAAGAGATCATCTGAAAACAAAAAGGAAATTTAACCTAAAAGATAAGGTTGGTGAGCTTAATATTATAAGAAGTTGACTTTGTTTCCATGGAATTGTTAATCTGTCTATTGCTGTTTGAAATGAAGCTTTCAATTTGCATATCAGAGTTCACTTATTATTTAATATTAGTAACTTGTATTGATTAATTGGAGTAATTAGTGTTTGAGTATATGATTGGTAAAGTAAGAATTTTGACAAGTTTAAAACTTGTGTTAAAGGCTGTTTTGTTGGTCGGCAGATTGACCATTATTTATGATTTTGAGCCATACTTTGTTGTAATTGATATCTTAGTTCTGATAACTTCAAATTTTTGTTTCCTACACTTTCTTCTCTGCCACCTTAATGGACACAATCGGGTTTGATCATATTTTAATATGGAAACATTCCAAAGTTCTTTTTTCTCTTGTTCTGAATGACATATTTTGGCTAATATTTATTTTGAACTTTTGGTGTTGGCAATAAGGATGGGTGCAGCTGCAAACAATAAGCAAACAATTGGCTTTGATACACAGGATAGAAATTATTTAAAAAGTTTTCTTTACAATTTTTTGATAGAAGAGTTCATTTGAATTATATGAGATTTAGTCTCATCCTATTAATAGAATTCATATCAAAATTGATAATAAATAAGGGGATTTACATGATAATTAGCATTCATTATTTATTTGAGAAGGATGAGTATTTTTAATACTATTGTGCCAACAAAATTTCACTACAATGTACCATTTTTCTGTTATTGTAACATGCATACAAATTTCATTATAATACAGATTATAACTTTTTCTTATTGGGGTGGGGGATTACCTCATGACATCTTAATATTAAGTTTGTTTTCATACTGGACACTTGTAATTAAAAAAATCCAAGATTAGTATTGCTTTATTACTATTCTTTCCTGTTTTGAACTATTTTATTGCTTGATACAAATTTTCAAAAAAATTGGCTGCTCTTTTGCAATTAGAATTATACTTTACCCCCACCCGTTCCCAACCCACAAGAATATTGTACAAAAGCAAAAATGAATTCAATATAAAGAATGCCAGGCTGTCTTACTAGTCAGAAATAAAAATGAACAACTTGTAAATCTTGTTCTAAAGTTTAAAAAAAAAAAAAGTCTTATTCATTTTTCAGATTCCTGATGCTATCTTCTGCCTATTAACTTTAACGAAAACTTATAGACAAGTCTTGATAGGTTCCCACATCCTGTGCCCCTATTTATTTACAAGGACTGGGAGGAGAGTCTTCCTTGAGATTCTGAGAATTTTTTTTTTTCTAGGAGATGGTGAGTCATTTTTCTGAATATGGAAAGCAAGCTGTAAGGGTTTATAGTTTAGGGGGCCCTGTATACAGGCACAACAAATATGGCTGCTTGTAGGAGAAAGAAAAAGAAAATAAAAAAGGAAAGTGGGGTGAAAGAAGAAAGTGAAGAGTAGAATAGAGGAAGTAGTATGTAAAGTAGTCTTGTAGTTTCCATCTTAATACAGAATTTGGCTTCCTGAGAGTATTGGTGCATCAATTGTGATAAAAGATGTTGGCTGATCCATGTAGAAATGAGCAATTTTTTTCATTGTGGGTTTGGGGTGGTAGAACATTATGCATAGGCAAGGGGACTCTAGTGAAAGCATGTTTGCCTCACAACAGTTGGCTTAAGGGGTCTGGTGACAGTGTCAAATTTCTATACTGGAGAAAAATTAGGAAGAGACTTAGTAAAAAATCTTTTTATGGGGTTATCTAGATAATATCTAGTGGGAATTTTCCTCAGTGAAAAGTTAAGACTATAAAGAGATCTGTAACTTCTTAAAATCATAAATGTTGAATCCTTAAGCCATGTTACTATAAGAAAGCAATATAATATTCAGCAGTTATATATGAGAGAAAGAAAGAGAGAGAGCTGATAATGTTTAATATTACACAGTATTCTTAATACTAGATAACTTGTGGAGTCATTGGGTTTCCAGTATAACAACAGTTCATGATAATATCAATGCATCAATTTAGGAAGGATTTTACTTAGTACTTCATAGTTATCTTGTTTATATTGATTCAATTCAATTTCTTGATTTAATGATGTTTAGCTTTGTGGATTATTTAATGCCAAAGTCATCTTTATAAAAAGATAGTAGTGGTGCTATTTAAACTCTAGCTGGGAGGATAGTAGGGTTCATATGTTTCTTGAGGGTATTAATCCAAAAATGAACATAATAGCATGACTAGACTTCCGACTATGATGTTGCAGTCCAACATATTAGCCATTATGTCATGGGGATCATTATATTGAGGATCTGGATAATCAAAAAATGACATTTAATACAAATGCAGATGCCACAAAATTTTTATTCAATTGCAAATTCGACTGGAAATTGATTTATTTTCTAACTCGGAGCATTTTAAGTTTATCGCTTTAATAAACATCTCTACTGAGTTACAGTAATATACATACAAAGAGAATCTTTGTATATTCAATTTGTGGTTTAGTGTTATGTACCAATATTTTTACAAGATTCTCGTTGATTATGATTGTGTGCAATATTATTTTCCTTTAAAATTTTATTTCATGAAGATTTAGCTGTAAAAATATTAAAATACCAATAAAGTCATGGATATCAAACAATTTAATGAACTGCACAATATTATTGGCTGTGCAACTTTAACAAAAAAAAATTGTATAAATTCTGTCAAGAACTTCTAAAAAAGAAAATTATATATGAAATACTTACCATTACAAATTATGAAATTCTTATCATTTAAATTTTTTTTTTCCAAATAAAACCATTGTATTGGTCCTATAGTTAGCAAAAATAAAAGATTGTAAACTCACTGCAGCAAACAATTTTCAAAATGATTTTATTAATTAAAGTACTTTTATATGTTAAATTTATTAGTTATGATTTTGTGCTATTTTATTTAGCACTGTAAGAAATTAGCTCAATATTTCTGCCCAAGAGTACATCCTGACTCATTCAACATTTTCATGTTGATCTCCTATGGAGATCTCCTATCTCCTATGGAGATAATTGACTGTAGATTTGGCTTATGTTATATTTTTGATGTCATTATTACAGATTAATAGCAAAAGTATTAAAATAATTGTGAAATAATCTCAAAAAGTTTCAAGTATTTTTGAAATTGAGATTGTTATGATTATTTAGATTTTAAAATCTATCACTTACAAAATAGATGCCATATATAATTGAGTATATAAGTTTTTTTTTTGCTTTTGTTTTCCCTTTTTCTCTTTCATTTCTGAATGGAGTGAATGAATATATGTATTTTTTTTTTTTTTAAGATACCGATTAAAGTATGACAATCTTCCCCCACCATCTTAGGGAAATCTGTCATTTATATTCATATTTCTACAAACTAAGACCTTTTTCAAAAATTGGGAGATCTTCCATGTAAGATTTGTACTTAAGGATAGATAAAGGTATCAAATATTTATGAATATATATATATATATATATATATATATATATATATATATATATATATATATCTGTTCAAAAGCTAAGCAAAAATTTCCTTTTTCTGCACAATTCAAAATTTATTTTTACAAAATGCATATATAGATTTCCATCAAGATTGAATAAAAAATATGTTATAGAAATAAATGCAAAATGTGAGTAGAAATAAATGGAAAAAAGAATATCATACTGAAAAGCTAGATTTCAATGCCAACTTGGTAAGGTAGATAATTTCTGGTACAATGTTGTCGGAAACAAGTATTTTTCCACACTGTAATTGATAATTGCATTATCACAATTATCAAAAAGACATTTGTATGAACTTGGGCTTCTTGTAAACAAAGATGTCAGTATTTACTATTGACAATATAAACCTCCAATTTACATCTGGAGAATATTATTCCATTCTTCCTGGATTGTCTGAGCAAGTTCTGCAAGGGGATCCTGTAATATATTGTTGTTGTGGGTGTTTGTATTCATTATTAGGGTTAGTAGGCTTAAGGACAACATAAGGCATGCGTGCTTTAGTTAATGCATATTTATTCTAAATAGGCAGTGTGTGTATGTATTCCTACGCTAAGGGGTTGTGATCATGCACATAGAGAAGTAGTCTGTGTTATTACTACATCCCCCTTACCAATGGAAAAGAAGGATGTTGCTATATTCCTTGTTTATTTGTTTTATATCTTTTTGGCCAGTGTATTTCACGGCCACTTCTTGTTGTGTTGCTTGTTGACTGTTTTATACTTCTCTGGTGTGACATGTTGTTTGTATTTGTGAGTCCATTTTGCAATGAAGTGATGTGGTCATTAAAATGAACCTGTTTATGGCTGGATGTTTCTGCTGCACTTATTAGGACTCTGTTTCATCTTTTTGATGAACCATCTGGGAGTTGAAGGATGTATGATCTGGGTTCTGCACATCTACTTGTGATTGTTGCTGGTTTCCATTTCCCAGTTTGGTTATCCAATATATGCACATCTTGCCCAGGGACAAGTGGTGGTAGATCATGAGCTGTTCTATCATGATACATTTTCTGCATATCCTGTCTGTGTTTCAGTTCTTCGCAGATATGGTTAGTGTTGGAAAATCTTGGGGTTGAAACTTTGGCAATTAAGTTTGATCTTAAAATGTGATTGTTTAAGTGTTCAGCTGGACTTGGAAGATTGTGGTTGATTGGTGTTTTTCGCAAACACAGCATTGCTAAGTTAGGATCTCTTCCTGCTTGCTTAGCCTTAATTAGAGCTCTTTTAATTGTTTGGATTTGTCTTTCGATAAAACCATTTGATTTTGGGAACTTTGGTGATGATGTGATGTGATCAAATTGCCATTGTTGGGCAAATTCTTTGAATGCTTCACTGGAGTACTGAGGTCCATTGTCACTAACAACTATGTTGGGAATACCATGTTCAGAGAATATTTGCTTCATTGTTGATATGACCATATTGCTTGTTGTCAGGCCATTCATTTTCCGTATAATCGGAAATTTACTGTAATAATCAGCAATTATCAGATATTCATGATTATTGCTGTTAAATAAATCTGTGCCAACAACTTCCCATGCTCTGTTGGGGATGTCATGTGGCTGTAAAGTTTCCTTTGGTTGTGCTGGAAGGTTTTCCTGGCATATTGAGCAATTCTTGATCATGTTCTCGATATCTGCATTAATTCGCTCCCCGTATACTGCATCTCTGGCTTGAAGACATGTTTTTTCAACACCTTGATGGCTGTTTTTTCAACACCTTGATGGCTGTAATGTAGCTGATCCAAGATAATTTTTTGTTGGGTTTCAGGAATAATAATTCTTGATCCCTTTTTGATGATCCCATTGCTGCCACCATGTAATATATTGTTGTAGTATTCATTATTAGGCTTAAGGACAACATAAGGCATGTGTGCTTTAAGGCATATCTATTCTAAATCAGCAGAGTGTGTGTATGTATTCCTATGCCAAGGGTTTGTGATCTTGTGCGTAATCAAAAATGTTATTTATGGCTAACATAAGGGCTTCTTTCAGGTCAGAGAAAAGTGTCAATAGCATTATGCTGTAGATATTACCTAACTCCACATGCTTTAATGGTTGGCTATTGTTATCCATGAAGATAGGATGGTGTTATATTTCTATATGCATGTATGTGGCATTGAGCAATTTCTTGTAGAAATAAGTTAGAACAAATTTACAATGAACATTGTCTAAACTAATCTCTTGCTGGAGGCTGGATTTATGCCTTGGTTCTTCGACAGTCTCTTTTGCTTGTATTCTTAATCACAAGAAGACTGGATGCATTTTAATAAGCTAACCACGAGCCTGTCCCTTACTGTTATTTTTAAGTGTGTTCAGGAATGAGCGGAAGTGACCAGTGTATTAACTTGCATGTCCCATATTATTGTAACATCCCCCATATTAAAAAAAATAAAGTGGGGAGAAGAGAGATGGATAAAAGGTGTGCTTAATTTAGGCATATTGTTCGTATCATACAGGAGGGACAATTTGCCTGCCAGAAAAAGAAGTGTATGATGGCTTACAGCTCTGCTCTGGGGGTAAACATTCAGAATGATAGCCAGTTGGTGGGTTGTCTGAAGGCAGGATGTTCTCATAATCATGATCTGTTTGGATGATGATGTTTTCTATTGTTTTGAGCAGGTGGCGATGATTGCGTCTTTGGGTACCTTTCTCAGTCTCTGCTTGGTATAAGCATGGTTATTTGAGTTTCTTAAGCACCCTTCTTTTCATTTTCCATTTGTTGTCTGAAAGGACATGTGCTAAGTCTTCAGGTTTGAGTTCAGGTAATTTGTGACCTGAGCTGGATGGTGGATCCTTTCGTTTGTTTTGATAGTTATGGTCTATATGAGGCAGTATGGTGCAAAGTCTACGACCTATCAATTGGGTAGCTGGTGGGAGTGCATCAATAAGTAGAGTTGTTCGTAGAACAAGAAGAGCTAGGTATGGGTGTTGGGAATTTCTCATTGCTTTTTTCAATGTACTCTTAACTGTTTGTATAGTTCATTCCACATGACCATTGAATTGAAGTTATAGGGCACTTGACTGGTCATATTGGAAGTTACAGTTTTGGGCGAATCTTTTGAAGGTGCCGGATTTGAATTCTGGACTGCCATCACTCACTACAATCTGTGGAATACCAAATTTTGCAAAATGCTTTTCAGGTTGTGAATAACAGTGGTCGATTGTCTATCTAGAAGAGAATGTAGAAGAACTTGGTGGAGAAGTCAACAACAATCATGTGAGATTAACGATGCAAGTTGAATATGTCTTTCCCGATTTTGGTCCATGGAGTTTCAGAGATTTTGTGGGGTATGATCAGTTCAGGTGATTGCCTGTTGCATTTGTCCAGACATGTGCTGCAGTTGTTGATCATGTCTTTGATTTCTGCTGTGATGCCAGGCCGGTAGATGTGTTCTTTAGCTTGGGCGAGATATTGGTCTATTCCTTGGTGTCCAGAGGGAATCAGATTCCTGACCTTTTTGTGTAGTTTTTTGGAAACAATGATGTGTTTTACTTTCAGTAGCAATCTTTTAGGAGTCCTATGTCATCTCTGGTATTGTAGTATGGTTTTAAAAAGAGTTCAACTCTGTTCTTTTCAGGCTAGCCATTCAGAATGTATTTTGTTTGGAGTTGCAATATTTTCGCAGTGGCAGTGGCTTGACGGTATTAGATGAGTTTATCAAGGGAAAAGTGGAGCAATCCAGAGAAAGGAGTAGTGCTCTCCCTTACATCTCAGTGTAGTAACTATTGAAAATGGAGCCTTTGGTCACCCTCGACTAAGGTTGCCAACTTTACTTACTTACTCCCCCAAAACTACTTTAACTACCCAAGTAATTGTAACAAAAAAATACTTTTACTCTCATTGACAACCTTAACAAAGACCAGTGATTTTTGTATCTACAATGATGTCTAACAAGATACAGAACCTCAACATAAGGAAAACAAAGAAAATTTGAACATATACAATCTAACATAACAAGTGTATTTGATAGCATATACTCCTTAAAACGTATGGAAAATTCAGTTTAACTGTCTTAAGAAAGCCTTTCACAGTCCAACTCTGTATTGACACTGCTTTTTCTAATCTGATGCCATATTCTTAGATGTAAGATCTCTCAATTTCAATGAAGCATTTCATATTTGTTGGCATATTATTGGAATCTATGCTACTGGGTTTTCCTAAAGACAAATTGCAATGGTAGAATTAGTTGGAACATCTATTTTTGCAAGAGATTATGTTAATCCAAAAAGAATTGCATGTGACTGATAGCTGAGCTCAAATATGGCATGCTAGGGGAATTATATCATCAACTCAATATTCAGGAAGTGGTAGTGGCTCAGTTATGAACTAAGGCAGCTGCTTGTATGACTGCAAGGCAACCTCAATAGCCAAAGGTACCAGGAGAAAGTCCAATAACTGTTGTACCTCATTTTGATCATCACAGACTGGTATCCCATCTGTTACAATAATATAGGACATGCGAGTTGATATACCAGTAACTTCTGCTTTAACTCACTTCTTCCTGTACATGCTTAAAAATAAAAAAGTAAGGCACAAGCTTGTGCTTTGCTTATCAAAATACATCCAGTCTTCTTGGGATTAATCTACCAGCAAAAGGGACTTTTGAAGAAACAAGACATAAATCCAGCATCTGGTAAGAGATTACTTTAGAAACACATACTCTGAATGAAGAATATGAGAATTTTGTCAACGCCCACTTAGAAGCGGCAGCGGAATTCGTTCCAACTTAACAAAGAAGAAAACATAGAATCCCATGGGAGACATTAGCGGTTAGAGAAAAGCATGCAGACTTGAAAACTGCCTCCAAATGCAACAGGAAGAACCCAACCAATACTAATGCCCTGAAACTTAAAAAGGCCCAAAATGAATTAGCTAACATATACGTTAAAGAACAGACAGAATACATACAAAATCAGATCACTAAGATTAGAGACTCAGTTGAAGATAGACAATCTAGGATAACATAGCAAATGATAAATGAAGTGAGCAGTAGGAAGAGAACTGCCAAAGCTAAACTGAAAGCTACCAGCCAACAAGATCAAATGCACCTTTGGAAACAGCATTTCGAAAATTTACTCGGAAACCCTCAGGAAGTTACTCATGAACCAATCATGAGAATTATAAGTAAGCAATTAGACATTAAACTAGGACCGTTTACTCAAGAAGAACTTGACTTGGTACTGAGAAAAATTAAAAACAGAAAGGCAGCAGGGCTCGATGAAATACCCCCAGAAGTGTGGAAGACCAGAAAATTCAATGACATACTGCTCCGACACTTTAATGTCATATATAATCAAAATCCTATAGACAGATGGATGAAGGGATGCATCTTCCCCTTCCCAAAAAAGGGCAACCTCAGATTTACCAAGAACTACCGAGGTATAACTCTTATGTCTATAGTGGCCAAGATATACAATGCTCTTCTACTCAACTGCATAGAACCCAAAATTGACAACATACTTTGGAAGAACCAAAATGGCTTCTGGAGAAAAATATCCACGACCTCAAAAATTTTGACTATCTATCAAATTCTTGAAGGTGTACGTGCAAAAAACCTATAGGCAACAATATTATTTGTTGACTTTATTAAGGCCTTTGACTCCATTCACAGAGGAAAGGTGGAGCAAATTCTTCTCGCCTATGTCCTACCAACAGAAACTGTCGCAGCCATAATGATGTTCTATAGAAACACTAACATCAACTACTTCAACATTGTAACAGGTGTACTCAACTGAGACAGACATCAACATGTGACTAGCAAAGGCACTGACAGTTATCGATAGGCTATCAATCATATGGAAGTTAGACCTGACCGATAAAAGGAAGCACAGTTTCTTCTTAGCAGCGGTCGTGTCAATACTGCTATATGGATGCACCACATAGACACTAACTAAACATACGGAGAAAAAGCTTGACGGCAATACAGACACCTACCACCTATCACGAAAAGTATCAAAATTAGACGAACCAGACATATCGGACACTGCTGGAGAAGTAGGAACGAGTTCATAAGTGATGTACTCCTGTGGACCCTTTCACATGGATGAGCAAAGACAGGACGTCCAGCTCAAACCTACTTACAGCAGCTCTGTGTTGATATGAGATGTAGCCTTGAGGACCTGCTGGAAGCAATGGACAATAGGGAGGTGTGGCGAGAGAGAAATATCCGTGCTGATAGCGTAACATGATGATGATGATGATGAAAAACAGCCTCAGCTGTAATTAGAATATGGGTTGTCAATTCAATTTTCTGCAAAATAGCCATTATGTCAGCTACACCTGCTGATAATTTAGAAAAATACTGCAAGTCTATTCATTGGTTACTTCATGTACATATAATTTACACTTTCTAATTCAAGGTTGTTTTTAAATTAATTTATTGAAGATATCAAAATAAGAATAAGCAACTAGTTGGTCTCAACTTATTTTCTTTTCTTTCATGGTTTTATTAAATTTATGAATTAGCTATAGCAGTGTAAATTTCTCATGAGATAAAGTTAAAATAATTTGCTTCTTATTCTATAAGAATGAAAAAAGTAAAATTTGCTGTAATGAAATTTCCACTTTTGAAAACACTAGTTTGATTGAGTATAAAAGCTGATTAAGTGTTCTTGTATTAAAGAGAAAACAAAAAATAAAACTCACTTGCTTAAAAAAGCCCAGAGATTTATTTTTTTAAAGAGAAAGTCTACAAATCAAAATCAACTTGAAGCCTCAATTGAAACAATTAGACAATGCTGCTCAGTTTTAATTAGAGAAAGTTATAAGACAACAATGTATCAATTCATTCAAAAAAAATTTTTTTTTTTATTGTCATGTCAAATCCAACTGATATTACAAAAAATACACTTTGATGGCTGATCTGTCTGAAATATTTTTTCTATATTTCTAATAAAAAATATCTTTCTTTATTTTGTATAAAATTCCAACAAAGTGAAAAATAAAGAAATTATTTTTTTGAATCTTTAGAGCAGTAATTCCCAATGTGTGGTGTAGTAATATTTTGGTGGAGCATGCAATATTTTGGTAGGGTTTTTTTAGAGATCAAGTTAATGGCTTTTTAAGCTTCCTTCTCATGAATTGCAGTAAAACTTTGAATATGTAAGAATAAAATATTATTGGGGGTGGGGGAGTGCAGAAATTCAGAAATACCAAAGTGAGACATGGCTCAAAATTGGTTGGGAACCACTGCTTTAGAGATTATGTACCAAGGCTTTCAACAAAACATAAGACCCAGTTCCACAGTGATTGAAGAAATCATCCAAATCTAATGACCATATTCCAATTCCACCAAACTTGTTTTTCTTGAGCCACTCAATCTGAAGGGAAAAAAGAACAAGTTTACATATGAAATGTTGTATTTTGGTTGTGATTAATATAAGTTGAACTAATATTGGGAATTTATTATTTCTTCTAACACTGATCCTATCATAAATGATGGGATTGTTTACTTAGTGATTGGTATTTCTGCTTGTCTATGGGTTTGAGATGATGGCATTAGTTATGTTAGCAAGTTGAGAATGAAGGAGCATTGGTCAATTGAAATCCTTCCAAATCAGTTAAGTAAATAGCAAGCATGATAAAAAGTGAAGTTGGATAGAAGGGAAATTGAAAAATTGCAAGAACACACATTGGTGTAGAAAAGGAAGAGGACTGGAGTGTTATAAGTTTAAAAAAAAAAAAAGAAAATGAGAGAGAAAAAAAAGAGACCAGTTTTCCTCTCTCTTGATTCAAATGGCATTGAGTAATGCCTTCTGTTACTATAACAGTTTCTTGTAATGAGAGCAGGTTGCCTGACCTTTCATATATATATATATATATATATATATCATATTTTAAATGTAGGTATATATTTTGGGTGCTCTGTATTTCAGTCAATATCACAAATATTTTTTTACTGTACAATTATGAATTTTTATTTTAAATTTGAGATACACATTGTTTGTTTTTATTCAATATTTTTATCATACTGAAATCCTTTTCTGATTAGTATTTTAAAACAATGATCGGAAATTTGTTTAGATCAGTGTCCATGTATAGTGTTGTTGATGAGGAATTCATTTTTTCAATTTTGTTTTAAAATAGAATAGCGAAATCAGTCCAAAATCAACTTTTTTTTTCTTTAAGAGGAATTTACGTTTTTAAGTTAATCTTTAAATCGTGTGAATACATCTAACTTTTCAGACTTAAAATTATAATTTTGAAAGTTTTATGTTTATGATAAGATAATTGTACCTAAAGCATAATTTTTTAAATGTATGAAATAAAAAAAAAGAATTAACTTGAAAAATCCATTTCTTTTCTGTTTTGCTCTTCTTTTGAGTAAATTTTGTAATTTCTCTGTCCTGATGGGTGTTGGACTGATGAAGTTAATTCTAGATTATACTGGTAAAAATTTTTCCAAGTTTTTAATTCTTCAATGATTATCTAACAAAGGACAAATAATATTACAATCACTCTTTGCATGAATATTAAATTATTTAAAAAAATGAAATCCAATATATAAAAATCTGAGATCAACAGGCAAAAAAAAAAAATGCTGTTCTACAAATGTTTCTACAAACATGAATAAATATTTTCTAAACACCAGACTTGATTTTTTTTCTTACTGCTAACCCAACATGACTTTACTATCCAAACCAACCCATTTTAACTCAATTATTGTATTTTATAGTTCAAAGTTTTAGTATTTGCACATACTATTTTTGTATGATGTGTAATTTAAATATTGTTAAACAATAACATTGTTGATAAAAACCTGAGATATTTGTACTTTGAGGGATTTTTTTATTCATCAAGAGGTTTACTTTCATTTTTTTGACAGTTACTGAAAAGTTCTCAACTCAACCAAAAAGGAATTTTTCTCCAAGAGTTAAAAAAAAATTTGAGAACTGACATGCTAAGTGTGTTAACTGTGGGATGAATATGCAGATTAGCATATATATTTCATGGTTCTTGGTCAGGCCAAGAACTTTTTAGCACCTTCTCATAGTATACAGAATGAAGAAATAGAAGTAAAAAAAAAATACAACTTAGAAGAAAATATATTGATTAGGAATTTTTTATTTGAAATAAATTAAAACAAGAATTGAAAATCTAATTTGTTAGATTAAAAAAATGAGATTTATCTGAACAAAAAGGTTCTCATATCTTTAGTATAAAATAATTTTGTTGTATGCAAAGATATCTCCTTACGAAATGAACTGATATTTACCTTTATTTTTAAAGACTGAACATCATCATAGCCAATCCATTCATCATTATAAACCAAATAAGGAACTTTTTGCTCTTGAATTCTGGAAACATTTGCACCTTTCTTGATTAAATCACAAATCTGTCAGAATAATAAAAAAAAAAAAAAACTTTTTCAATATTCGTGTATATTATAATGATCTGATTTTTGTATGTATGTTAGTGTAACAACAAAAATAGAATATCAAGACAAGATTTTTGGTAACACAATAGTATTAAAATCCTTAGACAATTAAACGATTTGCTGCAGCAGCAGAATTTTCCACTACTACTACTACAACTATTATAATTATTATCATCATAATAGTTTAAGTTACCTGTGCTTATTCCATTCGCTATAAATCATCAAGGGAGATAATTATTAAATGCTGATTAAATAATATTTTTAACTATTGATAATTATAATTCTATGAATTGGATCTGATATCACATCTTAAAGAATTTATATTATAATTGCAAATTAATTTTTCTAATTTGCATTTAATAGTTATCTCCCTTGATAAATTGTAATGTGAGTGTAAATGAAGACCTGATATCAATAATTTACAAGTTGGATTGGAAATTGTTTAAGTTTTTATGAGCATTTTAATGCAATTGTAATAATAAAGATCTCAATCTGATATACCATTTTTGCTATGTTATTGTAAAACACAGAAAAACTGAATCATTATGGGTTATAATGAATATCTGGTGAAGTAATGTTTTACAAATGTAAAAGTAAAATTTATTATAAAGATTTTAATTTTTCTTTTTTCAGCTGTTTTTTGATTTAACAATTTTATCTTGTATTTTTCTTTTGACAGAAATAAAATGTTAAAACACAACTGGAAATTATATTTTTAAATGAAAATATCTCATTGATAGTTATGAAAGAACAAAAATATTGATAGTTCTCTAATTCAAACTTTTCCATATGGAAATAAGTAAATGAGATTCAAATCAATATCAATTATTGATAAAGGATAGACAAATGGTAATGCTTTAAAAAAATTTTTTAATTGAATAAGAAATATGTTTCAAATAGGAAAAATCTCATTAATGCACATATTATAGGTATTTGTTGGATTAGACTAGCTTTGATATGAAGCCACAGTTCTGAAGCAGTTATCATGTACTGGGTTTAGCTCAATCAGTTTGTAATATATTAAACCAATAAATGCTATGCATGTTTTCCAGCATGTACTGCAGAATTGGAGGAAAAAAAAAAAAAGAAAATATCCTTTATCAAGAATAAAATTTTTATACATTTGTATTGTGTTTGTATTATGCTTCAATTCTATGTTTTTATATTTATTTTTACAATAACTGACTTTAGTTCTCTTCAAATTTATTGTTTGAATTATCATTTTTCACTTAAAAAAAGATTTTG
This sequence comes from Sepioteuthis lessoniana, assembly GCA_963585895.1. Taxonomy (NCBI): domain Eukaryota; kingdom Metazoa; phylum Mollusca; class Cephalopoda; order Myopsida; family Loliginidae; genus Sepioteuthis; species Sepioteuthis lessoniana. The sequence continues at coordinate 56,602,407 of OY757920.1, forward strand.
CTGCATTTGTAGCAGTAAATGTAAATTCATGCTGATTGCCATTTTTTATGTCATAAATTTCTAATTCAAGCGTAACTATATTAGCTAGTTGCCTGAATAACATTGATATCCATACCTCATAGTACGATAAAAATCCTGCTTCTCTTGTATATTGTCCAGCTGAGTTGGGTCCATTGGAAGGACAGCCTGGAACAGTACAAGAGATGTTTGCCAAACGAAATCCACGCCCATACATGGGCATTCCAATGTTCAACTTGCTTTTAGGAACTCCATGTTTCACCCAGTAGTGTGCACTCCAATCCTGAAAAATTCAAAGAACACAGACTTTTCAAGAAATTTCAGATCTATGAACTTTAAGTAAAAACTTTTGAAGACTCTTGATTAGTCATGAAATATATATTTCATTGTTATCTAAAACAATTAATTTATTTGCTAGTCAAAAAAAAAAAGAAGCTAACAAATTGCACAAACTAGCACCCATCTACAGTTGAAATTATGAAGTTACCTGAAAAAAGACAGAAGATAACAGAACAAAATGGTAAATATAATAATTATCACTGATGACCAGAGTTCAAATCTTTGTGTTGGATAGTGCAATATCTCAAGGAGGAATTAATTGATATGAGATATCCTCTAAGAATGGGTAATGGAATGAAAACAGTCTATTCTCATGAATAAAAGATTTAGTTTAAACTTCCTAGAAAGATATCAACTATGACATATTTCTAAAGAGAGCTGTAGAATACAACAGCTGAAATGTGATTGTAATAACAATGAAGATAAGGATATATATTCATGAATGTGCAAGTGCTATAATTGTTATTGTCATGGGAAAAAGAATCAGCTGGCAGAATTTAAATTCTGACTGAGACTGAGCATTCACTTCACACTTTTACCTTCGGGAAAGGGAGGAATCTATCTCTTCCTCATCCAGCTAAGAGTAAAATTGTAGAGTATCTTGGGATCTCCAAACTTGATTGGTCAATCAGTCTAGAAGATAATTTAAATCACAAGCCAACATGTCATGAGTCATTAATCTCCATATTTTGCAAACCTTGAGGAAGACTTGAGTTCTGCAGAGGACTGACAAAAAAGGCTTATGGGATGAGAAGATGAGGACAATAATTTAAGTACAGCAGGATATGATAGTAAATACCTGTAACTTAAGTCTTCAGTATCTATATTGATCTATAACAATTATCAAGGATTTATATGCATTCTCTTGATTAAATGAATTGATACTAACACTTTAAAATCAAATCACATCAAATAAACTAGACATTATATAGAAGGTTATTTAATGCCCAATCAATTTTTATACAAATAAACAGTTCTATTTCAAACAATTTAGTTTAGCATAAGTACACAGTTTAATTGTCAAAAAATTTCTATTTCAAGCTATTCAACTTAGTCAAACAATTCTAATTCAAATAATTCAGTTTAATATATAGTTTTTGTTTACACACAGTTAAATGTCAAAATAGTTCTATTTCAAACAATTCAGTTTAGCATACAAAAACAATTCCATTTCAAACAATTCAGTTTAGCATGTATGCAGTTTAGTTCAATTTGATCCATAGATAGGACCCTCTTAGATGCTACCACTCCAGGAGTGAACCTGGGAGTGATGGCAATGAAGGGGTACTCTGCATTCCCAAAGGCTCCAGCATTACTGGAACCTCCCCATCAGATTATTTAGTGTCATATCCAGGACAATCGTTGGGGGAGTCTTACCCCACTGCAGAGATGCAGTTGGTGTATTCTACAGCCTCAGCCGACTGGGCAATTCAATACTGGTTATCATTTTCTAAACTTAATATCATTACTTATTTCTACTTACCACATTAAATGTTCTTTCATCCCCCTTTTCATCTTTTCTTGGATAAAGAGGACTATTATGACCAATAGATTTGTCAAAACTTCCACCATGGTAGTCATAGCTCATCAAATTTAAAAAATCCAGGTACCTACAAATGAAATAAATTTTCTGAATTTCAATTTTCTAGGATCAGAAGACATAAAATAGATTTCAGAATCTTTGTAGGTAAATTTTTTTCTTTTGGAGACATTAAATAAAATGCTACTAACTTTTGAATTACTCTGATATTATATCCTCTGTTGATGAATTCCTTGCCAGCAGATACGGAAGCTGTCAGAAGCAAACGTGTCTTTCCAGAAAGGTTGGCTTCTTTCAAGAAATAGTCATGAGTTTCCTTTAAAAGAGAAAAAACATTAAAAAATAATAAAATGTCACTGATCTTCAATTTGTGACAAATTCTCAAATCTTTTAAAGAATATTTTCTTGAATATCTTTTTGAACTTAAGTTTCATTTTAAAAACTTTTATAAAACATAACATTCAAAGTATGAATTAAGAAGGTCAATTTGCTTATTAAGTAATGATTATAAATTAAAATTTTATCACTTAGAATATTCAGACTTCATCAAGCTTCATCTCAGAAATTTAGACAAATAATAAAATTAAAATAAACTAATTCTTTTTAACTTCAGGTAATGAATTATTTTTTAGGAAGTTATAGAAGAAAATTCTGTTATATCCTAAGAAGTGGTTTATAGGGATTAGTAGGTTAAATCACACTCTTTTTCTTAAAGGTTTTTCAAACAATATTATGGGCCATGTTTTATCTAAGTAAAAATAATCAAAATGATAAAGTCAGATATGTGTATTTTAGAATATAAAGGAAGGAAAAAGCTAGGTCTGGCATTTTCATTATTTTTCTTTTGATCTTTAGAATTTTAGGTATTAATCCAGGTAGAATTTATTTTCTTGATCATTTCAATGAATACATCTAGATGAGGTGGGCTGTGTCCTTAGTGATGTTCAATGACTGGGTTCATCAGAGGTTTCAAATCTCCTTCCACTGATATTTCTCAATCTTGGCAAATCCTACCACTATTTTTATTCATCAAAAATACTGAAAAATTATTTTAATTCTTGAAGAAGATATTAGTTCAAATAAACAACAGAACTTTAAAGAGGCCTCCTCAGACATTGTGATATTATTAGCTTTTATTTGGTTTTCTAGTTGGTTAAAATAAGCAATGGAGTTAAGACTGTGACAGGGCAACTGGTCTGAGAAAGAAAAACTCTTAATTCAAAACCACAAAGTATGGGTTTAACAATTCCACTCCATAAAACACACACAATTGCTCAAGCAAATAAAAGAAGAGGAAAACAGAAGATTCCCAACTTCATAACCCCCACTCCAGTTGAAGTGGTTCGAAGAAACAAACAAATAAGGAAGAAAATCACTCTTAGTATTTACACAGTTGCACTTTTTGTGTGCATTGAAGACACATCTCTAAAGAAAAGGATATGTCAATATGCCAGGACTAAATTTTTGAAGCAATTATTTAATGCAATGTTATAATATACAACATAAGTAAGAAATAAATTAATAATAATATCACACAGAAAAAAGGAAATCTTGAATTAAAAAATGTTTTCATGACCTAGATTTTTTCAGGAATTTAAAATGAATTACAATAAAACATCAAATATGCATTCACAGATTTTGAAAGCATAAAATATAAACATTGCTAAAAACATTTTAAGCATAAGAAAAGCAGAATAAAACATGAACCTATAAATAAAAAATTAATTAATTAACAAAATGAAAACTATTGCTAATTAAATGGATATGAAAAAAGTACCAAATTTAAAGTTATTCATAAAAAATTCAGTATTGGCATCTGAAGAGGATAAAAAATAATTACCATTAAATGATGTTGTACCCGAGTCATGCAACTCAAGGGGAACAACTATTTAATGTAATGTTTTTATGCATGCCAGAAACTGTTCAAAGCACACTAAAAAATACATTGAAATATTATTCTTATCAAAATGCAGTGGTGAGTGAAATTGAATTTTATACATGTTAATACTCAACAAAACAAAGTCAGAGTTCAGTTCATCTACATATTTTGATCTTGGTTGACCAGTTGTGAATAAAAAGTATGGCTTCTATTAATATAATTTGTTAATTGAACATGGCTTTAATACACAATAAAGTGTATGAAAACTAACAAATCATGAAGATAGCTTATTCTGTTACACACCAGCTGGAATATAATTTCCAAATTATTCCAAACGAAATTCTTTTGATTCCTAAAAATTCTAATTGCATGAGAGGAACTGACAGCAGGAGCATAGATAGAGGGCAAGGCTTGGTTCCTACAGAGGTCCCTTCAACATTTTGAAAGATTTTTCTATTGTAAAATGTTGGCAGAAATGCAAAAGGTGAAGTTCTTTTTATAAAGCTTTTCTTTTGGAATCTCCTTTCTACTGGGGAAATTAGGAGTTAAACAGTACCTCATCATCCTCCTCAGCTATCCGCTGAGCTGACAAGAATGGCATCTTATCCAGAATTGTGCAAATTAGTATTATTTAAGTGACAAATATAAAGCTGTGAATTCAATTACCATGACCAAAAAATCTGGCAAACACTTGCATGTAACATACGGAAACACTGGACAACTGTTTCAACCTTATTAGGTCTCATCAGAGTGTATACCATGATCTCCCAACTGGAGATTGAACCAGTGACCACAGAGTGCAGAACCAAAACTCTACCACATCACACACAAATGATGCCAAATTTACAAGTCATGGTAATTGCGCAGCCAAAAATGAATTAAAAAAGAAAATGTACAAATAAAAAGCTATTAATGAATAAATAAAATAAGGTAGATGCTAGACAATTTACCTGCAAAAGTAGCACGTAATTTGTTTTATCAATGGCTGGACTTCCACGACTTCCTGGATAATTCCAAGCAATATCAAGTCCATCAAAATTTCTAGTTCTCAGAAAAGAAAAAGCATTTGTGTAAAACATTTTTCTGTTTTGACTGTTTGCAACCATTTGTGTAAAGAGAGCTGATCCCATGTTCCAGCCTCCAACTCCTAGTAGAACTTTTAATTTTGGACTTTTTTCTTTTAGCTTCATAACACGAGCATACCTGGAATTAAGTTTTAAAAAAAAATCATCATTCAAATAAATTATATTGTATGAAATAATTTACCCATAAATTATTTAATTCCTTGTAACTAAAACAATATGATATTATCACTTGGAACAAAAGAAATTAATCTGATTTTCTTCAGAAAGATGTAAATCTATTTAGACTAAATTAATAGTATCCCTACAACTTTGCAAAACATCAATATACTTTTATTAATTTTTTTTTTAGATTAAGTATTGTCAACTGGGATTATTGTTACTTTTGACTAGTATTGTGCTAAATATTAACTTTTAGTTCCCTTTTATCTTTTTCCTGGATAGCAAGTCATTAAGGCTGTCAATCTATAGCAACAAGAAAATAGCATGGACTTCAAAGGAGATGCGAGTTTGAAGTTTCCCAAGAGCTTATCTATTATGATTTCCAATTGAAACTGTTTCCTCATTACTATAGATTGATCATCTGAGTTTCCTCATTACTATAGATTGATCATCTGAATTTCTGTTAATGACCACTCAATGACATATCCAAATTAGTATATAAGAAGGAGGCACAAAAATCTCATTCTCTTTACCTATAGGATGCCTGAGAAACAAGAATTCTCCTCTGAGGGGTATTTTCATCTTCATTGAACCTCATGTTGCATTGAACTCAACACCATAGAAGAGTAAAGAGCATACAATATCCTAAGTTTACTCACTTACACACAGGCATATCTAATAATTTTTACAAATACTTAAGTCTATTGCAAACTTTTATTTCTCTTAGAAAGTTCACATACATGTACATATATCACAAGGACATTTCTACATACACACCTCCATTTACTCCTTTTGTATTATTTCTATTTAGTTTGCTCACACAATGAAATATGTTGTTAATTGTATGTAAATGTTCTTATATTTCTTCTTGAGAGGACACAACATTTCTCCAACATAAAAATCTTCAACAAAATATTTGTAAACATTTAATGCATCTATTCCACTACACATCTCAATGTCAATCTATCAAACAGCAGATTGGAAATAATAATGAGTGTGTCATTCAGACTCTTGTCTCTTTGGTGATTTCTTCATTGTTGACCATTGGTAGCCTGATAAAAAAAGCAACTAAAAATTAAGATGAATAAGAAATACTACTTATAATTATTGATGACGATGATGATAGTTAAACCTGAATGTCATTTGAAACTGATATGTCAACTAATAAGTAATTCATAATCTCATTAAATTAGCTAAATTTCTTCTTCACAATTCATCAACAAAGTAAAATTCATTATCTATAAAAACCAAGGAATGCAAAACTCAAAGATTTTCATTGTAAGAACTAATTTCAAAACAATTGTTGTTTTATAAGAAAGAAATGAGACACTAAACTTACATTCCAACCATCCAAGGAGTAGAATCATCGTTCCATTCATATGGCTTCAGTTGATTGTTATTCAAAGTGGCAAATGTGTAAATAATGTGAGTGCAAAGAGAAGGATTTATATTTTCAGGAAAAAATTTAGCAGGATTTGGTCTGTACTGTGACCAATTTGTATAATAACAAATTTTTTTATATTCACCATCTGAAAACCAAAGAGATAAAATGAAAAATGTTTATTTCAACAACAGAATATTTTAACATAAATTTTTTCACTCATAAATATTAAGCATCTAGAATTTATTCACGGGGAATATAATTTGTAATTATGTTTTATATAAAAAATGGATGAATAAATTGAAATCTGCTACCAAACATTTACCCAAAGGGATTGTAATGTGAGGTAAGGTAGTAATTGTATTAATTAAAAGGCATGTTTTTACTTTACGGTAATTAACTACTATTATTCAAAGCAATTTCTGTTTCTGTTGATAAAGGCATGTCATTCTTTTCAGGAGAATAATTTGGAAAACCAGATAAAGTTTTATAACTGTAGTCATTTACAAAGCTTAGCTTAGTTTAACCCAAGGCCAGAAAAATTCTTAACAATGATGTTTATTGTATTTTTAAATAGGAAATACCAAAAAATATACAAGGAGTGGCAAAAAAGAAATGAAGCTGAGATTGCTGATGAAGTGACTCATCAGGCTCATATTAATGAATTATACTACAGAATCATACAACATCTCAAAAGAATATATATCTAATTTTGTTATTATTCTTTTCACTGGGTGGATTTCTTACTCTTGTGAAGTTCACTCTGTAACCTCTTTTCTGGTCCATAGGCTCTTTACATTTAGGACCATGGTAATCACCATATAACTCTGCCCTCACTCCATAGGCTTCTCTATGATGCTACTCTGATGTTGTTAGGCACGTTTCCATATGGGTTGACAATATCTGTGTTTCTCATGACCACTTTCTCCCTCTACCTCTGATCATTGAAGGTTCAAACAAGGTTGCTGGATGGGGACACAGAAGCACTGGAGAGAAAGACAGCTAGTGGTCACATCAAGAATAATTCTTCAACCAAAAGAAGAAAGTCCACTTGATTTATAAATATACTAATTTCATTTTTCATATTGTTTGATTTGTACAGCAGTTTCAGCCCTTCATATTCTTGTTTTAGCTGCATGGCAGTGGGGAATTCAGAGGGTGGCATAAAATCTTGATTCAGGAGGTCTTTTCAAGTGGTATGAACTCTGATGGCAAATGGAGAATGATGCACATATCAGCAAAACCACTACTTATATGCAATCTAGCTCTCAACTAGGGGTGGGTATAGGTCAATAAAGAATTCAATAATTCTAGTCAATGACACAATAATTCTTTCCAAATTAGTGATCACAGATTTGTTCCTCACCCCTGCAGAAATTCTACTTTATTCTATATGTTACCTAACCTCAATTGTCTTTAGAAGTGGTCACTTTTTATCATGTGATATTTCAATCATGAAAATACCCACATTTAGAAAAACTACATTTTTTCCCTGGCTTATGAAAATAGCATACTTTTAGAAAAATATCATAACTTAGGCTATGTTTAAAATTTTGGTTCTGCACCTGGCTCGTCAAATTGTCTTACCTTCTTTTCTGAACTTTCCATCAAAATAACAGAGACACAATTTAAACTCTAGCCAGAACAATACTCAGAAACAATTGTTTATAAAATTTTGACACTTTTCAAATTTTCAGGCACTATTTTATCACTAATTCTGCAAATACATTGGTCTTTCAAAATAAAATACATTTTAACCTTTTTGCTTCATTATTTTCCTCTCTATTAATTCCTTTTAATCTATCGCCTCAGATCCACAGTGTCACAACTCTATAAAACTATGAGTGTGAATCAAAGGACTACATGAAATTCACAGTTAAACTGGGGAAAAATCCAACAGAAACTCAAGCCATGCTAAATAAAGTATACAGAAAGCATACAATATCCTGCACTTGTATCCAGGAGTGACAAAATATGAAGGATAAACTGAAATCTGAATGCAAAATGATCTGATGCCAACATTCAGAGGGTTATTGATGAATTTGAATAGATTGTAAATTAATATTCAGAATGATTGCTGAGAAGTATTAACTTGCCTGATTGCACAAATCCAATGTATGTGGCATAAATTATAGCAGAAAAAGGGAGAAAGATGTACATTCTATATCATGACACACACAACTCTTAACATCCATCAGTTCCTAGCTAACAAAAAAGTTAGAAGTGGAACATTCTCTGCAATCATCAGAACTAGCACAATACAAATTATGATTTTTCCAAAAACTGAAAAATGTCTTCAAAGGAACACATTTTAAGCATATGGAAAACATGAAGACGTGTGTGATCAGCTTCAGTAAAGTGTATCAAAAAATAGATTTAAGAGATGCTTTGAGGCATGGAGAAGAATGTAGAAAGGAATTGATAACAGAGGTGGATTATTTTGAAAGAGAGAATAAGAAATATTTTGTTAATTCAACAAACAAAACTTTTATTGATAGTCTCGTTTATTTTTTGCCACACCTTGTATGACTCAAAATAAGAATGGAAGTGATATTTAAGAATTTACAAAAGACGATATTTTAGGGGAAAAAATAATGAAAAGTATATTTAACTAAATAAAATAATGGATTATTTTATTAATGATTTTAAAGATGACGTACTTGTGAGATGAAGACCTAAAATATAGAGTAAGAGTGATCCAACAATAAGATACTTGGATGTCATCATGCTGAAAGAAAGAAGAAAATAAAGAGATTAGTTTCTTTTTTAAAAAATTAAATATTAAATGATTTTACTGCTTTTATGTTAAAAGAAACTATATAGTATATATTTTTGTAAAAAGAAAAAAAAAGGAGATTGCAGAGAAATTTAAGACCGAAAGAACTAGCTGAGGTATTTGGTGATGTATGGGAAAAAGTAAAAGACAAAATGTTTTAATGAAATAATTCTGATATTTATTCTAGCAAAATTCTGAATCATAAAAAAGAAAGAAGGGAGTGTCCGCATAGCTTCATGGCTAATATGCTGGACTGCAACATTGTAGTGTGTGAGTTCAAGCTCCAGTCACACTATACATTCACTTTTGGACTAATACCCTTGAGAAAGGTATGAACCACATTATCATCCCTAGTTATGGGTTACAAAATACCACTGCTGTTCTTTTACAAGGATGGCTTTGGCATTAAATAAACCCATAAAGGTTGCTATCAAACAAAGAAACCAAAACCAAACCAAACGAAACCAAACCAAAAAAAAAAAAAAAAAAAAGACAGCATGGAAAATCAAATTGACATGTTTCACTATAGGGATAGTGTCTTTAGAACGTTTCACAATAGGGATAGTGTGTTCAGAATGTATATTTTTCCACAAAAATAAAATCAATACCTAACAAGAGAGAGACTTTATATACGTTGTAGTCATACACCCAAAGAGTGCACAGGATCGCCTCATCAGTGATGTTCTTGGGGTCCTTTCGGGTTTTCCAACACCATACTCGTTCCCCTAAGAGTCTTCCATCATCATACTTGTTCCCATAAGCGACCATACCGAAATGATTATTCCGGCAGGCGATCCTGCAGCAAAAAGTTCACCAAGTACACTATAATGCACTGCATACACCTAAAAAATCAAACTGCTTCTACAGTTATTGAACTTTTGAGCTTGTTGTGATGTGCAAGGTTAACACTTGTCAGTCGCTAATCAAGCAATATTTGACAAACGTCCCACCAAGACGGACGAGTGTGGCACAAGACCTTTTTAGGTGGGTCTGGGCGCAAGGTCATGGCCCAGACGCGTCCAGCAATTCCAAAAATGCCTCAGGCCCTGAAGGTATTCCCCTAAAAGGGGGCACCTCATGCGCCAGGCGATAAACGTAACCCCTCCAAGGAGGGCTAAAACCTAGGGGGACGGCCCTCTGAGGCTCGAGGAAATTAACCGTCCGGCACGGGTGCCAGAAAGTGTGTTGAAAAGCCTCTGCACAAAGCAGGAGCGGATGAAACTCCCAGCTATTCTCAGTGAGAGACTTATATAGGCTCTCTCTCACATTCATGCAAATGAGGCAGATTAATTTGCCAGTATCCTTACATCTCCCTGAAACGTATGAGTCTTATGCCCCTAGTATGTATTGTACTTCTAGTGATTGTTTCATGATATTGAAGTTGCAGACGATCCGGCAGCAAAAAGTTCACCAAGTACACTATAATGCCGGGAATGTCAACATATTCACAAACCAAGTCTTTCAATATAAAAAACAAAAACAAAAGACCCCCCCCCAAAAAAAAACATGACAACAAACAAACAAAAAAAGCCCCAAGGGAGTCGTATTAATTCACTGATGGTAATTATTCTATGAACAGTTGCAATATTCTTGAGGGAAATTTCAACCTTGCAAGCTCTGGGTAAAAGTTGTTTTTTTTTTCTTTTTTCTCTTCCTTTCATCCGACTCTTCAATTCTTTTTTTACGTATTTATATATGAATTGATATATATATATATATACACACAATTATACGCACACACAAACGCACACACACACACGCACATATCTATTCTGTGAAATCTCAGTCTTTTTTCCTTTTTCCTCTCTTTCTTTCGCTGCCTTATTCAGTTTTTTCTCTTGTTTTTCTTTTTTCCTCTATTTTCCTTTTTTTCTTTTTTCTTCCCATCCTCTATTTCTTTCTCTTTTTAAAAAATTTAACACCTCAACGCTCACAAGTCTCCGTCGTTGAGTTCTATGGATCTGATATTTTAATTTATAACCATCTCGAAACTTTTTCAGACGATTCTGAAATCGCTCTGATGGCTTTTCTCTTATCCTTCCAAGTCGAGTTCTGCATAAAGATCTTCCTACGAAACCCCGACAGCCGACCTCAGCCGAATAACATACTGTCGGCCATTGGTTGAATCTACATTGTTCTACCAACTTCTGATACTTTTCAAGTCCCCGTCCCTTAACCTCCACTATAAACCTACCTTGTGGGATACAGTGACAAATAACCCCGGGCAGATTCGCGGCCGAATAGCTCCCAGCTTCAGCTGGGCCATCTTCCGGTGGACGATGATGTCTTTAACAGCATTGTATAGCACTAGACATCTTGGTCCAGTTTAAGCTATAATCAGGCATCTGTGCCTGGATCCATGTTTGGGTCCATGTCCAGCAAGGCTCATCCGGCTAATATTGCACTAAGTGAGCGGATAACCAGCATAGCCAAGCAAGGCTGGAGCCTCGGCTCGTGCCCGACCTCTCCGTCCCTCAACCCCCACAATAAATCGACCTTCGGATCACTGACATTGTGTCAAGTCCTGCCTTTCAGCAGCTTTCTCGGTCCAGTGACCTTTCACGGATTCGGAAAGAGCAATATCGGGACTTAGTGGCAGGTTCCGCTTCGGATCCGCTCGAGGAGTGGCTCGGTCTGTCGTCGGAGATTCGCTCTCAATGGAGCTGGGCGCCGGGTTCGAGCATCATGAACAACTCTGAATTCTCTCTCACCTGGCGACTGGCACGGAACACGTTACCCCTTTCCGACTGGGCCTTCAAGACGAGTCAAGCTGACCTTCCTTAGTGCCCCGCTACAACAGAGGAGTGGAGGAAACGGCTGTACACGCCTTCTACTGTGATACTACCCCTAACGGCCAACCCCGATTTATCAACTTCTTTAAACCAATACTATTCATGGCCAGTGATTCATCTAGTGGTTTCCGCCGGGGTATTTCACATTTCTTTACGGCCATAAAATAAAACAAAAAACAACCGTGAAGGTGGAAGGAAGGACAAACGAACAATATGGACTTGGGTCAGCTCCAAGCGAAAGAAAGGGAGTTTTGTGTGATGATTTTGTGCAGCTTTTCGTGCATTTGTAGACTATCGCGGGCGTGTATTTTTTGCGAAACTTCTACAAAAGGCAACAACAATGCTGACATCTTCTCGTGTTGGTTAACCCGGTCTCTGTGTAGCTCATCAGGTCTTAGTAGTCGCCTTTCTGACTTCTATTGACTCTGTCATTCTCTGGACAGCCAACTCAAAACCGACCGCTCTCCACTGCCCTCTCTGGGTTCCTTTGTCGACTGACCCTTTCTCTTCTCTCGGACTTCCCTCTCCTCGTCCACTTCCGGTCTCGCGGAAGATCTCGAGCTCAAACCCTTTGTTTGGGTTTCGCGCCAAAACAGACAAAGAGATCGTCTGTCTGGCGCACACACCCATATGGTGTCACACTACTACTGTGAGCAAGTTCGCCTCTTATAGGACCACGTGGGGGAGGTGACGGCTCGTATCCATCCCGAACAGCTAGTGCTGCTCGACGTTGTGTACGTCGTGGACAACATTGATCCTCCGTGGAGAGGTGAGAAAAAAAAGGTGTTTCTAGCGATCCTGGCCGTTGGAGGAATGGAGGTCTGGACGACGTGAATGAAGGAATTTTATGAGGGTAAAAGATTTTCTCATCGTGATCTGAGTCTCTTCTTTCGGCATCAGCTAAGGGTCAAAATCAGATGCGATAGAAGAAGCCTAACAAAATCTGCAAGCCTGGGTGTACAAAAGGGGGCAATGTTGGAGTCATCCTTTCCTCCCTTTCCTGTTCATGGCCACAGCGGTTCGGGTCCTGTGAGATCTCACCCCAGGCAATCTAGGTAAATAAATCTGTTTTTAGCTTGATGTCCCAATTTTTTTAGCCCTAGTTAGCAGCATGAAAGTGTGTGTATGTGCCATATGTCCTATCACCCACCCAAATGTCCAGGAACCCCCTTTTTCCTTTTTTTACACGCACACATTTCCAGTCTTGTTTTATCTATCCTGGACTCTACTTTTACCTCTACCCAGTCTCCCATTTTTTCCTCCAGTTTTTTTTTACCCTCACTCAACCTAACTCCATCCCTCTTAGCAGAGTGCCCAGTTTGTTTTCGGATTTTACTCCGGAAAACAATCGGCTCTCCATTTAGATGTGGGGACAGGAAGGAAACCAAACTCTTCGATCAGGTTCTTCACTTCCTCCCCACAAGCTTCACTGTAAATAATCTCCATACACAAACATCGAGGAGGCTTTTCATGAATATCATGGTGACTGTTGTGTGGAAGAAGTATGGAAGTGATTATCAATTGTAAGTTTGAATGGGTCAGCAAAAGTGACTAACTAGGCTCCAATAGAATAGCTTAGAAACATCATAGACAGCTCCCCTCCCCCAAAACACCAAGGAGGTTCATGCCTTAAGTCATTTGTAAAAATAGTTTGAATAATTCGGCTCGGAAGAGGCATCTGTACCTCCACCGCTACTCAAGGTCAAGGACAGACTAGAGGCCGAATGGCTCCTGGCTTCAGCTTGGTCACCTTCGGGTGAACGATGATGTCACTGACAAGCATTGTATAGCATTGGGCCTCTTGGTCCAGTTTAAGCTAAAAACAGGCATCCATGCCTGAACTCACGTTTGAGTCCGTCCAACCTGGCTCATCAGGCTCTCATTGCACTAAGTGAGCCGATGACAACATAGTCCAGCAGGGTTCGAGTCTCGGCTCGAGCCCGACCTCCCCTTCCCTGAACCCCCACTATAAACCAATCTTTGGGTCATTGACCTTGTGTCAGGTCTTGTCTGGTGGGAGGCAGAGACAAATAAATCGGACAAGGTATCTGTACCTATATATATTATAGCATATTTACATTTTTTCTCTCACATATTGACAAATTATGGATTTGTAGTTTATACAAATATTTTTTTACAAAATATATCCCTGTATTTTCAGTTAAGAATTACTGCTATACTTCATTCACAAAATTTTAACTATCTCTATAAAAAAAAATATCTATGCTCTGAATAATATTATATTTGCTTTTTACAAGAAAAGATTTTTTACTTTTGTTTTTCAGCAAATTTTTCCCTCAATTTGAAGAAATAGAAATTACTAATTTGTTGATCGGTGTGTTATTCTGTCATTCACACATATATCGTCTCTCTCTCTCTCTCTCTCTATATATATATATATATAGTGCGTGTGTATGGTGTAATGGTTATCATCGTAGGAGATGGACATGGCGATCTGTTCAAATCATAAACGAGGTTGTTTCCATTTCATATAGTGCTAATACCGCTCGGAAAGATACGTATCCAACTTTTCTCCTTCCGGCTATGGGTAAATAGTTGGGCACACTGGGGGGTTTAACTTGGGTATGCCAACTGGTCTAGGAGAAAGACAACTCTGAATTCAAACTTGTTAAGTTCAATTTTTAAGTGGAGCTTGGGTCATATCCTACTCATGCGAAGTGGTTGATAAATATATATATATATATATATATATATATACCACTTCACATAAGTGGGAAAATTTTACTCCTTATTTATTTTTTGTTTAATTTTAGTTGTTTATGTCCTTTAGTATCCCACAAGAATATAGAAATAAGTCCTCCATCAAATAAATAAATGAGAGAAAAATAAAATCTGATTAATTTCTGAAAACCTTTTTTTACATAATATTTCTTGTTCTTCCATCTCCTACAAATATGTTGAGTCCTTTTTAATTACACGTGAACATCCAAGATATTGCTGGCCATGTAAAAACATGGATTTTGATCTCATCCATTCCACCATTTATGAGATGAAAAAATATTTTTGTACTTCATATTTAAGTCTCTCTCAGTTGGGCCAGAAATTATATATTTTGCCATCTGACCTCTACTCACCTCAAATAACCTTAGATTTGAACCTCACATAGTCTATGTTGGAACTTGAGGTCAAGTCAATAGCCCCGCAAAAAGTAGGTATTGCGTGGACTACGCATACATCGATGACATCCTGATAGTCAGCAGGGACGTTACTTCGCATAAACAGCTCTTACACGAAGTTCTGCGACGCCTATCACAACAGTTTCTGGCTCAACTTGGACAAGTGTGTATTCGGGTCTTCGCGTATCGACTTCCTAGGCCGCCACACAGATGTTAATGGTAATCGCTTCTCTACCAGAGAAGGTGAAAGCAATTTAAGGGTTTCCAGTTCCGACAACGATCAAGCAACTGCGTCGTTTTATCGGAATGATTAACTTTTATCGGCGGTTCATTTCAAACTTTTCGACGATTCTAAATCCGCTGACTAATCTCCTTCAGACAAAGGACAAGTGCATTTCCTTCGAAGACAAACCCTTTCATGCATTACGCTCAGCTAAAACCACGAGGGCCCACATTTAATTGGTCAGTCAATTAAAACTATGGATTTTGTTACACATCTCGGAGAGGGGGTAAAAGCTCCACCCCTCTTTTTTTTTTTGATTGGTGAGCCAATCAGTAATATTTTATCATTGTATCATGACATTTTGACTTACTTTTAGTTGAAAAGGCATCAAGTTTCAATCATTCTTATCCTGACTCAAAACTGACCTTTCAAACGCGTCATTTCCGTGCTACCAAACGCAAAATTAAAGCAATGACTTTTTCGAGATAATTATGTTTTAATAATTCAAATTAAATGACCCAGAACTTGTATAGAGGATAATTTCAACTATTTAATAACTCTTAAGACACTTCTGTTTTTTTACACTACCTTATCAAAAGTATTGTTGACTACCTTTAATAAATTATCTCCATAATTAATCTAAGTAATCATAGTGTTATACGACGACGCAGCACATGTTCTAACTCCAGCCAGCAACCGACGCAGGATTTAACCAATCACAGCAGCTCTTTTAAACAGTTCTTATCAGAATTAATTACGAAAGTCATCACCTGCTCTTTCAAGAGCTATTTCTCTTATAGCTGATCAGTTCCTTCTGCAGCTGACCAATTCCACCTGCTGTAGACGAGACCTACAGCATCAGTTCCGGCATTATCAGACATTCAGACCAGTTCCTGCACCTCAACACGCTAATACCTCCACTCAAGAAACAGCATCCACACCGGAAGCAGACCAGTCACGCACAGCAACCCAGACTGCACCTTAGTACACGAACAGACCAACAACTATTTCCTTGTTATCGATTCGCCAAATAAAAGTTTAGCTCTTCGATTTTACCCTATTGTCTTTGTCGTCCTTTGTCTTGTCTGCCGTCAATCACATTATTTACAAACGTTTGCGAGAATGACACGTTTAATGTCACCGCAACAAGTATATCCATTGTTGCATTAACATTGAATAAACGGAAAGGAGAGACAAGATAAACCCATAAATCCAATTAAAACATTTAAGAGGTACATATAACGATATATACAAATATAATTATATATAATTATATATAACAGACACTGCTCCAGTAACAATCTTACTTGTCATTTGTTTTTCACGGCGAGGTAAAACAGAATACCTCATCAGATTTAGAAACAACGTCTTCATTTTGCTCCATGAACAAAAAATAAAAATGATGTCCATTTTTCACCCAACGGGCATAGACTAAAAATATAGCGTCTTCTCTGTTCGAAGAACGGAAGCAAAAGAGAAAGAATTAGGGTTCTAAATTCTCACGTGACCAATGGACATGTGATATGGGAAGACACGCCACCAATCCAAGGGAAGACATTTATTTTTGCCCCTACACTACTTTGTAAACATATTTCTAGGGAATATATATATATATATATATATATATGTCCAACGAAGATGAGTAGGGAATGATTATATTTGAGAATATATAAAAGGGTTCTTATAAATCTCCAGGAGTGCTTAATGTATGATAATCAAAATATAAATTCTTACAGAGCAAATTTTCATATAATTGAAAAGACTCAACAAACCGTCATTTGACTATTATAAATTTATTTCAATTGGCAAAGAAAAACAAGCTTCTTCAGATATCCATCATACAATGAAGAGAAGAATTTCTTTATAGTTTTTCAATGGGCTCTTACTCGTGAGAAAACAAAAGGCGTAGTGGATGGGATAAAAAGACATTGTCTAGAAGTTAGTTTCAAAAACGGATATAATGCCATTACCTGGTGTCATGTATCCTTTTGTATCTAATTTTTTTACACCATTCACAAAAGCCTCAGCAACAAAAATCGTGTTAGCAGATTAACCTATTTTATTCAAAGAAAAAAAATTATTTATTTATCTATTTATTACGGAAAACGTGGCGATAAAAACGATTACTAATATCAAACTATCTTGTTTATTTTAATTTTATTTAATTTCCATTTAAAATTTAAATTCTGTCTTTATTGAAATTCTTAATGTTTCCATATATATATATATATATATATATATATATATATATATATATATATATTCTGAATACGGCCATTCTAATTATTGTTACTATCATTGATATTATTTTAATAATCATTATTGATAATTAAAAGTAACTATTATCAAAATTATAACAAATTTATCTTTATTATTATTATTATTTTCTCTTTTGAGAGTTTTTCGCACCAGCGTTCGCTGATGGTTCCTCACTGGAGTTTGAGAAACCGCAAGTCTCGTCATCTCTCCAGCACTCAGCTCAGTATTCTGGCTGATCTTAATAATGTTGTAGTTTGGATGGTCTCCATTCGTCTTCTTATCTCCAGGTCGTCCAGTCCTTTACCAATCCTTTGGTGACTGTACCGAGCGCAACGTTTACAATTGGTATCACCGTCGCTTTTATGTTCCATAGTTTTTTTCAGTCCTCTAGCATGGTTTAGGTTCTTATCTCCCTTTTTGCTTTCATTAAGTTTTACCCTGTGGTCTGCCGGGACGGTAAAGCCCACTATTTGGCAGGTTCTTTCTTTTTTTTTTTTGTTTACTATCACTAGTTCTGGTCGTCTGGCTGAGATCAGGTGATCCGTTGGTATCTCAAAATCCCAGAGAAGTTTATGCGTCTCATTTTCCAGGACGGATTCTGGGTTGTGTATCTACCATTTGTTCGTATAGTCAAATTTGAGCTTCTTGCACAATTCGCAATGGATTACCTTCTCCACCCATCGTGTCTATTCATATACTCTTTTTGCACTAATTTGCTTCGTTCGCGTATTATATGATAGATTGTTTTGTTTCTATCATCACATAATCTCCATTTACTATTCTGATGGGTCTTATCTATTTTTGTTTTGTCATAGTTGGTCCTTATAGCATTATTTTGTGCTGCTGTCAGAAGTTCAATCTCTCTCCTAAGATTTCCTTTTCTTAGACATGCTCAAGTTTTCTTGAGTGAGATTTCGCTTGTTTGTCGCTTGAAATATCCATATAGTTGTTTTTCTTCCCATTTTTGTTTTCTAGTTATTTTTGCTCTGTTGAACCTTGTGTTATCTGCATTATTCTAGTCGCTGTAATCTGTTTTCTTCAGTACGTTTTTTATGTAGTCTTCGAGTCGTAGTGTTGATATATCGACGCTATCTTCAACGCTAGCAAGTCTTCTTCCTCCTTCTTTATTGGAAATTTATTGCTTTTCAGGATGGTACATTGCGTGTCCCTTTTATTATTATTATTATTATTATTATTATTTTTATTTTGTTCGCATCCCTTCTTTGGGTTGAATTTCTTTTTAATCACTGCCATAAAGCCCTTGCTTCATACTTTGGTACGAAAATACGCGGAAGGAGAAAGTCCTGTGGCTGACTCCATATGCGGGTCGATCACATTGGGCTGAGGCCTTCTGCTCCCTCTTTTGGCTTCTCGGTAGGATTGAGAGCAGACGTGCCCCAGGCTCTGCCCAAAGTCTGTCAACCACACGGAGTCAGCCACCGGACCTTCTCCTTCCGCGTATTTTCTTACCTAAGTACGAAGCAAGGGCTTTATGCCAGAAATTAAAAGGGCATTCAACCCAAAGAAGGGATGCGAACAAAATGATAATGATAATAATAAAAGGGACTCGCAACGTACCATCCTGAAAAGCAATAAATTTCCAATATCTTTTCTTGATACATATAATCTGTCTAAGTCATGTCTGGTATGTAAGGCCTTATGAATAATCATGAGTTTTCTTGTTCACTGATCCATTTGTTGAACTTCTTCCCTCTTCCACTTCAAGAATGGTTCCAAGTATTTTAACCGAGGGACAGTCCAGGTGTTTATCCCGCTGATGAGATTTCTACTCTATAGTTTGTTTTCGAGTAGTTTTCCCATTGTCCTGAGATACTTTTTATAAAAATTTTCCTTCATCTCCACTTGTTTGATGGTGTCCGCTTCCAATATTCCCAAGTATTTGTAAGTTTCCTATTCTCCGAGTATTCTGATTTTTTCTTGGTTTTGTAGTTCTATTCCTTCCGTCAAGTGTTGTTTCCCGCTTCTCATTATTAGCATGGTGCATTTTTTGTATGCCAAATTCTATCCCAATGTTCTGCCTGTATTAGGGTTTCCGATTCTTTTTCATTTTAGCCTGCTAGTTTGATGTCGTCCACGGACATTAGGTGATTGATCTTTTCCTGCGATTTATGAAGTTCGTATACACTTGTGCATTTCCTAACTATGTGATTGAGTGGCATCATCACTATCACAAATAGTAATGATGATAGGACATCTTCCTAGAAGATATCTTTCTGAATTTTCACCTCAGCTAAGTTTTTCCTTCTGTTGTCAATTCCACTCTTCGGTTTTCATGCTTTTCTAGATAAACTTTATGACTTCATTTGATATCTTGTATATTTTGAGACAGTCTATCATCCAATTTTGCAGGACTATATCGTATGCCTTTCTGTAATCAATCTACGCCACAGCTACATTTTTCCGTCTCATTTTGCTCACCTAGAGAATGTGTTGATCAATGTATAGTTGCTCTCCTGTTCCCTTTCAGCATCCCTTCTCTTCCTCGGAAAACAGTCCTCGGCTTATTAACGAGTAGATAATCTCCTCCCTGATTTTGCTGTTAGTATTTTCCACATTATAGGTAGGCACTTTATGGGTCTCTAATTGTCTGGAGCGGTTCCTTTTGGCGTGTCTTTCTGGATATGGGTGGTCTTTCCTTTGGTCATATATTCGGCCATGTCTGTTTCTTCTAAGCATATATTCATTTCAATAGCCAATCTATCATGGATGGAGAAGAATTTTTTGAACCATTATTATTATTATTTGATATTAGTAATAGTGTTTATTGCCGCGTTTTCCTTAATGAATAGATTAATAGATTTTTTCGTAAAATAGGTTAATCTTTTGACACGATTTTAGTTGCTGAGGCTTTTGTGAATGGTGTAAAAATAATTTAGACACAAAAGGATACATGACACCAGACAATGGCTTTATATCCGTTTTTGAAACTAACTTCAAACCCATGTCTTTTCATTTTTTACTTTTTGTTTTTACACGAGTAAGAGCCCATTGAAAAAATATAAAGAAATTCTTCTCCCAATTGTGTGATGGCTATCTGAAGAAGTTTGTTTTTCTTTGCCAGATGAAATCTATCTATCTATCTATCTATCTAGGAGGTGCCCGTGGTGTAGTCGTTATCATCGTAGGAAATGGACACGGAGACACGTTCAAATCCTGGACGAGACTGATTGCATTTCACATTGCACTAATACCCTTGGGGAAGGTATGAATCCAATTATTCTCCCGCCAGCTATGGGTAAATAGTAGGACAGACTAGGTTCTTCAGCCTCGGTTAGGCAACTAGTCTAGGAGAAGGAAAACTCTGAATTCAAACCTGTTAAACTTCGCTTAAAAATTGACCTTGTGTCATATCCTGCCCGAGCGGTGGGGTTGGTAAATAGTATCTATCTATCTATCTATCTATCTAAACATGTATAAAGGGCAGTTGTGTGTATGTGTGTAGGTATGTACAAGGAGCACACAATAAGTTTTCAGACTTTTTTCGTATCAAATTTATTGATAGTACAAACATGAAACTCTAGTCCCCTTCGAAATAATCTCCTCCGGCTGCAATGCACTTGTACCGTTCCAACAATTTCTGGAATGCCCCATGGAAGTCCTCTTGTGTGAGCGTGTGTCAATGACTTTCGTCACAGTCTCTTTCATCTCTTCAATTGTCTCATAGCGACAGCCTCTAAGTTTTGCCTTGAGCTTAGGGAATAAGCAAAAGTCACAGGGAGCAAGTTCTGGACTATAGAGAGACTGAGGAACTGTCTTGATGCCCATCTTGGTCAATAGTCTGTGACAAGGATGGAGTTGTGGACTGGTGTATTGTCCTGGTGGAAATGCCACTGACCCGATTTGAAGAGTGCTGGCCTCTTCCGACGGAATCTCTTCCTGAACTCACTTAAAACCTCAACATAGTATTCCTTGTTGACAGTCTGTCCATTGTAACCCAGTGTATATAGATCATGCCAGTGCTGTCAAAAAAAAGGGGATCATCAAAAGTTTGTGGGTGGATTTGCTTTGTCTGGCCTTCTTGGGTCGGGGAGAGCCAGCATGCTTCCACAGGGAACTCTCTTGGTCTCTGGATCATAGCAGTAGATCCAGCTTTCATTGCAGGTCACCAGAGCATCAATAACTGCAGGATCTGAATTGATCAGCTCGACCATCTCCCTGCTGTCATGACAACGTCTTTCTTTCTGATCTTCTCTGAGCACCCTTGGGGCAAACTTTGCGCAAATCTTCCGTATCTTCAGTTCCTCGCGAATAATTGTGTGTACAGTTCGTACACTGGCATCAAACTGTGCACTTATTGTCTCTATAGATACACGACGGTCCTTATCCATGAAATTCTTTATTTGGCCAATCAACTCTGTTGTTCTGACTTTCTTACTCCTCCTAAACCTCTCATTATCCCTCACAGACACTCTGCCTTCCTTGAATCTCTTATGCCACTCAAAAACTGATGCTCGATTCGTGCAAGATGGTCGAAAAGCAGTCTGAAGCATTTCATACGTTTCTGTGGCATTTTTTCCAAGTTTAAAACGGAATTTTATTGCATATCGTTCTTCTAAAGTGTCCTCACGTTCAGATTGCATTTTTGAAATTCACCAGCTGTGACAATCAGGCTTTAGTAGGGTGTATTCCAATTGCTGCTGTAGCTGTTCATTTGAACGTGAAATCATAAAAATTGGTCAGTCATCTTATAAGATGTATAGCAATAAGATATTGAATTTTCAAGAGTTTACGACAATTCTAAATGCCCTCACAAAAAAAAGTCTGGAAACTTATTGAAGGCACTAGTATGTCCGGAGGAAACTACAGAAATAAAAGAATTAACGACAAAGTAAATATATATACGCATTCATTATTACCTTTTTTGCGTTGAAAATTATGAAGATTTGATTTATATTTTAGAAAACAGTTAGAATTAAATTTACAATAAGATAACATTAGGATCCTGCTTCGGCCATTGTTTCGAGTTGAATTCAAACATAAAATAAGTCCAGTCATTTTTATTTATCTTTCAAACAAATTAAAAATTCTCTTTCATAAAATAAGTTTCGATATATTTTTACCTTTAATATTCTAAATAGAAGACATTAATTTTCTTTTCAAAGTAGTCTGTCCGCTTTTTAATTGAAAAAATAATATACAATTATTTTAATTTTCGAACATCATTTATTAAGTAAATTTTACATAATACAAAAAATAAAATTAAAATTATTTCAAATTTAAATACGGTTTTATATCAGTGCAATTACAATATATATATATATATATATAAAATGAAGATAATTCCTACATGGCCAAAAGCAAGTCTACCGACATTTCACCAAACAGCTCCTCAGGATCGCAGTGGCGAAGTGGGTTTTTCAATAACAAGTTTAAATTATAAATACATGCAGTTTGTTTTTATGTTTGTCTTTATAAACTATAACAAAGTTAAAAGGATTCAAAATTCATTCATTATTCATTAATCACTACAAATTCACTCATTCAATTAAAAGATATCCAACAGTGGTGAACTTGGCTCTCTACCTAGAAAATGGATAGAGTATTCTTCTTTGAAGATACAGCTCATAATTTAGCACAGGTACCACCTGAAACTAAACTAACTGCTCTTTCAAACTATGCAAGAAGGATGTTTTTGTAAAGTATCTCATGTACCTGGACAAAGCAAAATTCATGGATTCGATGGAAGCAGGGGAAAACTGTTCAAGGATATGAAGTCAAGGCATCCATATTTACCAACCCCCACCGCTCGGGCAGGATATGACACAAGGTCAGTTTTTAAGCGGAGTTTAACAAGTTTGAATTCAGTTTTCCTTCTCCTAGTCTAGTTGCCTTACCAAGGCTGAAGAAATCAGTCTGCCCTACTATTTACCCATAGCTGGAGGGAGAATAATTGGATTCATACCTTTCCCAAGGGTATTAGTGCTATGTGAAATGCAATCAGTCTCGTCCAGGATTTGAACGTGTCGCCGTGTCCATTTCCTACGACGATAACCATTACACCACGGGCAAGGCATCTGATGCTATTGGGCATGTTTATACTGTCCAACCCAATAACAGGAAGTGTTTCTATCAACGGTTACTTCTCCACACTGTTTGAAGGCCAACATCATTTGAGGATCTCCGGTGCTTTCAAGGTGGAGTGTCTACAGCATAACAAGAAACATGCAGATTATATGGCCTTTTAAAAGATGATGAACGCTGGAAAAAAACTCTTGAAGAAGCAGTTGTTTCTTGATTAGCCAGCCATATAAGACGACTGTTTGCAATTATACTCACATCCTGTGAAATTGAACAACCTCATCTTCTCTGGGATGAGTTTAAAAACAATATGTCTGAGGACTTCCTGAATCAAGCCTGACTACAAAATGAAAATATGTCCATTGAATTTCACCCAGAAATTTTTAACCAATGTCTCAGCGATCAATCCTGTCGAGTCCAGGATCTTAATAGTACCTTGACTAATTGTGGGATGACAAATTCTGATATAAGAATGGAATTACATTATAAAATATATCAGGAGACTAATTATGATACATATATTTTGGGTCAGTTAATCAATGAATATGAATCTTGATTATTGGATGATCAAAGGGAGGTTTATCACCGTATCTTGAACACCATTGAAAATGACAAGGGAGTAATATACTTTATTGATGCTCCAGGTGGCACTGGCAAAACTTTTCTGCAAAAGTTCGTCAGAAAAAGAATATTCCAGTAGCATCAAGTAGGATTACAGCAACACTTCTTGATGGAGGAAGAACTATACACTCTATGTTTTGTCTGCCCCTAGATCTTACACGACAAGAAGATCCTCTATGTAACATTAAAAAAATCACCCAATGCCAAGCTCCTACAAACCTGTAAACTGATTATTTGGAATGAAGCAACCATGAATATCAAACGAGAAGTCAAAGCCTTAGATCAGACACTGCAGGATTTAAAAAACAACACAAAAATAATGGGAGAGGTAACTTTGGTTCTTGCTGGTGACTTCAGACAAATTCTTCCCGATATTTCTCGAGGAACTAGAGCTGATCAGATCAATGTTTGTCTAAAAAAAGTCTCATCTCTGGGATCATAATCAGAAAGTGAGTCTTACAGTTAATATACGACTGCATTTAGATCTTGGTAATGCTGATGGGGAATTTGCCACCCAGCTTCTAAATGTGGGGAATGGACTTCTGGATCAGAACTCCCATAACCAAATTAAGTTGTCTTTCTAAACCATTTAGACAGAATATGAACTGATTACCAGAGTCTTTCCAGATGTTCATATCCAACACTAATAACAACTGGCTCTGTGATCGAGCACTTTTAGCACCAACAAATATCTCTGTAAAAGAAATGAATGAAAGATTTCTGAATATGTTACCCGGAGAGGAAAAAGTCCAGAGATAATTGATAATATCAGTTCTAAAGGACCAAATTATCAATTATCCTACAGTGTTCCTCAATAGTCTTCAACCAACAAGGACTGCTCTACATAATCTTTTACTAAAGCTTGGGGCACCAATCATGTTGCTTCGTAACCTCAATTCACCAAAATTATGTATGGCACAAGACATAAAAAGAATGATATCCTATGTACTGGAGGCAACAATTATCTCTGGAAAATATGCAGGAGTTAACTGCTTTATCTTGAGAATACCTATGAGACCAACAGATTTGCTATTTGAATTTGAACGGCTCCAGTTTCCTGTGAGACTATAAACAAATCTCTGGGACAATCACTGAAAGTAGTTGGGTTGAACCTGGCAGACCCTGTCTTTTCTCATGGCCAGCTTTATGTTGGTCTTTCAAGAGTTAGAAATCCAGATGGTCTCTTCATTCTAGCACCAGAGGGAAAAAAACAAGAATATTGTGTACTCTAAAGCATTAAACTGAAAATGCCTTTTCCAGCAAATACAGTTATGATAAATTCCTTTTTATCAATGATCTAGGATAATTAATAAATATTAATCTGAAGTGGGACAGAATTCTTAACCATTACTGAAAATTTCATTAACACTAATTCATTTTCTTTTAAATCAAATTTTTTCATATAAAATTAAAAAGAAACAAACCTAAGGGTCACTGCAGTATTTAAAGGTAAGTAAATATTTAATTCATAATGTTAACATATATTTTATTATTAACTAATGATATATTTTGGGTGAGATTTGAGCAGAAGGAAATATTAAGATCATATTTATATTACTAGCATCAATTTGATACACAATATATTTATTTCATTTATTCACCATCCAAGAATTAGTTTCTGATTTTAAAATATAAAGATTTGTAAATAATTTGTACATGAATCAGTTTCTTGCTAACATCTGGCATCCAACCTCACAACCTGATTCTGAAAAGATGATATGCAATCAGATTTTGTTGAATTATTTTTTATCTATAAATATTTTACTAGATTATCTAAATCAACTTCCAAAAGAATATCTATATCGGATAATAAAATTTCTAAATTTAAATTTATTAAAGTAATTCATACTTAGGGAAATATTTATATCAGATTATAGTTTAAAATAAACAAACTTTTCTCTTGAATTGGTTTGAAGGATCAATTTGCTACGTTATCATAACATATACAGAACTTCATCTTATCATTTTTAAATCAATATTCTTAAAAAGTTTAGGAATTAAATTTTAGAAATGAATGCAAAAACAAGTTGTTTTAAACATATTGGGGCAAGAGATCATAAAAATTTGAATAAATTAGTGTTCGCCAATGATCCGGGAGACCTGGGTTCAATCCCAGGTCGCGTCATACCAAAGACTTTAAAAAATGGTTCTTGATACTTCCTTGCTTACCTCTCAGCAATATAAGGTACGTATCGAGAGTAAAGTGGAGCAATCCAAGAAAAGGAGTAGTGCCCCCCTACACCTCAGTGTAGTAGCTATTGAAAAAGGAGCCTTCTGGTCGCCCTCGACTACGGTCGCCAACTATTTAAATCAATTTTGCAAAAAATATTCATGTTTTTTAAAATGTTGTTAGTTTAATTTTTTATTTTTATTTTATAAATTAAAAAAATAATAATAATCTCATAGGATAGAATTTTTTCCATTGTGGAGAGCACATTTTACAATATTATAGATATATATCGAGAAAGTGACGGAGACGGAGACGGAGGGGGAGAGATTTAATTTTGAATTAACAATATCTTTTCATGAAATCGATCTGTTTTTATTTCTTTTACCTTACTGACAAAAAACAAATTAAGTGTAAAATACTATTTTTAGATATCAATATGAAACCAAATAAATTATTTTAGATGAAGTAATCATTTTTTGATTTAACAAAGAATATTTGTACATTATTGGTATTAATAGAATACGTAGACAATATACTTATTTTATTAAATAGTGGAATATCCATTCTGTATAATCATTTTCTTAATATTTATACATAATTCCCTCAAACCATCTCATTCTGAAAAGAGGAGTCCTCAAGTGATCTTCATGAGAAATCTGTACCCTTGAATTTTTGCAATGGCATCAAATTGATTATGAAAACAATGAATGAACATATTGAATTTCAATGCAACAATAAAACTCTACATGAAGTAGATTCTTCTGAGCAACGCCGGGTATCCTTGCTAGAAAATTTATAATAGCCAAAGATGTTTTTCTGAATCTATCTATCTATCTAAGTCTAATTCTGAGGGGAAAGGTAAAAATTATTTTGTTATATCGAAATATATTTGTCTAATTGGCCTGCTGTATACATCAAAGATATATCTTAGTGTAGTGGGGGAGTTTCATTTCATCTTTCATCAAATAAACTTAAGGTGTATAGTAAAATTATGCTCAGACTGAAATATTGGTCGTGTCTTTAAAAAGTTACTTTACGCCTAAATTCATATCAATACTTGGGATTATTTTATTAACTTAAGAAAAAAAAAGTATTTCAAATAGTACCGATTTCTGTGTGGACAACTTTGACCATATGAAGCTAGTTCGCAATCATTCAAGGAATTTTACTATCGTGAGGACTAAGGGTGTCTTAGAACTGATCTTCTGCGAGTGAATAGGTTTTGTAGTTATTTACTCATTTCTCTTCGGGAGGGTGATTGTTAGATTTTTAATTATAGTAAAATTGGGTTAAGGAATTTCATAGTTCAGTTCAGTTCAATGAGTCAAAGGATTCATCAGATTTATTTTAAAACCTGTGCAAACATTCCGCTATAATTTTAAATCATTTACCAACCTTCGAATCTGAACCAAATAATCATTCCCAGCCGGGGATAGACCGGGAATAATTATCGGTATCAGATCGGTATTGTTCGCTACAGCAAATTTCCAAAAACAAGGTGATTCGATAGTGAATGAACTAAAGCTTATGAATCTTTTTTGAAAAAATAAAATACAATAAAATAAAACAATCAATTATAATTTTTTTTTCTTAAATTTCTTAAAAAAACTAAAGGTAAAATTTTCAATCATTATTGATGTTCTTTTCTTTTTAAAAATTTTTTCTATAGATTTATTTTTCCCTAGTAATAGACACACGACAATCACACACACACAAAAAAAAATTTGGAAACAAACGAATAATTAACTGACACTAATCTTAACTCTGCAAATGATTAATAAATAAACAAATTATCTATACAACATATAAATATGGATGAGATTGAATTAAATGACAAACCTTATTTGATATAAAAACTTATTCGCAAGAAAGTTGACTTACTGCCTGGTCGTTGTCAGTCTGTGGAGAAAAACTTGTCAATTTTTGAATCTTTGATTCAAGGAGACGAAATAGGATATGAATTAAGCACGATTTTAGATCGAAGGCACGTGACTAATAAAAATAACTTATTTATAATTATCAGGAGGAGTCCCTGTGACGTATTGGTTAATGTCCTGGACTGTGAGATCGTAGAATGTGAGTTGGAACTCAAGTCGCACTATAACTTTCACTTTTGAACTAATAACATTGGGAAAGATATAAATTTATGGGGCTTTGAGAATTTGTCGGTGTTAATTGGTTTTGTTTGGTTGGTAGTAGTCGGTTTCGGGTTTTGATATCTGACTCTATTTGTTTTCTCTACTCCATTAAATTCGTTGGTTTCCACTGTGTCTTTGAAGACTGCAAAATAATTACTGAAAGAGGAAAGAAAAGAGAGTAAGATACCCTTTATATTTCAATTTTAATTTTGGGTTTCATACGGCTACTCTGGACTACCACAGAACAGTTGCGTCTTCCAAATAAGGCGTTGAAATGTACTAGTCGTTTTCGGTGGTTGATACGTCCGAAATTTGGTGTGTTATATCCAGTGGGTGTTTTTAATATAGGTCGCTACTAGAGGAGACATGGTCCTGTCGTGTGCCCCAGATAAATGCGTGGATCCCGCGAACATGTTTGTAAGTTTTTGGTGTGATTGAAAGAGGACTGGACAAATTACAGAGACAAGTGGATAAGTTTAAATTTAGACAACTAACATATGGATAAGTTTAAATTTCAGCTTTTATTGAGGAAATGGCACATGTAGAGAAGGGGAAAATTTCGTATTTTGGTTTGGCGCGCAAATTTAATTCGACACTTAATTTCACCCAATCAGGATGACTTATCCTATTCAGCCCGGACCTTCATTTCCGGCGACCAAATCTTGTAAGCTGCCAAACACCCTTTCTCTTTGGCTGGAGAACGCCAACCAGTGCAGACGTTCCATTGGCCGTTCTTCAATAGCGATGCTTTTTAGCTGGACAATGCCGCCCAGTGCAGATATCTTACTGCGGCTCTAGCAGCAGCAGCAACATGGACACACACGAGGGAACCCATCTAATTTATGGATTCCTCGCAGGGAATCCTAGTTGAATATAAATTAGATGCATTCAACATGCCTCGCACAGGCACAACTTTATGTCACCCCAAAATTGGCTATGTCGATCTGAGCGTAATCCCGCTCTCGACACGCTAGCTCAATTCACCTCTGGTCCACCTTAATGGAGATAACGCCTACTCTCCCCAAATACCAGACACGAAACTCACGGTGACATCCAAAGTTCAATTCCTACAACTGCAACATGTCTTTCGTCAAAATGCAAAAACACAATCCCTCACACGTCCGACGACACACGCTGCCATCTCAACTTCTCATAACCCCATTTCGTCTCAATACTAACAAGCTTAAACCCCACGAGTCTTGCAGCACCAAAAGCAAACCCAATATTCCATGCTGCAAATAAAACTTATTTCTAAAAACACCTTTCGACCTTCGCCATCTTACTTCTTCATCATCCTCCTTTTATTTCTCACAAACTTAGCGAGAGCCTTACAACACTCAGCGAGGAAACAACACAACGTAAACACACATACGTTATAACCTATCCTCGCTAACAAACAAACTTTCTCTCGCAACTAACAAACTAACTTCTCCAGCTAAAATTTCCTACACAAAACCTCCGGCTAAACACACGAAAGAGTATAGAATTGTGGTTATTGTATCAGGTAGGTGTAGTCTCTGTTGGGTGTTGAGAGTCAGTGTTGTAGAAAGTCATAGACTCAGCTATCTATTAGTTTGTGGCGACAGCGCGTCTTGAAGGTAAAGATAGTTTCTGTGCTTAGAGCATATTGTAGGTGGAGCTGTATGGTCAGGTTTTAGTTGTTGCCGGAGATGGTCAATGATGTGGATGCATTGGTTGCAGAGGCTGGATAATCGATGTCCCAGTTCATGCAGTCCTTGTTTAACTGAATGTGTGTCGATGTGGCCTCGAAGTATTGATGCTAGTCTGAGCAGTGTGTTGTTCATGGACTAGGATGTTGCAGATGCTCTTGCTTGGTTGCGCAGGAACGGCTGCTGGGTTGAGCTGAGGCTAGTCTGCAGATGGTGCTATTGCTTGGTTGCGCAGAAACGGCTGCTGGGTTAAACTGGAGCTAGTCAGTTGGTGCTGGCTGCTGCGTCATCGTCTCGTGGGATCTGCTAGGAAGGTGTAGTGAGGAGACCAAAAGTGATCTCGGAAGACTTTCTGAAGTTAGCTCTTACAGGAGCTGTTTGAATGGGAGATTTTCTGAAGTTAGCTCTGAGAAGAGCTGTTTGAAGAATACAACAGCAGTGATTGGTTTGGTTGGCTGTGCTGGGTCTGCTGCTGTCGTTGGTTGGATTCCATGTTTGCTTTGGTTGGTGGTAAAAACGCAGACCCCATGTTCGGCAGTGTGGTTTGGTGGTGAGGACCCCATACTACTGGCAGAGGAAATCGATACCTCTCTTCCTGGTTCGGGCGAGCTCGGACGCCGATATTTGTCTCTGTCTGCCACCAGACAGGACTTGACTTAAGTTCATGACTCGAAGGTCGGATTATAGTGGGAGTTAAGGGAGGGGGAGATCGGGAACGGGCTGAGGCTCGAGCTCTGCTGGACTATGCTGGTCATCGGCTCACTTAGTGCAATGTGAGCCTGTCCAGTTGCCGATTTGATTTTTGGTTGCTGTCTGCTGTGTTTATGTAGCGTCAGCCGCTGCTACATTACGAGTGAAAGGGCTTCTGTCCACAGGAAGTTCCTTTATTAAATATAAGTAATAATGAAATACTTCATTATACTTAGAAAAGGAACTTTTAAATCAAATGTATTTTATCCTGTGGTTATAAATTTGTTTCAGAAAGGCCAGTAGAATTAATTATTTCGACAAATAGTTCGTGTGTTAGTAACAGAAGTTCGCTTCGTGAACGTAAGCAAGTCGTTTTGATGTCTGACGTCACGGATGACACTGCTTTTCTTCTAAACCGGAGATTTTTGGTTGAGTAACCAGGGCGGCTTCGAAAGTCTCACGCCAAGTATGGAACTTGGGCGGACACGTGCGCTGCTTGCTAACTGCCGAGGGAAAGAAAGTTCATTTAATATCAAAGGTAGAGCTCAAGTCAGTTTGAAGGTGTACTGATGGGAGAGTGAACCAGAGTGCCACTAAGCGGAGAAAGGGGGGTCTTTCCAATCTAATTTGGCCATTTTAACTGAACTAGCTTGTCTTCGCTTTTTCTTAGCTGTTGTCACTTATTTTCAAATATTTATGGGAATTGACTACACCGACCTCCTTCTTTGGAGCGCCTCAGGGGTGGGGTAATAAACGAGGGTGTACGCCCCTAAAGCTGAGCAGATTTATTTTTACACCATCAAGTATATTTCTATCCAAGGGAAAGTATGAAGGCAATCTATCTTGAGTCAAGTAAGTGATTATTTCTTTTTTTAGATTAAATATCAACTACGATTGGATATCTTGTCAAATTTTTATGTGGTAAGATATTATACTTTTGTTCTTGAGTCCGTAAATTGACTATTCTCTACATTTACCCATTTTGTTAAGTTGTTTAAAGTATGAACCCCTTTATCTCATCCTGCAATAGGTTAAATAGTACCACTACTGTTCTACGAGGGTAGCTTTGGCATTAAATAACCCACGAAGGTTAATATACCATAAAAAAAACCCAAACAAACCGTTACTTTTTCGCTTACCGTGAAACCGCTCACTTCGTTTGGCTTCTTTCTTGTGAAACCCTTCTGAAACTATTGTCTTTCTTAAGACGTGTATCTCAGGTTTTGCCACCCTTCGCCAATGGTTTCGTTGAGACACTATGGACCTTTGGTACGGTCGTATATACAGTTAGACATAAGTATGTGTATATGTATATCACGCTAGATATGCGAGTTTGGTTTGGTTTGGTGTTATGGCATATCAAACATTGTAGGTTATTTAATGCCAAATCCTCCTTATATACATATATCAAATATATATGATATGTAAACAAATTTTGTTGATAACATTTTTAAACCAGTCTGAGTTCATTTTTTGTACACAGTTAAATGGTTTCAAGTATAGCTATGTATCAGTAACAATTCAATTAAACATCAGTTATTTGTTTGTACTCATTTTTAATAGTCAAGCAGTCCCATTTAACCCATTGATAGGACCATATCAGGTGCTATCACTCTGCGTCAGAGTGGACCTGGCAGTAATGGCAATGAGGGGTACTCCACTTTCCCCTAATCTCCAAGGCTGGAACCTCACCATCAGATTGTTTAATCTCATATCCAGGACACTTGTTGTGGGGTGTGGTTTCATTTTTCTTCCGAGATGTAATCAGTGTATTCTAATGCCCTAGCCGACTGGGCTGCTAGACATATGAGTAAGTGTGTGTACATGTGTATAATTGGGAGTTGACCATAGGTATGTATATATCTGTGTCTATCCATACAGGGACTTAGACATGTTGAGTGTGTGTGTGTGTGTGTGTGGCCGTATATATTTTGTGCGTGAACCACTCATCCATTTCTCCCGGTCAAAGTGGATATAGTCAGATAGAGCAGAGCCGCATCTTCAAAGACTAATTTTAATATCTCATTTTTTTAGAGTGCCCTGAAGTCTGGTAATATTTTTATATCCAGTCTATGGGTGGCCCAAAGCTTGAAGTAGGAAATATCCACCCCTATATATATACAAGTACCGGACATTGGCAAGATGGTTAGAGTGTTTACCAATGGGCCAGGAGACCTGGGTTCAATCTCAGATAAGGTACGGATCAAGGGTAAAGTTGAGCAATCCAGGGAAAGGAGTAGCGCCCTTCCCTACACCTTGGTGTAGTAGCTATCGAAAAGGGAACCTTCAGATCACCCTCGACTATGGTTGGCAACTTTTATATATGCAAGTATAGTCAGTCTACTTGAGAGAATCTACCGAGGCGAGAGGCGAGATAAGAAAATTCCTAGTAGTCAGTTTATTTTACGGCAATTTCGCTAGCCGTCCACGAAGCAAAAGTGAGAACTTCCATTTATTCCGTCATTTTGCGAAGTGTTACATACCCCACGCCTTTTCTTCTTTTGTGAACCTATAGCGGTGAGTGGAATGGTTAATAGTTTAGCGCTATATTTTTTAAGGCAACATTTATGAATTACGAAACTATTCTTTAATAACACCAACAACGAAAGTTTTTTTATTTGCAGCTTTGAATATTTAGTTTGTTCTTGGTGCTGCAAGACTCGTGGTGTTTAGGCTTGTTGGATGTTTGAGACGAAATGGCTTTGCTAGATGTTGAGATGGCAGCGTGTCGTTGGACGTGTGAGGGAAGTATTCAAGGTCACCGTGTAGTTTTGTGTGTCGAGAGCGGAGTGGCGCTCGGATCGACATAGTCAATTTTTGGGGTGACCAGAAGTGGTGCCTGTGGAAGGCATGCTGAATGTTTCTAATTTATGTTCCACTGGGATTCCTCGTAAAGAATCCATAAATTAGATGGTTCCCTCGTTGAGTGTCCATGTTGCTGCTGCTAGTGTTAAAGCCACAGTGAGATGTCCACACTGGGTGGCTTGTTTAGCTAAAAAGCATCGCTAAGCAGGGACGACCAGAGGCACGTCTGTTCTGGTCGCCGCCCAAGCTGAAGAGAGTGTGTTTGGCCGCTCACCCGTTTTGCTAGCCGGAAATGAAGGTCCGGGCTGAATAGGATTTGTCATCCTGATTGGGTGAAATTCAGTGTTGAATTAAATTGCGTGCCAAAACAAAATACGAGATTTTCCTCTTCTCTAAAAACCTGATTCGGACTCGTGCACTTCGATCCAAACCTGAACAGAAATATTGAACAGCGTTGGGATTGTGCTGACGAAGGCGTATAAGCCGGCGGCGGATATTCCCACATTGTCTAGGTTTTCTTGCAGACTTGTAATTCTTTTTTTATTTTATCACTCGTGCTACGAGGTTTTGCTATTTTCTTGGTTTAGTGCTGGGTATGTTTCCTACTTTGCTTGATTTGTGAAGAGAAATTTAGTTCGGTTTCTTGGAAAACCAGTGGACTATTGCTGTTTCTGCAAAAGAAAGGGTCTAAGAATTTCATCGTTTCTACAGAGGCCATGTCATATTGAAGCAGTTTCTGAGACTGTTTGTTGAATAATAATCAACGCGTAATGAAAATATGTCGAAAATAATAACCCGACTACATAATATGAGTAAAAAAAATCATGACAAAAGTATTTATATATTACAAACAATGAAATACAAGGCAAACAAAAGAAAGATGGCGAAAAAGTTTGTTTCCATTGACTTGTGTGAATGATACATGAATAGAATAGTTCTTCTGTTGTTGTTTATCAGCAGTATATGTGTTAGTTCGCTGCAGATGGGAGATAGTACGAGATAATTACTGAGAGGTCAATATACGGCACTGGTGTGGTGGATAACGCTGTAAGATATCTTGCGCTGCACGTGGAAACGTGGGAAGAGAGGATATGTCTGTGTCGTTCTTTTGAGCTGCACGTGTTTACGTGGGAAGAGGTACGAGGTGGCACTGAGGAGAGGGTCTCTTTACGGCATATATTTGCAGTCGGTAAGACGCCTAAAGAGTTGTTGAGTCAGCACGCTTGTGCAGTCAGGACTTGTATGGATCTCTATCTGAGAACAAGCTCCGAAATTGATTATAGCCGTGCCCGGGTGTGGCTAGTTACATGAGAGCTTCCATTTATTTTTTTTTTGTTCGTTGAACGCTGGTAAGGAGAAAGGTGCATTATGTTACTGGGTCAATGACCCAATGAGTGTAACGGCCAGGTCTCAGATGCTTGCGTACCGGCTGTCTGACAAGGGCGAATAGAAGATACCGCTGGATACATGTAAGCCTCAGGAGTTACGCGATCTATTACCATATCACGTCTGTATGCGAAGCAGTTCGCCGGTGTGCGTACGGGTACCGTCCAACGTTTTAGACCTTGATGAAGATTAAGGAAACATGGCGAAATTTGACATAGAGAATAACATTATGTATAGCTTTCTTTTGTCAGTTTTTGCTTGTGCCCCTCTTAATAAAGAAAAAAATAATTTGATTTAAAATTTCAAATCTTCATCATTTAATCACGCTCGTTTACATTGTTGTATTCATAGCTTTCAAGTTAAAGGATTACACAACAAGGTGGCATTTTTCTCTGACATTTGGGACGGAAGAACAACAACGTCTGATGGTATCATAAGTTGAGGTACTCTGGCTAAATGGTAGTATTGTTGTGGCTCAGAAACCATGCCTGATTTTTGAGTAATCATTTGATGTATTTTTTTCTTTTTGCCGCATGTGCACTTGATATTATCAAATCAAAAATAGATAGATTATATCTTGCAATCAAGATAAATGGTTGATAAAATTTTTCACAGAAGATTTTTATTGGAATCCGGACAATTTGCTGGCTATGGCATTGAGTTAATGTGCCTTTTCTGAATAAAAACTACCTTTTGCTCTGTGGTAAGATATGTTTAAATTTGTAAATTCGGCAGTTAATGTCTTCTCGAATCTGATTTGCTGTTTTGAAGTTGTGCCGTTAGCCTCCGCTCCTACTGTTATTTAAGTGAGACCCGCTAGGGTATGGCCTCTTTTTTTCAGCACGAGCAGAAGGCTCTGCTTGGCTCGTTCTTTTTGCTTTGCGAGTTTCGTTTATTCGCCTTCGACTTTAGGCAGCTTTTTCTTAAGCAAAGTAGCTTGAGCAAAATAGGCCTATTTAGTTGTATAGGCTAAGCCTCTTTTCCTTACTGAGTTTTTATTGTTACTTGTTGAAACAATTAATCTACTGAAGGCTATTTGTGATTTGGTATGCTGTCCTCTTCAAAAGAAAGTTGAGTCTAAGTTCTGGAGGCGGTATTATTGGACTTTTCACTGACAAAGGAATCTGTTGGCTCGGCCAGAGGATGTGGTGAAAACCTCAGTAGGCTCAACAGAAGAAAAAGTTAGACTGACAGTAGGTGGTTGACGTCATGGCTTCGAGCCAGTCAGTCGTTGTATTTCTTTATACCTTTCTTATTTTTTTGTTATAATATTGTCGTTATGTATGGTTATTTTTGGTTATAATATTGTCGTTAGGTGTGTTATTTTTGTTACCTTGAATTCAATGTTTTCGACAAGCAAAGGGGAAAATATGCAAAGCCAGATTGTGTAAAATTTATTTCTCTTGAAATAAATTACTTTGTGGAAACTGGTTGTCTTTGCTTTTAAGAAATATAGACACACTTTTTTTCAGGTTGCTAAACGGATGGGAACTAGGGAGGATATTGTGAAACACAAGTTTCTTCAGGCACTGTCATCAACAATATCTCCAGTAACTGCTTCACAAAAAGATTTGAATCCCATCCAACTTGGCAGGTTAGCGGACGAATTAATGCTGTTACTGGATAACGGCGAGGCTTTATTTCCAAACAATTATATACTACATACAATTTTTGGGGAGCATGAAGCCCCAATAGTTTTTGTGGGGGAGAAGAAAAGCGGTCATTCTTGAACTTATGGTTCCTAAGAAGCCCTAGTTGGCCACATTCGTCGACCCATGCTCATGATACAATATTGGCAACCATTCATTGACAAGCCCATGACCAAAATACCACATTCGCCCGATGAGAACCTACTTAAAACTCGAATGAATGGAATGATTTATTTACAAGGAAAATGTCAACGAAGGGAATGGAAGAAAAAAATCAAAATTTATTGGAAAAAAAAACCCCGTTTGATTGCCCTCCCGTCCCACGTCTAGGATGTAGAGAGCCGACTGTTTTCGGTCCACTCGGATACCGAAAACAAGCAGGTCTATCCCTACGTGGGATGAGGATCTAAACTGATCGGACAAAAGAGACACAAGGAAGGGCGCGGCAAAAAGTAAGTAACATGGATTATGGAAATGTGAGTCCAAGATCTTCAGAAAAAATGGGGTTGGTGTGAGGTCAGGATGAGAAAAAGAATAGGAGGGTGGGGAAGATCTTGGTGACTAAGAACTAGATGACGGGGCCAATGACACACATCATACAACTAAGAAAGGAAGAAAGGGGAATAAAATTTACTCATCGGGGATGTGGTCCCGAAGGACCCATGATGACTCTAACATTGTCCCCTTTCGTACGACTGGTCTTGCTGCATTCAAATACCTTTTGTCGAATGTTATGCGGTACTATTGCATCTGATTTTGATTCTAAGCTGATGCCTAAAGAGCAGAATCAGATCACGATGAGAAAAGTTTGCATCCTCATACAATCCTTTCTTTCGCATCGTCCAGATCACCATTCTGACTACAGCTTAGATCACGAGAAACACCACACATTTCTCACTTTTATTCGGAGGATCAACATTATCCACTACGTAACTAACGTGGAGCAGCACAAGCTGCTTAGGATCAACGAGGGCCGTCTACTCCCCGAAGTGACTTCAAAACGGATGAACTCGTTCACAGTAGTAGAAAGCGTGCCAAGATGTTTCTTCTGAGCAGCGAAGACAATCAGGCATGTCTTCAAGACCTGCTTTGAAAGCCCAGCCGTCAAGGGCAACGCGTTCTAAAGCCAGTCTTTCACCGAGCGAATACCAGGCCCCCATTGCAAGGACGTTGACAGCAGGCCTGTCTTCGGAACATCGGCTTTCGATTTTTCCAAAGCAATTTGGCGAGGGATTATCGAGCAGGGATAAGTACAGACAGTCGGTAAAGGATCAGGGGAAAGATGTACATGGCGTACTTCTCTGCTCTGCCCTTTAAGGATAAACGCCTTAGAAACCAGGTATCCACCCGCGCTTCTACCTTGGCTTTTACTTTTGACTAATTTCGCTCCAACTGGATGCCGGGCTCAAACCACACCTCGAGGACGCGGAGGTCCGTCGCTCCCGCAGAATGGTACAAGCAAGAGAACGCCACTCCTCCAGGAATCCAACCACAAACCTTTGCTATTATCAAAGTTGATCTTGGCTCCTGCTACCTCTTCGTGCCTCCCGACCGACTTCTTCACAGCTTTTATGTCAAGACTGCGGGACACAAAGACGTATGCAGAGACCTTCGCCCAGCCAGCAAAGAGGACTCCACGCAAGGCCGGATTTTCTCCCTCATCCCGAAGCTTGCGAAGCTGGGGCTCCAAAGCGAGGACATCGAGAAGAGAGGGCCGACTGCGAAAGCCTTCGAACACTTCCCATTCATCTATACCACCGCCTGGGGGTTGTGGTACAGCATGCTAATCCATTTGCAGAACTCTGGTTCGAACTCGGCGGCCTCCAAAACCGTTGCCAAAAATTGGATAACAGTAAGGCGTTCGTCATCCAGTAGCCAATGTCAAATAGAACCAATACCTATCGTGTTCAGTTAGGCTTACGACGTTGATTTTAAGCCAAGTCATGAATGTTACCGTTCACGCTGTCGTTTCACTTGTACTCGCAGTCGTAATTTTGCCGAAATCTCGAGAAAATCTGAACTCACGTCCACTCGCCTCGCTTTTACAACGCCAATGTTGCTTTTCTTTTTTAAATTAGTCTGCCGTGGCTAATCTGCCGTTTTGTGCACGCGTACCGGGCTCTCGGCAAATGGCGACTTGACAAGCCAGACAGCGCATGTGTTTGATATTCGAAGAGTCACGGTTATAATTCCCAAACCAAATGTAAGGAAAATACAGCCGTGACAGTCCAGTGTCGATAGGTGTCAGACCGTATCGGAGCAACCAACACATCAAGGTTTGGAGAGCACATATTTATTTCGCCTACGAGGCGAGAACATGTAAACCTTGGTGCAAGTGTCCAAAAAAGTACGGTATACATGTATTGACCAGCTCCCGACTTCCAACCACTACTGGAAGTGATTCGGAAAACTAGTTGGGTGAACAAGTTCAATCCTACGAAGTTCGCCGCTATCAGAAAATAATGCAAAATTAGGGGCTACCAAAATGAAAATTTATTGTAGATACTGGTACAAGTATCTCGATAATACGAACTTCTGCTGTAAATAGGATTACACTAAAACTGACTCTCCACTGCTAATGGTGAGAAAATAAAATGTTACTGACAAACGAATCCTGAAATTAGGATTGCTAGTTTAAGGAGATCATTTACTTGGATGTTTGTGTTCGCTGATGTCACCAGTCCACTCCTTGGATTGGATTTCCTTAACAAGTTTGGTCTGATAATAGACTGCAGTAGCTCTAAACCATTTACGACCCCACGACAGACCAGAAAAGGACCTTAAAGTTATTTGCATCGTATGTGAATTTCATCATTAATAAAATGGAAGTTCCATCATTCATATGGAACGCAATAAATAAAAAAATATCCGGACTACATAGGAACACTAACAAAATCTACTGTGGCGTCTATTGTAGAATTGACCCGGGAAGCCATACGCCAGTTTATGTGAAAGCCAGGAAAAATATGATGCTGCATGCACTGAATTTAGAACGCTATAAAAGGACAGAAAGATCTTCCTTTGCAAAAGCGAGTGATCAAGTCCATTGCATTTGGTTGCAAAACAAAACAAAGAATATCGTTGTTATAGAGACTATCGTTCACTCAGAAGTATAATCAAAAGTGACGATACCCTATACCAAAAATCGTTTTTCGTAAAACTTGCAAACAAACAGCATTTTTCTAAAATCGATTTAATATCAGTCTACCATCTAATTAAGTCAAAATTGCAAAAACTGTGTCGAAATTATTTTTTTGAATGATGGAGGTTTGTGTTAACTGGACTTTTTTCGCCTTCACCAGTGGAAGTCTATTCGAGTGACGTGACCGGAACTAATACCGTTTTTGACGTTGAAACGGGAAATAGGAAACTTGGCCTTTTTTTTAGGAGAAGACTTTGGTGGGAACGGACCGCTCAAAAAGGAGCGCCGCGCTTGATTGCTGAGAACCATGTGGAGTGAAGAAATTTTCCTCTGCATAGGAAAATTTCTAACGGCTGACAGAGAGCCTGATAGAGTTCTATCAGGTATCCTTTATCAATTGCTGAATCTTCTAGTCGAAAGGGGATATTTCAAATGCTGACCTGAGGAAATTTTATTGAGTTTCAAATTTAATTGCTGAGTCTCCTATTCGAAAGGAGATATTTATAATTGCTGAACGGAGGAAATTCTTTCAAGTTTTCTTCTGTGGAATTCCTATGCCGTGAACACAAAAATTATGAATGCTGAACACGAGGCTATTAGAGTTCACCATTTCAAGACTCGTCATAAAGGGACTTTCCAAGAAACAAATTGCAGAAATCCGTCTCAATACATTTTTTTCTTAATTACAATTACTGTTGCTACTGTTCAACTGAATATTCTACTGTCGAGAAGAATTCAATTTTTTTGAACCTGTAAGACCGTTTTAATTTAGAATTCTAGCGAATTCTATTATTTCTTTGTATCCATACCTCAGCTTAGTTCGTTGTTTTCGGCCCAAACCTTTTTCAGAGACTACTGTCTAGAGTTAATCGTTCAGTCATTCAACTGAACGCTAAAGAGCAATAATTTTAGCAGTATGTGCTCTTTCTTTTTAAGTGAATATAATATGCATGTTTTATATATATTTTTATCGGTAAATAAATAGACAGTTTATTGGACGCATGTATTACTTTTAATATTGAATTTAAATTGCCACGCGAGTGGTTAAAGAAGGTTGTGAGTTATCTCCCTTACAGTGTGGTGGTTGTTTTTTTTTTGTCTTTTTTCTTTTCATTTTTCTTTTTACGTTGAAGGACTTGTTTCTTGTGTTATCATTATTTTTTTGTAAGAAACATAATCCTTTAAACTGCTATAACAACACTATTCGAACTTCTTGAATTTCACTTCATGCTGTTTGAACTGAAAAAATGCATTTTGCAACATTCCAACGCTGTATGGACAAAATTTTTAGAGACATTAATTGTGGTTTTGTGTATATCGATAATATTTTGTTTTTAAGCTACGATGAGATTTATCACCAAATAGATATTGTTTTTAATGTGACTTCCCAAATTTTCTTAGGATTACAGATTAGTGCCGATGGCATTAAACTTTCGTGTGGTCAGGTGGAAGAATTAAAATGTTCCCGCAACGATTTATAAAAGAATGAATATTTCTTCCATTGACTGAAAACAAACCATTCTACATCTTCCTGTTGTTGAGAGCGGTCCAAAAAAGAACACACACACACACACACAAAATAGATAAATAAATAAATAAATAAAGATCAATAAAAAAAATCAGTGAATTTTTGTAAAAACTTGTTTGCTTGTTTTATATATCACCGGGATCAAGTGCTTATCTAACGTCTCCACTAACGCTATATCATCTACCTTCTTTGTCAATATTTCAAAGTAGCAACACATGTTTATCTTAAAAGAGTTTGTAGATATTTGTATTCAGTGGCTATTATACGTGTATTTATTATCGATTTATTTTGGATAAATGCAGATTACTTACTCTCACAAACTATTGATAAATCTATTTAACTGAATTAATGAAAGTCATGGAAAATAACTCAGTGAAATATTATAGAGTTATTTCCCTTTAATTACAAGAGATTGACTCTAATAATGATAAGGTCTTAATTCTTTATGCTTACAAAATAATCAAATCAAGTTGAATAGAATATGATAAAACAATAATAAAACCTAAAAAAAATATCGTATGCAAATACTTATTTTCATTTAGTCAAGTACTATAGAACCCTTGCCTATTTTTTGTTTACTATCTATCAGACAATATTGACAATTTTCTACTAGTAGCAATATGGAGCAAATACTTCTAGCATATAGTCTCCCCAAAGAAACTGTCACAGCCATAACATGCTTTATAGAAACACGAGAGTAAAAGTTTGCTCACAGACTTCTTAGACATTGTTACTGGTCTTCTGCTAGGGGATACCTTAACCCATATCTGTTCATAATCTGCCAAGACTACATACTTCAAATGTTGATAGATCTAATGAAAGGAAATGGCCTTACACTAAAAAAAGCAAGAAGCAGACGATACCTCACACAAACTATTACAGACGCAAACTGCACATATGACATTGTGCTTATTGCAAATACACCGACTCAAGCTGAATTCCTGCTGCATTATCTGGAGCGAGCAGCTGGTGACATTGGCCTCCATGTCAAGGCAGACAAAATGGAGTACATGTGTTTTAATAAAAAAGGAGACATCTCTATACTAAATGGTGTTTCTCTGAAATTAGTGTACAGATTCACATACCTTGGAAGCAGCCTTTCATCTACTGAAAATGACATCAATATGTGACTAGTGAAGCTATGGACTGCAATCGACAGGTTATTGATTATATGGAGGTCAGACATATCCGATAAAATAAAATGCAATTTCTTCCAAGTAGTGGTTGTGTCAATTCTACTGTATGGATGCACCACATGAATGCTGACTAAGTGTATTGTGAAAAAGCTAGACAGGTAGTACACAAGAATGCTATGAACAAATCCTGGAAGCAACATCCCACAAAACAGCAGCTGTACAACCACCTACCTTCTTTCTCTAAAACCATCTAAATAAGATGAACAAGAGATGCAGAACACTGCTGGAGAAATAAAGACGAACTCATAAGCAATGTTCCCCTGGGGACCCCTCACACGGATGTGCAAATGTTGGACAATCAACAAGAACTTATTTACACTAGCTCTGAACTGACACTGGATGTAGTCTAGAAGACCTGCTGGAAGCGATGGAAGATAGAGATCAATGGTATGAGATAGTCAGGGAAATCCGTGCAAGCAGTGTGATTAGAGCATTTTAAGTATTGCTCTAATAAACATCTAATGTGCCATTTTTGCTGAGTTAGGGTAACATACATAAAAATGAGAAGTTTTGTAATATATAGATTGATTATTAATTTTTTAATTATTAATATGAAAAAAATCAGTTAAAATTGGGATCTACATATACATGAATTTTGGAAAAACCGCATGAGTATTGTAATTGATATATATCATTGTAATTAATATATATCATTGTAATTAATATATATCATTGTAATTGATATATATCATGGTACAAAATAGCTTTTAGATTGCTATTTTGCTAACCATAAATGCCTAGCAATAATTTTGTCTCAGACAAAGTAGCTGTATTATTATTTATTTCTCAACTCTCCAGGACTCTTCTCAGTATTCTAGCTGGTCTTAATAATGCTGTAGTTTGGATAGTTTCTACTTTTCTTCTTATTTACAAGTCTTTGAGTCCCTTTACCAATCCTTCAGGGATTGTTCCAAGTGCACCAATTACAACAGGTATCACCATCACCTTCATGTTCCATAGTTTTTTTAGTTCTTTAGCAAAGTCTAGGAACTTATCTCTCTTTATTCTTTCTTTTATTTTTACTCTGTTGTCTGTTGGGATAGCAGAGTCTACTATTTGGCAGGCCCTCTTCTTTTTGTTGATGATTACTTGGTCTGTTCATCTGGTCAAGATCAGGTGATCTATTTGTATCACAAAATCCCTGAGAAGTTTGTGTATCTTATTCTTCAGGACAGATTCTGGGTTGTTCATATGATCAGATTTAA
The DNA here is from genome assembly GCA_963585895.1 of Sepioteuthis lessoniana. Classification (NCBI taxonomy): domain Eukaryota; kingdom Metazoa; phylum Mollusca; class Cephalopoda; order Myopsida; family Loliginidae; genus Sepioteuthis; species Sepioteuthis lessoniana. Next base: position 56,646,234 of record OY757920.1, read on the forward strand.
ATTTTTTGTACAACTCCCAGTGGATTGCCTTCCCCACCCAGTCGTGTATAGTTTTATACTCTTTTTGTGCTAATTTACTACATTTATTTATGATATGACTGACTGTTTCATCTCTATCAGCACATAACCCACACTTGCTTTTTGTTGTATCTTATCTATCTTTGCTTGTCCTAGTGTTGTTTTGTGCTGCTATTAGAAGAGATTAAGTTTTTTTTAAGGTTTTCATTTCTTAACTGTATCCAAGTCTTCTTGTATGAGATTTTGCTTCTCTGTTGCTTGAAATATCCATACAGTTGTTTTCCTTTCCATTTTTGTTTTCTAGTTATGGCTGTTCTGCTGATCCTTGTGTTGTTAATGCTGTTTCTGGTTGCTGTAATCAATCTTTCTTTGCATTATTTATGTAGTCTTTGAGATGTCTTATCAATGTATTGATGCTATCTTTAATGCTGGTGAGTCCTCTTCCTTCTTCTTTTCTTGACTCATATAGTCTGTCTATATTATCACTGGGATATAAGGCTTTATGTATCATAATGAGTTTTCTTGTTCTTTGGTTCATTTGTTCACTTTAAGAATGGTCCTGAGTATCTTATAAGGGGGACAGCCCAGGTCTTTATCCCTTTGATTTCTGCCATGTAGTTTGGTTTTGAGGTTTTTTCTTGTTCTCCAAAGGTATTGTCTTAGTTTTTTTGTTCATCACCACTTGTTTAATGGTGGCTGCTTCCAATATTCTCAAGTATTTTTTAATTTGTTTTCTCTGAGCATTCTGATTTTTTGTTGGTTTTGTAATTCTATTCCTTCCGTCATATGTTGTTTCCTGCTTTTTGTTATTTGCATGGCACATTTTTCTATGCCAAATTCCATCCCTATTTCCTGACTGTGTATCCTTACTGCTTGTATTATGGTTTCCACTTCTTTTTCATTTTTGGCAAACAGTTTGATGTCATTCAGATACATTAGGTAGTTGATTTTTTCTTGTGATTTATGAAATTTGTACCCACCTGTGCATTTCCTAAATATGTGACTGAGTGGCATCATCACTATTACAAATAGCAATAATAATAGTAGATCTCCCTGGAAGATCCCTCTTTGGATTTTCACCTCAGCTTAGATTTTTTTATCCTGCTGTCAATTCCACTCTCCAATTTTTCATGGTTTTTTCAATAAACTTAATGACTTAGTCAGATATATTTGTACATTTGGAGATAGTCTATTATTATCTTTGTGGGACCATATAATCTGCCTTTTTGTAGTCAATCCACACCATAGCTACATTTTTCATCTTGTTCTGCTATCCTTGAGGATGTGTTGATCAATGTATAGTAGCTCTCCTGTTCCTCTTTTTCCCTTGCAACATCCATTCTGTTCTTCAGGGAACAGTCTGCTGCTTTACACCCGCTGTGTCTCCTTTACACCCGCTGCCCCAAAACCTGTTGCTCGGTAGGCCGTGAGTACTCGCGCTTTGCTTATTATTTCGTCCATATCCGTACCTGCGACGTTTAGTAACTGCTGTAGCGCAACTGACACGTCCCCTGGAAACCCGTTCACAAATGCCAACCTAACGGCAGTTTCTAGTCCTTCCCTGGCAAAACTGGACAAACCAGCCAGCCTCCTAATTTCATTCGCATCGACATCTACTGTCTGTCCAGCCCAGCGGATCCTGTTGTAAGACACGAAAACACCTTCCGTGAACGCTTCTTTCAACCTATCCTCGATCCTCTTTACGTCTGTCTGTTCGCGTTCGTTCATCTCCAAATATAGCGTCAACGCATCGCCCTCCAGGTACAAGGGTATGAGGCTTGCTAAAACAGCTATGTTTTGTAATTTCGCCATGAGCTTCGCCTTCCTTAGCCATGCAATCACGTCACCTTCGCCGCTAAAGGGTTTTATCATCTCATGGCTAATTTTTTCAGACATTTTTGGCCGAAATAGCTTATAATTAATTTATATTTGTTTTTTTATTGCTTATTTACAGAAGTGTAGCGAATTTAATAAAACAAAGGTAGGAAGCAATACTGCAAGTAATTTTAGTTCTTCCTTCAGACCTAAACTTGGGTGGGAACTTCGCACGCTTCTTTCTCTGTGAGAATAACAAAACACACAGCCGCTACCCTATAAACTTGAATGGCCAAACAAGAAAAATATAAGGTGAACGACTACTAAAGTTTAAATCAGTGCAGCAGCAGAAAAATTGCGTTTTCAATTCGATAGGTACTACATTCCGAGGTTACCACGAATCCTTCCTCGCTATCTCTCCGTCTTCTCCTGTTCACGTCTCGAGCCAAAAAGGAAGAAAACCGCGCCCCGAGAAGGCTCGTTGCACATGCGTCACGAGACTCTTATGTTTTCCGGCGAGATTTCCTCCAAGCATAAACACAGTTTTCTCTATATTCATTTTTTCTTCTTGTGTTAGTGTTTGTTCTGTGTGGTTTGGATGTGTGGTGTTTCAATTGTTATTACTTTGTGGTTAGAGGGTTCTCGTTTTTCAGTTTTTAGTGTGTCAATTATTTTATTAGGGTCTCATTGACTTGATTCCCAATTTATTTGGTGTATTTCTAATATTGCAAGGTCAGAAAACCAACCTTTTTTTTATTATCGTCCTTTCTTGGTCTGTGAGTCTTTCGCTTATTGTCTGAAACCTAGTGCATTCTTCCTTGATTTCTATTATTCTATTTTATATATTCTTTGTGTAGAGTTGCTCCTAAAATAACAGTGAGGTGTAAGTCTTCCATAGTCGTTTTTCTGTGTTGGTGTCTGATTTGTGTGGAGGCTTAGGTCATCATTCATGTACTTGAAAAAAGAACAGCCAACATTCGCAGGATGCTTATTGGATCTCCCATGTTGACTATCAGGTGAACACCAGCCAATCATGACATCCAAACTTGTGGTCTGGGTTCCACTTTGTGTTATGTTTCGATTTATCATTTTTATATTGCGGCTATACCAGCACCGGTGGTTATTAAAAAAATCTGTGCACCCGTCACACATGTGACTAAGTAACCTTTCAGTAAGAAAACTTTAAAGTGGTCACAAAAGAAAAAATACAAACACCTTTCAGTATCAATTTCTGAAGTTTGAACTTAGTTAAAGTCTAGAGTGGACATTTTTTTTTTTTTTTCAGCTTGTTTTATTTGCCTATAACAATTATTTTATTGTTGAAACACTTAACTATTTAGTGATATTCTTTGCATTGTGATTTTGGCTCTGCTCTTTAAGAACATAATATTTGAGTTCCTGTTACTGATAAGTGGTTTCAATTACAAGTTTAGTTACTTGACTAGTAAGATTATTTTTCTTTCTATATTTATTGTTGGCATTTGAGCCTTTTCCAACTCTTTTTTACAAATTTACATTATTCTCATATTCTACTAAATTTGCTTCAACTATCTGTTTACATTCAGAGACAAAGTCAAAGAAAATAATATATTTTAGCACACAAACATGAAATTTCTTCGATACTACAGAAAGAGAAAGAAATACAAACTTTGGATTTACCTTTTCTTTCAAAGTTTTCACAAATAATAAAGCAGTCCATTTGCCTTTCCATCCCAGTTCTTACAGCAATTTAATAATAATAATTTAGCCGGGGTGAAATGTGTTTGTTTGTTAGCGAGGAAGATGGTGTAAACGTGCGTGTGTGTGTTTACGTTGAGTTGTTTCCTCGCCAAGTTTGTGAGGTCTGTGGGGTTTGAAGGTTTTTTATGAAGGTCAGGCGCTAAGGGCAAGGCTGTGTTGCCGTAAGATATCTGACTCCATATTTTGGTTATATTATTTTACCCCACGTTGACTGGCTGGCGCAATGCCTTGCCCAAAGAAGGTCCAAAAGAAATATAAAAAGGGAAAGATAGAAACAGACAAGAGACGAAAACATTTCTTTTATACTTTCCTTTATTTACTTGGTGAATGGACTAACCAACGCTACGTCCAAAGACATAGCGTGGTGCCCAAAACACCAGATAGTAAAATCGGTGTTGTCGGTTCGACGTCACTACCCGAAAAGAGGTCGGTTCACAGAAAACCTGAGTATTTATCTCTCTTCACCGGCTCCAAATTCGCTACTCCAAAATTCTTCTAATTTTGGCGCGACCGCTTCTCATTTGCTACTTTACATTTTATTATTTTTCTTTTTTTTGATTTTAACCGGATGGATGCGTGGAGCCTTATGCGTGGCGACGCGTTTATACATTTTGTATCTGGCAGCCGACGAGTCAATATCCGGTTGGGAGTTTTTACTGTTAATTCCTAAATCGCCACAGGTCCCTCGCTGAAGCTTGTTGGGTATATAAAGGAGAGATGAAGAAGTAAGATGCCGATAGTCGAAATGTGTTTTTAGAATGGCTTTTATTTGCAGCATGGAAAATGTAGTTTGTGTTTGTGCGGCAGGACTCGTGGAAAGGTTGTGAGTATGGAGACAAAATGGAGTTATGAGGAAGTTGAGAAGGTTGAGATGCCAGCATGTGTCGTCGGACGTGCGAGGGATTGTGCTCGCCGTGGTTTAGCGAAAGCCATGTTGCCGTTGTAGGAATTGAACTTTGGAGTCACCGTGGTTTTTGTGCGTCTAGTGGAGAGGCGTGAGTTGGTCTCCATTAAGGTGACCCAGAGCTGAATTGAGAGCTAGGTGTCGAGAGCGGAATAAAGGCATCGCGTTCACATAGCCAATTTTGGGGGTGACAAAATTGTGTCTGTGCGTGGCATGTTGAATGTATCTAATTTATATTCAACTGGGATTCCTTGCAAGGAATCCATAAATTAGATAGGTTCCCTCATGTGTCCATGCTGCTGCTGCTGCTGCTGCTATTTAAGAGCCCCCAGTGAGACATCTGCACTGGGCGGCGTTGTCCAGCCAAAGAGCTTGTGTTTGGCAGCTTACCCAATTTCCTGCTGCCCATAAAGAAGGCCCGGGTTGAATAGGATAAGTCATCCTGATTGGGTGAAATTAAGTGTCAAATTAAATTGCGCGCCAAACCAAAATACGAAATTTCCTTTCCACTACAATAATAATGGTAATTTTGAAAACTATTTTCTTTAAATATTAGTTGCTTTTTATTATAACTCACTTTCAGTTTGTGAATCTGTGGCAATGAGGATATAACATGGATCAGGAGCAATAAAAGATAAGCATTCAATGAAATTCAAATTTATGTCACTTTTGTTCAAGAGAAGCCTAATTAAAAATACCAATGACTCTTTATCATCTGAGTTACAAGAACCGATCAAATAACCAAAGTGAAATGTAAATTTTTAGCAAAATCTGATTTTAAACTGGGCATTATATCTCTAATTTTCAAGAAAGAGTATTGGAAGCTTTTACATACTCCCAATACAATCACCCAGTGAATTTTATATTTAACGATTCCATTTTCCCTAGCAAAAATATTTTTACAACAAGTGATAAATTAACTTGTAAGTAGAATATTACTTTTAACTATTCTTTTTTTAATGATGATATGTCAGCAAAATGTTTGGTGACTATATTTTCATCAATTGGTTATTTAAAACGTTTTTGATGCAGCCTATTTTTATCTTAATTGAGTTTGTATTAAGTAAAGTATCAAGTAGTTGCACTTAACTTCCTTGGATAGAACTGTAGCACTACATAAATCTAGCAGGATGAGCTCTGCTGTTGTAAGATTAAATAAGTTCAACAGGGCTTATGAGAATAAGATTATATAACGTAATATTATTTGAAGATGACTTTCCTCATGACATTCACAGGTCTTCTGATGCCCCTTTTTTCCCCTATCTTTTCTTTTCATTTCTGTCTGTCTGTTTATCAGTTTGCTCACATCTTCAGAAACTCTTCATTTCTCACTTTCACTGACCTTCAAGGTTGATCATGTAATAAGATAAAAATTACTTTCTCAGCATTCAACTGCTTTTTGTCTTTCCTGTTAAATGAGTCATAAAAGCCACCAATTCTAAAGTCAATTTCTAAGTCAAAGAAAGAAACAGGTGATAACTTGACAATAAAAATTAAGGCATATACTAACATAGAATATTAAAGAACAAAAGTTTAAAAATGAAAAATTTGAATTCAACAGATTTTATTATGTTAGAAGTTGGCAACCGTAGTTGAGAGCAACCAGAAGGCTCCCTTTTCAATAGCTACTACACCGAGGTGTATGGGAGGACGCCACTCCTTTCCTTGGATTGCTCCACTTTACCCTTGATACATACCTTATGTTGCTGAGTGTTAAGCAAGGAGGTATCAAGTACCATTTTTAAAGTCTTTGGTATGACACGGACCATTGGCGAACACTCTATGTTAAAAATTAAAGTAAATATTATAAAAAATTTGTTCTACACTATAATTTCTAATACAATATCAGAAAGAGCCACGTATAAAAGATGTAATAGAATAAAACTGTTTATAATTAAAAAAAAAAGTGTAACACCCAGAATTAGAGTGCATAATTGTAAATATACATGTAAATTAAATCAACCCCCCCATCAGGGCAATGTTTTGATGCAATGTTGTAATGCTTCATCCAAAATTTATTTTCAAAAGAAGAAATCTTAGCGTTCTATCTTAATTAATACCATTCGATTATTATTAATGTTTGGTTTCAAAATTTAGTAACATAATTAGTGTTTGAAAAATTTTTAAAAGAAGAAAGGAAAACGTCTTAACTGTAGATGTAAAAAGGTTTTTTTTTAAATTCTCACAATCATTAAGATTTAAAAGATTTTTAAAAATTTGTGACGGTTACTATAACTTTTTTCCGAGGTTACATAATCCTGGAACGTCAGGGAGAATCTCTGACGACAGTATCGTACCACCCAAGCTCTAAATTTTCTCCGTAACTAGTTATATTTTATTGATAACTTTGAAAGCCCATATAACTAGCCAAGTATAAAGCTTGCGTATAGGTTTAGTTTTTGAGATACGGACGAATGAGGATGTGTCAAGGGTCGAGAGGGCGACATGATATAAATGAACACGTGAAGAATTCCGAACCGGACAAACAATATGACGCGAGGTTGTTGTTTTTTTTCTTTTCTTTATATATGTATGTTTCTTATATATTTTATTTCAAAGAAAGTACAATTATAACAACAGAAAAAGAAAAAGAAAAACAAATACAAAAAAAAAAACATACAGAAATGTGGAGGACAAGTCACTTCCAATATTGTTTGACTATGTCCTTCCAGAAACAAAGTTCTCCTTTTTTTTCAACTTGTCTTAAACTTACACCCGTATCTTCTTGTTCCCTTTACAATTAAAGGGAGGGAATCTCCTCGTTCTCTTCCATATTTGTTTTTTTTTCTTTTTCTTTCCCTTCTTTTAGCGAAGAACAAAAGTCTCTCCTCTTCGTCTTTAAAGTGGATATACAATTTTAAACAAATATGTTTTCCACCGAAACTGGTTGCTAATGACCAACTTCAAAAATGTTTCTTTGGATATTCTTGATACGGTCCTTCATTTAGGTTACGTATATCATTTTTAAGAAAAGTTTTGACTAACCTTTTTCCTTTCCTCTCTTTTGTTGTTTTTTTTCTTTCTTTTTTTCTTATATTCGTTAATTTCTCATTAACAAGTCGCAAGGCACCATTTTTTCTTTTACGTTGAGCTTTAGTTTCTTGTTCAATGGAGTTGACGGCTTCCATCAGGCCATTCTGCTACTAGAATTTCACCTTTCACCGGACCTCGTGAAAAGGCGACTTTTCTCTTCCTTGGCGAAGCTCAGAACTGACTTTTGGCTTTCGTTCTTTTTGGCGGTAAAACGTCCTCATCGCCTCGACCAAACGTATGTCTTTTCCCGATCTGGGTCATGACCTTTGCCCCTTTTCAGTTGGTCCTTCACTGTTGCTAGGGCTCGAAAACCCGCCAATCGTCTACCTTACTTCCGGTCCTCACAGTAGTCCTTGGTTTCCTGCATGTTAACCCTACCGTTACCGCTGGGCCGTCACAAATTTTATAAGGCTCAAGAATTTTTTTGAATTTTCATAAATAACATCTAGTCTGTAATTTAGAAAATTTTCTAAATGTTTAATGCATTTACATACATGAATATTTGTATATAATGATTTTATATCAAGACTGGTTAAAGACATTTTTTAAAAGACAGTAGAATTCTTTGTGTGCAAACTACTGATGGTACCTAAATAAGGCGTTAATATTTTAGTTTCAAGAGGAGCATTATCTACACCAATGATTGATCTTAAAGGAATTCCATGTTTATGAGGTTTTGGAAAACCATAAATTTTAGGAATTATGGGGTGTTGTCTTTTTTTATGATTGATTTTTATAGGACTTATCAAAAATGTCTATATTTTTAGTAATGGTTTGTTGTACAATTTCTTTGTATGTGTTTTTATCTTCTAATAATTCTGTTAGTTTGTGTTATAGATTATGGATCTATATTTCAACATATAGAATTAAAAAATATAAATCACCTAATAAATAGTAGTTAAATATATTTAATATATAAAGTTGAATTATACTAAGAATGATGTCTACATGTAGACATCATTTCAGTCTTGGTATTTAGTAAATTTCCATTCAAATATTTCAACATACATATTTTCTCTTCCAAGTATAAATTACATTTACCACGTAAACTGTCTGTCAAGGAGGACCTTTTATTTATTTTCCAATTTACAATAGGTTTTAGTCTTAGTTCTATCAGATACCAGTAATACCTAAATAAGGCTGTTTGATCTTTTCATGTTGGATTTTTAAATGATTGTAGGTGGTTGTAATATCTAAATTTCCAGTTTAAACTTGTCATACCTATGTATGCCTTTTCATTAGTATCATTTTCTTTAGTTGAAATGTTAGCTTGATATATAATATTACTAAAGTTACATTTATTTCTTTATGGGCATTCATTTTTTTTATTTTACAATTAACATGAATTTTTACAATAGTTTTCATAATCAGAAATAGAATTTTGTGAATTAATATCAGCATTAAATTATTATTTCCTGATAACATGGATATTATCATTAAATATTCATAATACATAATAGTTTCAATGGAAGTATGAATGCATATTTTATCTATAATCTTAAATTAGTCACATGCCACAATTTAATCTCCGAGATTTAGGTTTTTTAATTCTTAGTAGTATTTAGATTAGGGGCAATAGTTTTGTTTTTGTATTTTTAAAAGGAATGTATAAATATTGTATCAAAAAATAATAATTGATTTAATATCTCCACCATAAAATATTTTTCTCGATTAAAAATATGATAAAATATCCTAAACTATCATTTTAATCAAAAAATAATTTTAATTAAAAAATTAAAAAATTTTTTAAAATTCAGGTCTCGCCAGAAGCAATATAAGAACACCTAAATAATTTTTTTCCCTTAAAATCTGATGATGGTCGAGATGACCAAAATAAATTTATAATGACATCAAAGAAGTGAATTTTTTCTTTTTATTTTTATCTAAAAAAATTTTTGCCTCTGCATGTTGAGTTTTGAAGTATTCTTGATCCCAAATTAATTATATGTTGATAGCCATTGGCATTGAGAACTCAAATTATATATATATATATATACACACACTTTAAGTAGCTCTGAAGTTTATACACAAATACATTTGAATGGATTTTATCTATCATCATCATCATTGAGTGCTTGATATCATGGATTCTCTTGACTTCTCACCATCCATTCCTATCAACTATCTTTGGTAGGTCCTCTAGTGTCCACACTGAACTGATGTATTTAAGTCTTTGCTGATTGGTCAACACTGATGTGTCCATGTGTAAGAGTCCACTGCTTCTCCAACAGTGTCCAGCATGTCTTATTCATCTTACATGGATTGTTTGTGTCACGTGATATCCCACTGAGACGATGGAAGTGGGATGACTGCTATCCTCTTGTTGGAATGAACAGTAGCAAGCCATCAGAAAATGACCTTTAAGGCATGATAGTAAATTAGTGCAAGCTATCTGTACTGAGTAACCTGACTTGGGTGACATCTAGTAGCCCTAAGAAATCGCCCGACCAGGGAAAGGAAGAGAGAAGCCAAATGATTGGCTGGGACCCCAAAACGGAAGTGGGGACTCCTTCCCGTCAGCAGAAATAGAAAGTAAAAAAGCTAGTTGTTTGGCAGGGTTTGTAGTGGGCAGACGAACCAAAGCCAGTATTCCGGGTAGAAGACAAAAGAATATCTGAGACACGAGGGACCCGAGTTCTTCAAGCCAGTATTAAAAATAGCATAAAGTCTATTAGCCCGTGAAAGAAGAAAGATTCTCCAGTGGAACCCCATCGAAAAATAAGATAAGTAACTTTGGGACTATTTCTCCTTTATACCCAAATTTTATATACCACTCTCTCTCTCTCTCAATTTGAAGGAAAATGAAAGAAAAGAAAAGAAGAAAGACATTTATGTTCGTGGACTGTCCATTTATTATATATTTGACACTTTGAAAGTGTATCTCTTTGTATAGTAAAGGATTCATGTATTTTAATGTTACCACGTGGTCGAAGTTGTTCTTTGCAGTTCTGCTACGAATTTGTTGTGTCACATTTCCTTTTTCAGCTTCTGTTCGCCTTATGTTATCTTGCTTAGTATTGTCCTATAAATTCCTTTAAAATATCACACGGGAAACTGGAGTTGCCGACTACAACAATATAATATTATTACTTCTCAACCTAGAGGTCCATATCTTCCATTGTCTAGGGGGAGGAAGGAAAGCAACCTGGTGGGTGTGTGGATAGTGTGAAATTTGGAACCCCTTGCCAGCGGCGGTCAATCTAGCCCTAAATTAATCCCTCACATAACATGCCAGTTCTTATATGCCTGAGAGAAAAACTCTGAACGAGGACTTATTCTATAAGGGATCAAGTGCCAACCGGCCCCGTCTTCACATGTGCGAAAATAAAACCCCATTCTGGGATAAAAGTAAACCTTTCGCATCACATTTGGCTTCCCCAACATACCTGGTTCATCTTACTTGCATAGTTTAGGTTCTTCATCAATACCCATCATGTCTTGTTTATCTTACATGGATTGTTTGCCTTCCCCATCATTACCCAGCATACCTGTTTCATCTTATTTAGATGCATTGTGAGATGGGAAACAAGTGGCTGTACAGTTTCTGTTTTGTCATGTGTTACTTTCAGGATTTGTTCAAAACAGCATGCAACCTTCTTGTGTAGTTCCCATCAAGCTTTTTAACCATTCCATCAGAGTCTAGGTCGTCCAACTATACAGTCGTACTAATATGGTTACAGTTTCGAAGAATTCCCAAACTATTTATCAAATATTCTTGTTATGCTTGATTATTTTGCATAAAAAAAGCATTTCGGCATATTTAGCAGCTTGCATAACTTTGTTACTTAATACATTTTGGGTCTGGTTTAAAGAAAAAAATTTTAAGTAAGAAAGATTTAAAATATCTAGGAGAGTCCCTATAGTTTAGTGGTTAATGTGCTGGTCTGCGACAACACAGTAACCAAGTTCGAACTTCAGTTGTGCTATTATGTTCACTTTCAGACTGATACCCTTGAGAAAGATAGGAATTTCCTCATTCTGCCAGCTATGGGTTAAATTCTAGCACTACTGTCTTTCTACAAAGATGTCTTTGGCATTAAATAACTCATGAAGGTTGATATACCATTAATTAAATTAAACCAAATTCTAAAATGTTTTTTAGTAAAAGTGATAATTGGGTCAAAACTTAGAGAACTTTTCTTGTCATTTGACAAAATTAATTAAAACTTAGACATTTTAGACATAATTAAGATTTGCTTTTATCTAATTGGATAATATCAATTAATTGATGGCATGTATGTATAAATGCATATATTTGTAAGTTGTTTACATATAATTCTATATATGTATGCAAAAATATTTGCTTGAATGTATATGTTTTCTGGAATATCTATTTGTACTTGCATATGTAAAGAAGCATATATATATATATAGAGAGAGAGAGAGAGATTTATAAATGTATATAAGTGCTTGTATTGTTTTATTTGATGCATTTGCATCCATGTATATAGGGGCATATATAATGCCATACAGTTGTATGGTAGTCTTTTCTCAAACCATGCTCAGCATCCAAGATAGAACTACGTGTATATTAAATTATTGGAATGGAAGAATATTTATCCCAACTGTCAGTTGCATGTTTACATATCATCAGGTGATCATGAAAGCTTTGTTTTTTAAATTTACTGTATCTATTTGGTAATCTACTTTCACTTTTTAATAAATTATATTTATGTGTGTGTGTGTGTGTAATACAGAAATTTTAACTGAAGAGATAGCCATCTTCTGATGAGAAACAGCAATCATCAATGCATATATATATATATATATGCATTTGTAGGCATTGAATGTTGGATTGTCACTCTTGTCTATGAAAGAATTTCTGCCAGTGACAACTAGATAGCAGGATAAAACAGAATTTAGGAAAGAGGCGAGAAAATCTCATTCTCTTTTACTTGCAACACGGCTTAAAACAAAGCATGTTTCACTCCCATCTGAGGGATTTTTCCTTCCCATTGAATCTCATGTCACGTTCAACGTGACATCATAGAATAATACACAGCATACAGTGTCTTAAGCTTATTAGCCCACTCACTGGCACAGTTGATAATTTCAGACAACCAATAACTAAAGAACTTTGCTCAAGTATATAAGTCTCTCACAAACTTCAATATCTCTTTGGAATATTCACATATATGTACATAGACATTTCTACATACAAATCTTCATTCACTCATTATGTATTCTTTCTTTGAGTTTTGCTCAAATAAAAAAAATTGTTGTTAATTGTTTGTGATTGTTTTTGTATTTATTCTGTATGAGGAAACTACAATTCTCATTCCACAATACAACCAATATTCTGCTCCAAAATATATGCAAACGTTTGATGCATCAGTTGCTCTATGAAATGGTGACTTCATGAGACTCAATGAGAAATCCAAATAATATTCTATCTATCTACATATATATGCTAGATTTTAACACAATCCTCTAAACTATTTGTATTAATAAATTATTCATTTTTCATACTGACCCATTTTACAGATGAATTGGGACACACAATCAGTGATGCTCCTTATTTCATCAAACTCTTTTACTTAGGTGAACAAGCTGGGATTAATCATTTCCAAACAGGATAATCCCTTAGCTTGCCCTTTAAGTACAAACCCACTTTGTGGCTTTTTCTGCAAACTCCATGGTGTGAATAATTTTAGCAACTCTTTTTATGCCAATTTGAGTCAAAGCCCTGAAAACCTTTGACAGTCAACTTCTGTTGGCTCACATATAGTTCCCCAGCCCAGGCTTTTAAACTGTTCTATTAGCTTTTGGTAATTTGCAAACTTTCTCTCATGAGCTTCTTCCTGATAGTCCACCCATGGTACTGTTACTTCCCTCATGATCACCATATCAGGGTAGAGTGTTGTATGATGTGATCAAAATTTTAATTGTTTTCCAAGAGCCCTTATTTGTTACCAGCCCAGGGCCAAGGAAAGGAGACACACACTTGTCAATATATTGACTAGTTCTTCTCTCCGGATTTGACAGTGGATATTTTTCTTACTGGAGTAGTATATTTATGGATTTTATAGTTGTATAAATAACACCAGCAATTGTCCTGATTACCTGATCATAGTACCAACTTTAGTGTCCATCTCTCAAAGTCTTAGAGCAGTTACTGAGGAGAAGCTGAAGTGCTCCTCTTCCTGTACATCAAGAGTGAGAAGGTGTTTATCTCCTGTCCCATATCTGGAAGTCTGCAAGGGTAGGTATGATATGATATTGTTTGGACCAAAAATTCTAAGCAGTAGAAGTCGGTCTGCCAAAAATTCAGCAAAGTGATATTTTGACGCATTGTATTCTCCAACTTTTGTCAAGGTTCCTTTTTGTGTTCTATTATTTTGCAGATCCATACTTCCCCAATGCTCACTGCTCTTCTTGGAGGAGATGCTCTTGCTCCCCTTCTTTTGGAATTATTAATGCTGCAGTACGGAAAGTAACCTAGGCCTGAGCACCTTACTGTCCTAATAAGAGCCCTCTGCCTTAAATGTCACTTTGTTGCCTGTAACTCTCTGGTAGCCCTTTATTTTCTGCCGGTACAGATCTTCAAGTCAGCTTTTGCCACTTTGAAGTTCACAGAGTTTCTGTACTGTATTAGTGCTTCCATCCTAGTCAACTTAAACTCTTCTGCATGGCTTTGAAAGAGGAGCTTAAAGGCACTGGTGGTTCTGTATTCTGCATCTCTATTCAATCTCCTTGTCAAGTCAAGCTATAATCACGAATATCTGAGAAATAGAGGAGAAAAAAAAGGTATTTAATTTTTGTCTCATATGTGAAGGTTTGCTGGGCTTTATAAGATAACATGATTTGGACCAAAAATCCTATTGCTTGATTTAATTTTCTTCTGACTTTACACACAGCAATAAAGGTTAAGTGCAAGCTTGCATAGACAGTGCCCAACATTTTTTCCTGGGAACTTTCAACAATTATTAGTCATTTTCAACGGTAAACTTAAGATGTTATTGCTTTTGATGTATAAGTTGTCTTATTTTTTCTATGGTCTCTGTTACATTAAAAATTTAAATTAATATTTTTACATGTTTAGGATACAGTAAACAGTTATAAAGTATGTAAATTATTTTTTATGTGTCATTTGAGTTTACATGCTTATTGATTATTAAATATATTTATTATACAGTTCCTTAGGTTGATTACTGTTTTTTGATGTAGGTTATTTTTTTATTTTATATAATTATGGTTTCTCGTATTTTTAGTCTTTTGTTGCCATTTATATAATAGAGCACAAGAAGTAGTATCCAGTCCATACTAAGAGGATTTTAGGAACAACAGTGAGTGAGATAGAAAGGAGGAAGAAAGAAGTAACCTAGGAATAAAAATATATTCTTATTTGTAGTTGAAAGATTTCATCTATTGATTCAAAAGAAAAGTTTTCATTTATTTTATGAATTGTTTTTCTTTTCTTTTTTTTTTTTATCCTTTTCTAGTTTACATTTAAAATAAAATATACTGGTGAAAGGTTTAAAACATTTTTATGATCTTTTCATTTTTTGGTCCCAAATAAATTTTAATTTTTTATCATTAGGGCTTGATTACAGAAGAATTTTGTGGTTAATAATTTTTTTAAAAAGCAGCATAGTTTTAATTCAAATTTTTATTTACTTTCTAAAATTTAACGAAAGAACTTAAGAATTCCCATATTACAATCTCCTTTTATTTTAGGAAATTTTTGTTTATATTTAAAATATCATTTCAAAAAATGTAACCCTAAACTCAGGTTTATACATTATCATAATTTTATTTTTCTCAAGACTTTTTAAAAACATATGACGAAAATGATAAAAATGTATTCGTTTAATTCATTTCCTTTTTTTACTCAGTAAAAGTCTCACAATAAAAAGAAGCTAAGAATGAAAAAATTCTCCTTATTTTTAAGTGGAAAATTTTATGTATTAATTCAAATGAAATGTATTTGTTTATTCTATGAATAATTTATTTCTTTTAGTTACACTCATTCAAAATTAATATATTTTTTAAAGAAACATGAAAAATATTCATTTAAAAAATCAATTTTTGAGTTATCAATAAAAAATGCTTTCGTTTAATTTAAATTTTTTTTCTCTTTTACCCTCTAAAAATGTAATATTAGAAGTAGGTACAATAAAAAGAAACTAAGAATTAAAAATGTGTCCTCACAATAAAAAGCTAAGTAAGAAAATGTAAAATTTTTTGTATTACAATTTCTTTTTTTGGTTTACATATAAAATAGTATTTTAAAAAAATTACCCCTTGAAACATTTTCCTACTTTTTTTAGTTCTCTAAAAATCAAGAAATATTTTTTTGAATTAATACTAAATTACAAAACCATAATTTTTGAAAAAGCGTTAAATTCAAACTTTGCCAATGGAATCCATGTTATAATTAAACATGGTCTTATGAAGAACTGAAGAGTTGCACATTCTTTTTGCTCCTACATGTGAAGAACTGTGAATAGTTCCATAAATCGATTAATTTTTAATTATTGAATTATATCATTTAATGAATTAAAATCAAAAAGTAAATTTTGTACTTAACCTTATGATAAACATATCAAAATGTATCCACAGTTTTAATGCTCAGTGACATCTATTTTCTGAGTTATAAGTTGACATGTACATACCAAAACAGTCGTGACTTTTTTTATAAATATATTATATAAATAGATGTTTGTGTTGTTTATCAGTATCTAATATTATTAGGAATAAAATGACATTGCATTCTATGTTGATTAATGTGAAGTTTAATGTTACCCTTGTCTGATAAGCAGCATGTCAGTTTTTGTGAAAGGTTTATTGTTGTTTGACTGATGTATAAGTTGGAAGTTTATATATATATATATATATATATATATGTTATTAAAAAAACTTTTAAGTTTCACCTAGAAAGAAGAGCTATAGCTATACATTTTTGTTATAGCAATACTTTACCACAATTTTATAAAACTAGAAAATTAATTAAGATTAATTGCAGGTGAAGCCCACTCAATATATATAATATATATATGTGTGTGTGGTGCTAACTTTTTAATATTTCAATGTTTAATCACATCACACTGAAAATATTAATCAAATATCATCTGCAAAGTATTTCTTTGGAGTTATTTTATATTTTAAAATTTCTTGATTGACATGCACATGTATACACATTCTCTCTCCTCACAGATATACACATATATGCACAAATGAGTTTGCCTATATATATGATTAGTTGTGCATCTAATTTCAGTCTGATCTATTCATTATGTGACATGGAAGAAATCTCCTTTCTACACTTTAAAATGATTGATATTCTTGCATTCAAATGGTGACAAGCACCTGTGTTTGTGACAGGTTAATTAACTGGTGAGACAAGAATGATGATCTAGTCAGAGCTCAAATCCTAAAGTTAAGTTTGTCCTTATCTAAATAAAGACTGGGCCATTTCACTTATTGTATAAAGATGTATTAAGGTATTGGAAGTAACAGTAGAATATAAGAACAATACAATAATTTGTTTTCACTTCAAAAGGGAGAAAAAGACTAAAAAGCATTTTATTATTAAAATTTTTTTTCTTTTAAAATAGAAAGGATATTTGGGTTAGAACTGTATTTAGTTTTTGACAAGCAATTTCTTTTACTATTTTAAAGTTTCAAAATCAGAGCATTGATAATTATTTCTTATTTTACAGATGACTTCAATGGAAAAGTAATTTGAGAACATTTCTGAAAATGCTCAAATCTCAAATATTTTAGGGTATCTAAATTCTTGCTGTATAGAGAAATGAACACAGACATCTCAAGATTTCATGTCTGTTGTATTGAAGATTATCAAATGAAAAGATGTCACATTTAAATCGTCCCACCCAAAACAGCAATGAATTTATAAATTATTTTGTAATTGGTTGTTTAAAAATTAGATTCTTTTCAGATTAGAAAGAGTAAAATATGATGAAGATGAATAATTATTGTTGATAACAATAATCCATGGTATTTTGCTTAAGGATAATGTGACGTTAAATTCTACTCTGGCCTCAAGAGATCGACTTCTCGGTTATTGTCTTCAATTGACTGTTACATAGAATGTGTATCACCGGGAGCAGCCTGGCACTTGACAGTCCACAAAATAAATCCTGGTAAAGACTCCTATTTCGGGCATATGAGAAACAAACAAATAATGTGGATGCTGATTCGAGGTTAAACTGGTCTCAGACGTCAGTAAGGGGTTGCTGATTCACTTTCACATGCACCACCAAGTCGTTTGTCCCCCTACCTTCTCATATCACGGAGGAACGAACTTTTAGGTTAGATAATATCAACTGTTGACAGATTTCCAAATCCTCTTGTAATGTTTAAGGAGGCAATTAGACATTTAGCGAGAATTAATGAAAGCGGTATGAGGCCAAGACAAGATACATGTCAAAAGAAGTCAAATCAACAGAGGAAAGAACACAATCAAAATATTTCAACACAAGGGTGCATTTAAAATATAAGAAAATTTTAATATGTGACAATCAAACAAATAATAAGGAGATTTAAGAAACAGTTCTTTTTTTTTCTTTTCTCTTTAAAATACCAGCAATATTAAGTCAATAGGAAAACGTCAAACAAAAAAGTCTCTCAACAGTGCTTTTTCGTCTTTCTCTTTTTTTCTCTTTCTTTTTCTCTTGCTTGAATAAAAGTGTCTAAGCCGCCGGACTGAGGCGTGTAGCAATGTTCATTCAATAATTTTGACTATTGGTGAAATAGAACATTTACAGTTTTTTTTAATACATACAACTTTCCAATATTTAAGATTGGGAAAGGAAAACAGTTTGAGCTGTACTTATCTTTGACGGGTTTTCAACTTTCAGATTTTCTTTCTTTTTACGGGTGAGCTATCTTTTCCTGGAACTTGTTAAAATCAGCATCTTGTTCCAACACTGGATTTGTCCAAACTAAATATTCTCCTTCAAATTTCTCTAATGCGTGCCGGCCTTTTTGGCGCAAAGATTCTATTGACCAATCATTCGACTTTTCCTCTTCCACCACCTCGTCGAATCACGCCACCCGATTGACCTTGACTTCTTTCGTTTCAACAGACTAAAGTGCAAAGGGTACAGATAGCTTACCCTTTCTCTCCCCACCACTTTAACGGTTGTTCCCTGTGTAGAGAAGAGGAAAATCTCGTATTTTGTTTTGGCACGCAATTTAATTCAACACTGAATTTCACCCAATCAGGATGACATATCCTATTCAGCCCGGACCTTCATTTCCGGCTAGCAAAAAGGGTGAACGGCCAAACACACTCTCTTCAGCTTGAGACGGCGACCAGAACAGACGTGCCTCTGGTCGTCCCTGCTTAGCGATGCTTTTTAGCTAAACAAGCCACCCAGTGGGGACATCTCACTGTGGCTTTAACACTAGCAGCAGCAACATGGACACTCAACGAGGGAACCATCTAATTTATGGATTCTTTACGAGGAATCCCAGTGGAACATAAATTAGAAACATTCAGCATGCCTTCCACAGGCACCACTTCTTGTCACCCCAAAAATTGACTATGTCGATCCGAGCGTCACTCCACTCTCGACACGCAAAACTACACGGTGACTTTGAATACTTCCCTCACACGTCTAACGACACGCTGCGATCTCAACATCTCGCTAAGCCATTTCGTCTCAAACATCCAACAAGCCTAAACACCATGAGTTTGCAGCACCAAGAACAAATAATATTCAAAGCTGCAAATAAAGAACTTTCGTTGTTGTGTGTTGTTAAAGAATAGTTTCGTAATTCATTTGTGTGCCTAAAAACAATAGTGTAATTCCTCAAACCGCTATACCTGTTATCCAATCTTTCTTAATGCCTGTTGATTCAAATAAAGAGGGTATTGACCTCCCCTTCAGTCTCTCTCTATAGCATACCATGTCACAATAATCATATCTGAATTTTCTGGAGGAACCTGTTTAGGGTTTAGCATTATCAACCATTATTTTGATCCTTATGATCTGGGTGATAAACAGGTCTTGTGTAAAGGTGAAAGCATATTACTTTGAATTAAAAGGAAAAGACTCTTAACTAAAAAATAACATTAAAAAAGTAACAGGATATAAAATTACAGAAATGTAATTTCATTACTTTAACATCTTGTAAAAGAGAGTGACTATACTTCATTGGCTATTAAAATTAGTGATGAGTATCTCTTCATGCCCTGTTTTATGGCAACAAATTACCTTGAGAATTAGTTTCTTTTGAATTTTAACTGTGCTCATTCAAGTTTATAATTATGGCAATATTGACAATGGCTCAACCAGTTTTGCCAACTAATAACTTAAATCAAACATGTTTTTTTTTAAAAGGAGATCAGATACCAGTTTTGTTCCACACCATAAATTAGACTTGATATTCTTCAGCATATCATCAGTTTTCACTTTGATATAATTAGTCCTTGTGGCATTATTTTTCTTTTGATTTACTATAGAAAAAAATTTTTTTAAACAAATTAAATTGATAGGTTACTGTGAGATGATTTTAATCAGTTGAATAATAAGTATCAAGTTAAAAAAAGGTGTGTCTTTGAGCCATTAATGGCTTTTATTGAACTTGTTGCAAATTACATAAACTGAGTAGGAACATCTGAATTTCATCATGAGGATTGATGTTTTGCTGTATGACAATAATTAAAAGTTTTTACATGGTGTGAAAATAGGAACTTCGGGAAGATCGGAAAAATAATTATTATAGGAAAAATTGGTGTAAACTGAAAATCACTCACCTATAAAATAATTATTGAATAAAGAATGTTTACACAAGTTCAGTTCAAAAAATTTTCAATTCAAGTCATGATGAATGATTCAGAAAGAAACTTTTCTTAAAAGTTAAAAATGATTCCTTTCATAAATTATGATTGAATAATGAAAATAAACATTGAAATAATTGATCAAATTTACAAGTTGAGACTGGATTTTTTGATTCATATGAATTATCCAAGCATCTCATTTCAATAGAATAATGAAAATAAGTTCTACAAAGTATTTATCAAAAGTCTCTGAATGGGAAGGTAAGTAAGAAAATCCAGATAAAAACACTTAAACAATTTTTATAATGAAATCATTAGTGAGTTTAAATCTCATTGGGTGCCAAATGCTTTTAGCCTTGTACCCCACTAGAGTAAGCTTAATAATAATAACTTGGTCTTTTAACTGAAAGATGACTAAGAAGAGAGTTGCCACTTAGTTTCCTTCACATATCTGTGTGTTTACTGAAGATAAAGGTTAATTTTCCATTGCTTTTTATATATAGGATTAAAGGTTTAATGTTTCTAGCCTTTACTACTTTAAAATTATAAGATTAATAGATAAAGTAACAGAGTAATAAGCAAAGTCAATTTGATGCTGCATTTTATTTTTATTTACTCCTTGGCCTTGTGGGTAGAGTGTTTGCCAATGGTCCGGGAGACCTGGGTTCAATCCCTGGTCGTGTCATACCAAAGACTTTAAAAATGGTACTTGATACCTCCTTGCTTAACATGCAACAATATAAGGTATGTATCAAGGGTAAAGTGGAGCAATCCAGGGAAAGGAGTAGCACCCTCCCCTACACTTTGGTGTAGAAGATATTGAAAAGGGAGCCTTCTGGTCACCCTCAACTATGTTTGCCAACTTTACTTACTTATTATTTGAAAATATCACTGTTGTTATTTACATTGTTACTTTTAATATTTTATTGAAATAATTTTATTCATATTTTTGCATTTTGCTTTTAGCTTAGGAAACAAACAAGTTGAATATTTAAAGGTATTTAAAATATATTGAAGAAAAAATTTGAGCATTCTAGAATATTCTGGCACCTTTGGCTCCAAAATGAAAAATTTGACTTTCTGGGGCAACATTTTTGCCAGATTAATATCTCAAATCTATACATTTTTATTCATTTTGCAAAGACTATGTGATAAGAATTCAGTAATACAACTCTAACCTAACCTATAATACATATGTTAGATTAACCCAAAAACTACTAAATATGCATATCTCATATCAACCCTGACCTAATCTATTAATTATGCATATGTCACATCAACTTTGACCTACTAATTATCTGTCTCAACCCTGACCTAATCTATCATGCATCTCATATCAACCCTGACATGAAATCTCTTATCTTGAAATCATTGGTTGACATTAAATTCAACAAATATTAAATATTATCTAAATTAACTCAGTATTGTATGGGATGAAAATAAAATACTAAAGGACATTTTGTTAAAGGAAAATTATTTTTATTTGCTTTCTGTAAAAATGAATCCCATGATTAATTTTCTTCCAAAAAGATCCTGTCCCCCATCTGTGTGTGCAGAGATATCCACTTCTGTTGATGGTAATTTTATTTGTTTACTGGATGAATTAGACCTTCCTGATCAATTTTAAACTAATTTGGTTTCTTTATTTAATAGCATATCAACTTTCTCATGGGTTATCTAATGCCAAAGCTATACTTGTTGAAGAAACAGCAGTGATATTATTTAACCCATAGTTGGAGGAATAAGGTTTATACCTTCACTAAGGGTATTAGTCCAAAAGATAACATTATATCATGACTGGAGTTTGAACTCACTTACACCAAGGCTGCTGTCCAGCACTTTAGCCATTATGCCACAAGGCCTTCCCCAATTTTAAACTAAAAAGTTCTGGGCACTGCCACTGTATACCTATTTCCAAAGAAGTAAAATACTCTAAAAATGTGCCTAGTTTCATTAAGATTTACCCATTAGCTGAGGAGTTGAATGAGTCATTTCTGATTAAGTTTTTAACTTTCTCCCTGTTATGGTACCTAGCTTATGGACTATAAGGAACTCTTCCTATTACTATGAATACCAGGAGAATATTTATTTCGGTGTTGAGTTAACTCCAGCCTAACACTTTGGCAGTCAGACTGACGTTCAACACTCATTTACCTATGCTGGATTTATACTTTTGTTCAATATACTTGTTTCATGTAATCCCGAGTTTGTGTCTTTCTACCGAGCCTTTTACTGGTCCACAACACTCCCACAAGTTCCAGAGGGTATTCTTGCTGACCCAATATTGCTTGCTTTTTGGAAGAATAAGACTTTCCGGATCTGTTTTAAACTAAAATGTTTCAAGCACCTCTGGGAGCTGCGTGTATGTATGTGTGTTGCACATAACAATCACCAGTAGCAGACAGCAAGTTTACCCAGATGCCCTTCACAGAAAGAGGAAGGAAGAAAAATAGAAAAGTGGTATAGATATATGAATTTATTAATTCCTCCACAGTTGCAGGATGTGACTTTGAGCCAATTTTTTAAACAGAATTTATCAAGTTTGAATTCAAAGCTTTCCTTCTCTTAGACTGGTTGTATAAAAATTAATTCTATCATTAAGATATTTTTGCAATTTGTGAGTAGGAAGATTGTCTTTATCTCAGAATCCAAGAGAATTTTGTATCTCATTTTCCTGGACATTTCGCTGTATAGTGAAAATTTAGTCACTTGACCAATTCCCAGTGGATCATCTCACCCACCCAGTTATTCCTACTTTTATACTCCTTCTGTTTCAAATTACTGCATTTGTTAATCATTTACTGTTTTTTTTCTCTCTCTTTCTCTCCTCATAGCCTACATTTGCTATTCTTTTGAGCTTTATCTATTTTGGTTTTTACATAATTAGTTCTAATGGTCCTATTTTAGGCTGCTATTAATAGTGACTCAGTTTTTTTCTTTAGGTTTCCTTTGCACAGCCATATCCAGGTTATCTTGTGCACAATTTCCTAAGTTTGTCTTCAGATCAGTCCATATAGACGTTTTTCTTCCAGTATTTATTTTCTTGATTTTATGATTTCTTGTATTATTTTTGTTGCTATTGTTGTGAAAATAAACCACACACTTGGTGGGCCGTTGATTGATCATCCAGTTAAGACCTCTTGTTAAATCTTAAATCCAGCCAAGTGGGCATTCACATGTTGAACAAAAAAAAAAAAAAACCAATAAAAAAAAGCAAACAAAAGGAGGAAAGAAAGAAAAGACAAACAACATGGTCTTAATACAGCAACACCATAAGAAAGCAAGGTCTGCAATATATTTGGCACTGTGTGTGTGTGTATATATATATGGCTATCATGAGAACTTTGCAAAAAATCCTACACAGCTTCCAAGCAAATGCTGACTCATGACCATTCATCACCCTTACTCCTCAACATCCTATCTCTGACTGCTTGAGACTCTTCTCTGTTCTGACTTTCTTACTGCCAGAGTCTCACTTCTAACTGACCAACGTCCTTGGCCCTTTACCATCCCGACTTCAGATTCATGTGGCACATTTCTTAGGAGGTCTTGGCACCTAAAATAGACTATGTGTAACCCACACAAAGAGATCCCTCAGAAAATTTAATGCTGTTCAAAGATGCTGAAGATAAAAATCCTTTTGATTCTGATGATCATCCACAAACACACAGAGACCCCCCCCATATATATATATATATATATATATATATATATATATATACACACATGAATGCATATTATTGTGCCACACTGTCATTAGCTATTATAATTAATCTGGAGGTACCCATTGAGTACTGGTTATCGTCATAGAAAATGGACATGGCAACACGAGTTCAAATCCTGGATGAGACTGATTGCATTTCACATAGCACCCTTGGGAAAGGTATGAATCCAATTATTCTCCCTCCAGCTATGGGTAAATAATAGGGCAGACTAGGTTCTTCAGCCTTGGTGAGGCAGCTGGTCTCGGAGAGGGAAAACTCTGAATTCAAACCTGTTAAACTCTGCTTAAAAATTGACCTTGTGTCATATCCTGCCCGAGTGGAGGGGTTGGGTAAATATCATTATAATTAATCTGTTGTTCATTTTTTTGGCCCTGAGCTGCCACATCCATCCAATATTCAATGCTGGTGAGTCCTCTTCTTCCTTCTTTTATTGTAATATTTATTATATTACTCCTTGCAAGTTTTCCTGCCAGTTTTAACTGATGGTATTTCATTGAAATCTAAGTGACAGCAAGTCTCCTCAGGTCTTTTGAACTCTTCTATGCATTCGAGTTGATCTTAACAGTGCTATGGTCTAGATAATCTCAATTCTTCTTCTGATTTCCAGTTCCCTTAATACCTTTTTTAGGCATTTGGGATCCATTCCAAGAGCATTTACTATGATTGGTATCACCTACATGTTACACAGCTTTTTCAGTTCTTTGAAAAGTCTAGGTATTTGTTTATATTTTTACTTTCTTCCATGTTTATGCTGTGCTCTACTGAAATAGCAAAATTCACTCCATGGCAAATTCTTTTTTTTCTTGTTCATTAACACTAGGTCTGGTTTTTTGGCTGAGATTCAGTCATCCATTTGTATTTCAAAGTCCTATAGAATTTTTTGCATCTCATTTTTTTAGACAGATTCTAGTTTGTACTGATACCATTAGTTCGCATTATCAAATTTTAATCTTTTGCACAATTCACAGTGAATCACCTTTCCCACCCAGTCATGCCTAGTCTTATACTCTTTTTGTACTTGTTGTCTTCATTTACTTATGATGTGATTAACCATTTCATTTCTATCACTACATAACCATCACTTCCTCTTTTGCATTTTATCAATTTTTTATTTGATATAATTGGTCCTTATTTTGTGCTGCTATTATTAGAGATTCAGGTTTTCTCTTTAGGTTTTCCCTACTTTGTTATGTCCACATCATCATGTAAAATTTCCTGAGTTTTTCACTGAAAGTAGCCATACAGCAGTTTTTCTTCCTCCTTTGGTTTACTGGATTTTGTTGTTTTATTGTTTGTCATTAAGTTATTTCTGTTGATATTGCAGTTATTGGCTGCAGTTATCAGTCTTTCTTTGCTCTTTTTTAGATATTCCTAAATTGTTGCATCTATACAATCCTTAATGCTGGTGAATCCTCTTCTCTGATGCTAGTGAACCCTCTTCTTCTTTCTTTTCTTGACAGAATAGAATCAGTTGATGTCATCTCTCAAGTGTAAGGTCTTGTGCATTGACATAAATTTCCTTGGTCTTTGGTCAACTTATCCAAGTTTCTCTCTTGTCCATTTTAAGAATGGTCCAGAGTATTCTTACAAGAGGGACTGCTCAAGTATTTCTGCTGTAGAGTTTAGTTGCAAGGAGTATACTTGTTCTTCTGAAGTACTCTTTTTTACATTTTCTTTCAGCTCTCTTTGCTTGATTATGTCTGGTAATATTTGTAGTTCTCTTTCCTTCCCAGTATTCTGTCACTATCCTGATTGGGCAGTTCTATTCCTTTTTTAGTTTCTCTTTTGCTTTTTTTCATTATACACATAGCACATTTTTCAATCGCGAATTCTATTTTTATATCTTGGCTGTTGATTCTAATAGTGTGTGTAAAACTTTCTAATTCTTTTTCTTAGGCAAATATCACAAACCACCTCATATTCATGGATGATATTTTTTTCCTGTGACTTTGTATATTTGTAGCTTTTTGTGTATTTTCTTAGTGTACGATTTAGTTGCATCATTGCTATAACAAATAGTAATGGCAAGAGTGAGTCTTCCTGGAAGATGTGTCATTGGATTTTAACTTCTGCTAGGGTTTGTCTTCTTGATGCTAACTCCATTTTTCAGTTTTCCATAAAAAGGAGAAGAATTTAAGAGAGAACGAGTTTAACCCCAAAACCTGTCGGACCTCTTCCGCACTAATACTAATACTACCAATATCACCGATGCCACCAAAGACCCCACCAAAAACACCACAAACTAAGATACCAATAAAGAAACCAGTGATGAGTGGAAGCAAGTTACTTGGAGAGGGAGAAAGAAAAAGGGGAAAGAGCCATTGATGATATTTATATGATGTAATATCTAAAATTTTACTAGTAATTTTTATCTTTTACATCTAATTAAAGTAAAGTTTAGTACCGGACGTTGGCCTAGGGGTTAGAGTGTTCGCCAATGGAGACCTAGGTTCAATCTCAGGTCGAGTCATACCAAAGACTCAAAAAATGGTACTTGATGCCTCCTTGCTTAACACTCAGCATTATAAGGTACGGATCAAGGGTAAAGTAGAGCAATCCAGGGAAGGAGTAGCGCCCTCCCCTACACATTGGTGTAGTAGCTATCGAAAAGGGAGCCTTCGGGTTACCCTCGACTATGGTCGCCAACTTTACTTTACTTACATCTAATTATTTAAGTGAATTAATAAAATCTCTTGTATGGAGAGTTATGTCTAAAGTGCTTGTATTTACATGGGGAAATCCAATTAAAGCTAAACTAGAACCAATAAAGCCAATTTTTCACTCAGTTCAGTACACATAGAGTCTGAACTTTAAATGTTGGTATTTTTTGCTTGAAAACTATAATTGTGATAATGATGAACATTTAAAGAATAAATAATGTCATTTCACAGAAAATAAATTATTTATATTATTCAACTATCTAGTTTTTCTATGCATATTACTAGAATATAACAAAAATAGCAAATCTTAATAAGGATTTTTATGTTGTATAGTCACAACCATGACCAACTATACAAACACATAATACATACACATCTGCATGCAGAATCATAACGATGACACAATAATAGACGAGCGACACAGTTCTTAGAAAAATATACCTCCCACTTTATTTGAAAGGCTTGAGTGTGAGAGGGAGTTGGAGACCAAACAGAACTGTAACATATTGACCCTCACTCTATTGGCCATAACCGCATTTCTTTCCCGTTCTCCTGGGCTGCTCAACCGGGGGCCTGGCTTTCTCTACCGCATCTTGTCACCAACGGGTCTGGTCTCCAAACTAACTGACTTCCTGTCTTCACAATTGCACTCATTCAACCCATCCACGGTCAAGGTTATAATTCTGATATTCCTCAACCGGATGCACCTGTTATTTACAAAGGTGCATTTCTTATTTTGATAGCCCGGCCGGGTCATAGGTCAATATACAACATTTATTGGCTCATTATTTATAAAATGCTTCATCAATAAATAAAATTCAAAACTGAACAAGCAACTCAGTAAAATTCCAAAGTTAACAAGAATTTCCAGATAGTTTTGGAAAGAGTTTTGTTCTTTTAAGTCAATGCAACTTCAAAAAAGTAAAAAAGCCTGTCAGTTTTCTGTCACAATAGGAACTAAGTTAGTTTTAAGATAATCATAATATGATTTTTATGAATAGGAAGACACACTGACCTTAATAGCAGTCTTCCTTATAGTAAAAAAAAATGATGTTCATTTATTCTATTTTTTTATTTTCAAATTGCACTCTAATTTATTTATATTGCAATCATTGTTCATTAGAGCTTAGAAAAGGAAGTCTTTGTACCTCATCTTTTATACTCAAATAGTTTTATATACTGTGTAAAACATTAGAGTTACACGTTAAGGAAATAAATGTTACATTTCAATAGAACTATAAAATAATGAGATGAATCAAGCAAATAAAATTTCACTACAAATTGAACTTGTTCACTCTTCAGTTGTTTAGGAACCTGGATGGCAAGTTTTTATAAGGTATCACTGTGATACATGATAACAAATTAGTATTCATACTTATTTTTCAAAAATTCTAAATGGGTTGGCAAAATTTGTTTCAAACTTATTCTTAATATTCATAACAGTGAAAAAGAACATCTAACTGTTACAGATTTTATTTGATAAGCACTTCAATCTGTTCTGTTGTATGAGTCTATGCAGTGGTTATAAATGTCAAAGTCTTATGGGAAGGATGGAGTCAACAGTGTCATTTTGCTTGAAGAACAGAAGAAACCTATTTCATTTCTTTTAGATATTAGATTAAGAAATGGGGTTTTGCTAAGAAAAGTAATTATATTTAAGGTTTCTTGTTTGGTCTTCAAAGATCTCAAAATCTCTGATTAATATGTTTCACAGAGCTCCAGCAACTTTGATTTGAGCTCAATCAAACTTTGACACCATATCTCAAGTAACTCTTGTAGGAAAACGAAAACCTATGAGACAAGAATAAAATTAGATTTAGAAATTGTGGTAGTTCATTGTGTCATAAGCTTTATTGTTCAACTTTGGAGCATCCATCTACATCACTGTATAATACTGATCCTTCTTCTTGTGATATCTGAAAAATGCCTATGAGATATCAGTAATAACTGCAGGCACTAAGAAATTATTTGGCTTTATAGAAATATAAAACTTACATTACATGGTTTAAATGACTTTCTTGCGTAGAGTTTTTAAAGGTATAAATCTTACAACTTGCATAATAATCAAATCCATTTTATTACAAAAAGAGAATGAAATAACTATTGATATAGTGATCGATAAGTTTGGTTTCACAGTGTACAATAAACATCTTGTTTCATTGTCATTATTTTTATTCCTGCTAAAAACCAAAGCACAATAGTTGCTTCATTTTAGTTAAATATTTTTGTGAAAATATGAGAGCATATTTTAAATAAATCCTTTTTTTGTTAGAATTTTAATCTGTTCATAAATTATTTAATATGAATTATTTACCCATGAAAAAAAATCACTGCTAAGTTTGAATGAAATGATTTTTTAAAATAAACTAAATAACATATTTATATGTACTGCCCACAGAAGAACCTGACAGGTAGTTTTCCTATCTTCAAAAATCATGTATGTAAATATAAAACATAATATGACAATATATATATATATATATAATCTGAGGAGAAAATCCAAGGAGTAGGAGTAGCCAATTTGAGTGCTCAATGTCAACGGCTATAGATATATAATTAATGTATGATTAAAAATACAGCAAAACTTGATGTCCAGAGCCAAAAAATCCTTTTTATATAAAAATAAAAATAAAAAACTCACTTCTTTGGTGTCATTATGAATTCATTCCTAGTCATGATGACCATGATCCGATGTTGCATGAAATATATATATATATATATATATATATAAAGGTACTGAAAAGTTCTCAGTCCATCAAAGAGGAAAATAATGTCAAGCAATGAAATAATACATGTCATTCATTCCAAAGTTCAATACAATATTTATCAAGTTGCTTTAAACTTGCAAAAAAGTTCAAGAAAATTTTTTAAAAAGATAAAAGTAATTCCTTTGTAAGTTGGGCTGAGAACTTTTCAGCAACATCTTGTGCACACACACACACACACACACATACAAAGGTACTTGCATACACATTTGTAGCTACAGAAACATGAGTCATGATGTCATGAGCTCTTCTGGAGACAGAGAAATGGAATTTTATATCATGTTGAATTTGCTAAATAAAATTCCATAATTATTTAACGGTGAATAGAATGTAATTTGTTAATTTATTGAGTAGAACATTGACCTATGCATGTGCAATGTAGAAATATTGTGTTAGAATATTTCTTAAATTGTGACTGGTTATGTTGATAAATACACTTTTAAAGTAAGATATCTTTAAATATATGTAAGAAAGTAAATTGGCCAACCATAGTTGAGAGCGACGCGAAGGCTCCCTTTTCAAAAACTACTACGCAAAGGTGTAGGGGAGGGTGCTACTCCTTTCCATGGATTGCACAACTTACCCTTGATTCATACCTTATAATAAAAAAAATTTTTTTCTTTTAGTTACACTCAATTAAATAAACAATTCATTCATTTAATTAAAAAATTTTAAGCATTAAGCAAGGAGACATCAAGCTGCAAAATTGTTTAAATATTACACATGGACAGTTTGTATCTGCATAAGCAGAAGTTATGGAAAAGAAACAGAATTATAAAATGAGTGAAACAAACAGAAATATAAAATGGATGAAACAAAAAGTAATATAAAAGGAGTAAAACAAAGAGAAATATTAAATGAGTGAAATAAACAAAATGAAACAAATATGAATTCAATGAAAAAGCAGAAATATAAAATGAGTGAAACAAGTAGAAATATAAAATAAGGGAAACTAACAGAAATATAAATGAAGGAAACAAATAGAAATATAAAATGAGTGAAACGAATAGAAATATAAAATAAAATGAGTGAAAGAAATATAAATATAAATATAAAATGTGTGCAACAAACAGAAATATAAAATGTGTGCAGCAAACAGAAATATAAAATGAGTGCAGCAAACAGAAATATAAAATGAGTGCAACAAACAGAAATATAAAATGAGTGCAGCAAACAGAAATATAAAATGTGTGCAACAAACAGAAATATAAAATGAGTGCAACAAACAGAAATATAAAATGAGTGCAACAAACAGAAATATAAAATGTGTGCAACAAACAGAAATATAAAATGTGTGCAGCAAACAGAAATATAAAATGTGTGCAGCAAACAGAAATATAAAATGTGTGCAGCAAACAGAAATATAAAATGAGTGCAAAAAACAGAAATATAAAATGTGTGCAACAAACAGAAATATAAAATGAGTGCAGCAAACAGAAATATAAAATGTGTGCAACAAACAGAAATATAAAATGTGTGCAGCAAACAGAAATATAAAATGTGTGCAACAAACAGAAATATAAAATGAGTGCAGCAAACAGAAATATAAAATGAGTGCAGCAAACAGAAATATAAAATGAGTGCAACAAACAGAAATATAAAATGAGTGCAGCAAACAGAAATATAAAATGAGTGCAGCAAACAGAAATATAAAATGAGTGAAACGAATAGAAATATAAAATAAAATGAGTGAAAGAAATAGAAATATAAATATAAAATGTGTGCAACAAACAGAAATATAAAATGTGTGCAGCCAACAGAAATATAAAATGAGTGCAGCAAACAGAAATATAAAATATGTGCAACAAACAGAAATATAAAATGTGAGCAGCAAACAGAAATATAAAATGAGTGCAGCAAACAGAAATATAAAATGAGTGCAGCAAACAGAAATATAAAATGAGAGCAACAAACAGAAATATAAAATGAGTGCAGCAAACAGAAATATAAAATGAGTGCAGCAAACAGAAATATAAAATGAGTGCAACAAACAAAAATATAAAATGAGTGCAACAAACAGAAATATAAAATGAGTGCAGCAAACAGAAATATAAAATGAGTGCAGCAAACAGAAATATAAAATGTGTGCAACAAACAGAAATATAAAATGTGTGCAGCAAACAGAAATATAAAATGAGTGCAGCAAACAGAAATATAAAATGAGTGCAACAAACAGAAATATAAAATGAGTGCAGCAAACAGAAATATAAAATGAGTGCAGCAAACAGAAATATAAAATGAGTGAAACGAATAGAAATATAAAATAAAATGAGTGAAAGAAATATAAATATAAATATAAAATGTGTGCAACAAACAGAAATATAAAATGTGTGCAGCAAACAAAAATATAAAATGAGTGCAGCAAACAGAAATATAAAATGTGTGCAACAAACAGAAATATAAAATGAGTGCAGCAAACAGAAATATAAAATGAGTGCAGCAAACAGAAATATAAAATGTGTGCAACAAACAGAAATATAAAATGTGTGCAGCAAACAGAAATATAAAATGAGTGCAGCAAACAGAAATATAAAATGAGTGCAACAAACAGAAATATAAAATGAGTGCAACAAACAGAAATATAAAATGTGTGCAACAAACAGAAATATAAAATGAGTGCAACAAACAGAAATATAAAATGTGTGCAACAAACAGAAATATAAAATGAGTGCAGCAAACAGAAATATAAATGAGGGAAAGAAACAGAAATATAAAATGTGTGCAGCCAACAGAAATATAAAATGAGTGCAGCAAACAGAAATATAAAATGTGTGCAACAAACAGAAATATAAAATGAGTGCAGCAAACAGAAATATAAATGAGGGAAAGAAACAGAAATATAAAATGAGTGCAGCAAACAGAAATATAAAATGTGTGCAACAAACAGAAATATAAAATGAGTGCAGCAAACAGAAATATAAAATGTGTGCAACAAACAGAAATATAAAATGAGTGCAACAAACAGAAATATAAAATGTGTGCAACAAACAGAAATATAAAATGAGTGCAACAAACAGAAATATAAAATGAGTGCAGCAAACAGAAATATAAAATGAGTGCAGCAAACAGAAATATAAAATGTGTGCAACAAACAGAAATATAAAATGTGTGCAGCAAACAGAAATATAAAATGAGTGCAGCAAACAGAAATATAAAATGAGTGCAACAAACAGAAATATAAAATGAGTGCAGCAAATAGAAATATAAAATGAGTGCAGCAAACAGAAATGTAAAATGAGTGAAACGAATAGAAATATAAAATAAAATGAGTGAAAGAAATAGAAATATAAATATAAAATGTGTGCAACAAACAGAAATATAAAATGTGTGCAGCAAACAGAAATATAAAATGAGTGCAGCAAACAGAAATATAAAATGTGTGCAACAAACAGAAATATAAAATGAGTGCAGCAAACAGAAATATAAAATGAGTGCAGCAAACAGAAATATAAAATGTGTGCAACAAACAGAAATATAAAATGAGTGCAGCAAACAGAAATATAAAATGTGTGCAGCAAACAGAAATATAAAATGAGTGCAACAAACAGAAATATAAAATGTGTGCAACAAACAGAAATATAAAATGAGTGCAACAAACAGAAATATAAAATGAGTGCAGCAAACAGAAATATAAAATGAGTGCAACAAACAGAAATATAAAATGTGTGCAACAAACAGAAATATAAAATGAGTGCAACAAACAGGAATATAAAATGAGTGCAACAAACAGAAATATAAAATGAGTGCAGCAAACAGAAATATAAAATAAGTGCAACAAACAGAAATATAAAATGAGTGCAACAAACAGAAATATAAAATGAGTGCAACAAACAGAAATATAAAATGAGTGCAACAAACAGAAATATAAAATGTGTGCAACAAACAGAAATATAAAATGAGTGCAACAAACAGAAATATAAAATGAGTGCAACAAACAGAAATATAAAATGTGTGCAACAAACAGAAATATAAAATGAGTGCAGCAAACAGAAATATAAAATGAGTGCAACAAACAGAAATATAAAATGTGTGCAACAAACAGAAATATAAAATGAGTGCAACAAACAGGAATATAAAATGAGTGCAGCAAACAGAAATATAAAATGTGTGCAACAAACAGAAATATAAAATGTGTGCTACAAACAGAAATATAAAATGAGTGCAACAAACAGAAATATAAAATGAGTGCAGCAAACAGAAATATAAAATGAGTGCAGCAAACAGAAATATAAAATGAGTGCAGCAAACAGAAATATAAAATGTGTGCAACAAACAGAAATATAAAATGTGTGCAACAAACAGAAATATAAAATGAGTGCAGCAAACAGAAATATAAAATGAGTGCAGCAAACAGAAATATAAAATGTGTGCAACAAACAGAAATATAAAATGAGTGCAACAAACAGAAATATAAAATGTGTGCAACAAACAGAAATATAAAATGAGTGTAACAAACAGAAATATAAAATGAGTGCAACAAACAGAAATATAAAATGAGTGCAACAAACAGAAATATAAAATGTGTGCAACAAACAGAAATATAAAATGAGTGCAGCAAACAGAAATATAAAATGAGTGCAACAAAAAGAAATATAAAATGTGTGCAACAAACAGAAATATAAAATGTGTGCAGCAAACAGAAATATAAAATGAGTGCAACAAACAGAAATATAAAATGTGTGCAACAAACAGAAATATAAAATGAGTGCAGCAAACAGAAATATAAAATGTGTGCAACAAACAGAAATATAAAATGTGTGCAGCAAACAGAAATATAAAATGTGTGCAACAAACAGAAATATAAAATGAGTGCAGCAAACAGAAATATAAAATGAGTGCAACAAACAGAAATATAAAATGTGTGCAACAAACAGAAATATAAAATGAGTGCAGCAAACAGAAATATAAAATGAGTGCAACAAACAGAAATATAAAATGTGTGCAACAAACAGAAATATAAAATGAGTGCAGCAAACAGAAATATAAAATGAGTGCAGCAAACAGAAATATAAAATGAGTGCAGCAAACAGAAATATAAAATGAGTGCAACAAACAGAAATATAAAATGTGTGCAACAAACAGAAATATAAAATGAGTGCAGCAAACAGAAATATAAAATGAGTGCAACAAACAGAAATATAGAATGTGTGCAACAAACAGAAATATAAAATGAGTGCAGCAAACAGAAATATAAAATGAGTGCAACAAACAGAAATATAAAATGTGTGCAACAAACAGAAATATAAAATGTGTGCAGCAAATAGAAATATAAAATGAGTGCAACAAACAGAAATATAAAGTGTGTGCAACAAACAGAAATATAAAATGAGTGCAACAAACAGAAATATAAAATGAGTGCAGCAAACAGAAATATAAAATGTGTGCAACAAACAGAAATATAAAAGGAGTGCAGCAAACAGAAATATAAAATGTGTGCAGCAAACAGAAATATAAATGAGGGAAAGAAACAGAAATATAAAATGTGTGCAACAAACAGAAATATAAATGAGGGAAAGAAACAGAAATATCAAATGTGTGCAACAAACAGAAATATAAATGAGGGAAAGAAACAGAAATTCAAATAAGTGAAATGAACAAATAGTTTGAATCAATAAAATTAAAAATATATAAAATCAGTTAAAACCAACAGTGACTTTAATCAGGTGATAAGTACAGAACCTAAGTAACTAGAATGTTTAACTAATGATTTACTACTTGAAAAAGAGGATGATATTAAATTGTTGATTTTTTTCATTAATTTACATGCTAATGGGATCACTTGATGCCACTACTTTAGGACTGTTTCCTCTGCTTCTGGAGCTTTTACTCCCACCACACTTAAGTGAATATATAATGTCAACTAATAGTTGATTTCATTTTAGGTATCATTGTAGTAAAGATTTTTTTAAAATTAGTTACTTGAATTTGTCACTTTTTTTTTTCTCGCCAAAATACAAACAACAAAAGCCAAATTTAACATTTTCTTTTTTTATTTAATTTTTTTATTACATTTTAACAAGACAGCTATTGATTAAAGTAATCCTGTAGAAATAATAATATCTATTTTTTTTTCATGTGTTGTAAATAGTAGCTACCTATTTCCCATCTTTGTCAAAAGTTGATGTTTAGGTAAAAACCAGGATTTTAGATTTTGATTTTCAAGCTATGTAGCCTCCCGATTTTCAAAGATTGCTTTATCTTTCTTTTTTGTCTTTTGCAAAACTAAGCCAAACTCTGTAAATGTTGGCACACATTAGACAGAGAAGACTTGAAAAAACTTACAACAACATGGCTTTCCACAGATTATTATTTATTGTTAGGAGGAGTATCTAACATGAGAGATTCTTTTTTGCTTCATGAGGAACAAAAAATGTATATCAAAACCTTCCTTGAGTTCAGTAAATATATAACTCTACACCAAATTATTCATTACCCAGTTAGCTGGGGCTGTAGAATATGCTGACTGCATCGCTGCTGAGAAGTAAGACCCCTCACCAATGTGTGTCCTGAATAGGACACTAAGCTGCATCTGATGGTGATACTCCAATCCTGGAGCTCTCAGGAATGTGGAGTCCCCCTTTATTGCCATTAATCCCAGATATACTCTGGCCCAGAGTGGTAGTACTAGTTAGGCTCCTATCTATGGTTTAAATAGAACTGTTTGATCATTTAACTGTATGCAAACAAATGATTGATGTTAAATTGAATTGTTTGTGTTGCATTGCAATGCTTGAAATCATTTAACTATGTGTAAATAAAACTGTTGGCATTAGATTGCAATACTTGAAGCCATTTAAGTGTGTGCAAACAAATAATTAATAATAAAAAGGATTATTTGTATTAGAGAGCAATACTTGAAAGCATTTAAATGTGGGTAAACAAATGAGCTCTGGGTTATTTAAATGTTACCTTCAAACTATTCATTTAAAAATCATATATATTAAACAAGATTTGGCATTAAATAACCTAGAAGTACTAATATGCCATAAAATCCAACCAATCAACCAAATTATTTAGATATTTATAGAGGACAGACAAACAGACTTTTCTTTATTATTAATATAGATGAGACAAAACCTGCTATAATATTACAATAAATTAATTATAATAAATTAATTTTCTATATTAACTTGGATTTTGCCTTAAAATCTTCTATTCTGACTTAATTTCTGCATTTCTTTTTCTTCTTCCCCCTTTTTGTTATCTTACTTTATCCTTACTGTTCTTTCTTCTTTTTTTCCCCTTCTTTTTAGTCACCTCTTTTTGTCTCAATTTTCTTTTTTCTTCCCTTCTTTCTCTTCCTCCTTAATCATTTGCTCTTTATCTTTACTCTTTCTTTTTCTTCTTCTCCCTTTTTTGTTATCTCACTTTATCCTTACTTTTCTTTCTTCTCTTTTATCCTCTCTTTTTATCTTTAATCTTTCTTTTTCTCTTTTCCTCATCCTTACTACACACACATTATTTTCTTAACATAAGTAATATTAAGTATATATTCTATTTACAAAATTTTTCAGAGCTTAAGAGTTTAATGTCACAAATAATGATAGAAATCTTATAAAAACAGTTTCAAAGAGTAGAATAATTTCTCAGACTTTTATAAAGTGACAGAACATTTTAAGAATCAGTGTCAAATAACAGTGGCAGAGAACAATTTTATGAATGTTATTTATTCTAAGAAAGATTCTTTGTTTTATCCTGAAAAAAAATTGTACTCTATTTGGTTCAAGTTTTCTGGCAACTTCTTTCCTTAGATTATAGCTTTGCAGTTTCAGTGATGTCTGATTTGTGCAATTTAAAGATTGTGTCTTATATCATGTGCCTTATTGATTTCAATAATGACAGCCAGTCCTCCCACCCACAAAAAAGTCACCTGAGATGTTTATGAGTTTGATGTTAGATTTAAGTCTTTTTAATGTCTATTAATGAAAGCTTTCACCGTTGATTAGTATGTAATGGTCATCTGAAGTGACCACTGCTCTTTAGAATTAAAGGTACATAAATCAGTAAAATGTTCATCCTTTTCCATGAGAACAAATTTCTGCAAATTGAAAATGCTTTTAATTTTTCAAATATCTTGTTAATCTTCATAAGCTATGAACTCACTAATTAACTTTACAGCAACAGCCACTTTATTCTCCTCAAGAAAGTAATGTTCTGTATAAATGACGTAATTCACAAATGGGAAAGTACTATAAATGGTGTTACCCATTATAACTTTAACAAGGTAAGTTAGAATTCTGTTGAATATTGTGCTGGAGCTTATTAATTAAGAGGCTGGATTTTTACCAAAGAAATATATTAACCCCCTCTTCCCCAAAAATCATATCATTAACTGAAATGATAATAATTACAATAATATTAAGTAAAGTCCTTCCAAATTTAATTATTGAAAATTTAAAAAATATCAAGTTGAAAATTCTTTTACTCACAATAAATAATGCTTATTGATGTATCCATTTTATTTCCTATATGTAAATAATTCACATATTTTATACCATCGTTGGCATCAGTCTTCCAAGTCCAAAAGAGAGTGTACCATATATTGCTTGTATTTTGTTGTTTCATACTTTATCTTATACTAATATATTAACAAAAAGCTCTTCACCTGATCTTAAAAAAAGAAAAAATGGTGTGGGCTGTTTAAGTAGGTTGGAGTTATCAGAATGTTTTATATTCTGGAAAATAGTCCAAAAAAATGTTGGATTTCCTTATGAAAATGTTAAAAGGGATTAGATATTACTGGATTTAGATAATATCATTATCAGCAGATTTTGAATTTACTGAAAAAATGTTAGTAATTAAATTTTTCAAAAACTGATGCTTTCATATAATCAGTGAGATTTAAAAGATTTTGAGTTTTGTTTTGTTTTCAATTAATTTGAATGTGAATTGTGTATATTTAAATAATTATACGATGAAACTGTTGAAAATTTTATATTTTTTTTTGGTCATCCTTTTGTTTGATAATGAGCTTCTAAAAAATTTAGATGTATAATGTGGACTAAAGCTGATTTTGTTAGGCATATAGTAACTTAGCATTTTGGACTCATAGATTTTCTTATGTGTTTCGTTTTCACTGTCTGCTGATCATTATTTAGCTTTTAGCTGTCATTTGGCTTCAGATGTATTTATGTATATTTATAGAAGGCAATGAACATTTCTGTTTCTTTGCTGCCTTTCTGATGATCATTCTAACCTCAGTACATCTTTCTTCCTAATTCAGTTCAAGCTTATGAATACAGAATTACTTGTGTACAGTTTTTTATTCAAAGAGTGAGTGAGTTAATGCAAAACGTGCCATGTGTAATATTATTCTGGAGGGAGTTTTCTCTTTCTCATTGGACAGAGCTTTCTTGCTGGTTTTCTTGTTTGTTGACACTCAGCTCTTTCATTGTTACTTTGTTCCTTTATCTGATTACTTGCTGAGAAAAGGTCACCTTTCTTTAACTTGACGGTTTTATTGTTTTGTTCCTTCTGTCACTTTGCCCAATTACTCTTTGTTTCTGATCGTGTGATCACCTCTTTCTTCTACTGAATTCAAAATGTAAATCTTTGCACGCAACTGATATCACAGCAGGCCTGTTTGTTTTGACCCCATCACTATTGTTTGACATGTGTCAAATAAATTTTGTATTTTGTGATATGACTATTTTGTGTTTGCCATGAAAGTGCACCTAATGACTTCATGGGATAACCTCATGCATAATAAGACAAAACATTATGACCAGTGACATGTGGCAAGAATGATTGCTACTGTTTTGTATAAAATGCACAAGTCAGTGTCAGAGGTATATAAGTGGCTAAGTCAGCAGCCTTAAGTTCTTCCTTTTGATGAGCTGAATGTTGTAAGAATCAAGTGATTTTCATAAAGGTCAAATCGTTATGGCCAGAAATTTAGGTCAGATCATTTTCAAAACCAGACTTGTAAGGTGCCCGTTTCATATCAGTAATGATCAGGTTTGAACAAATCACCAAATCACTTGAAAAGTCATCAGGCAACCAAGGCTTATCAATTTGAGTAGAGACCCTACCTGATTTGTTCAAATTAGTTTTATGAGCACATGAAGGACAAATACTTTATTAAGCAGGGAACCATTTTGTTCATCAGTGTATATCCAGTCAAAATACATTCTGTCTTTATTGAAATCTAGTAGATACACATAAAAATCAAACAAATGAGAAATGAGAGCAGAAGTCCTTGTATAATTTTTAAAAACTCCAATTGAATTACTTGGATAATTTGTAAAATTTTCACCCTCACAACTTTAATTTCTTTTATCTTTCTGTCAGTATAACTGACAAACCTTAATTTTGTATGATACGAAAAATATTTTTTCTCCATAACTCTATTACTTAAAATCTTAGATTTTGCTATGCTGTCACAGTGAAAAAAGCTACAGAAAGTTGCCTGTGGCTAAATACTAGCTGTAGCAGGTATATTTTGATTTTGTTGAATATTTAAGATAACTTTCAATTGTAGAGATAATAAGAATTATAGAGAGACATGTATGCTTTAATATTTTCCATTGAGAAAGCTCTTCTATAAGAATACTGAAAGAATTAAATATATAATTACTATCTAGGTATTTACAAACTGTTATTGGATCCAGAGTAGTAGGATAACAAGTGTTTGAAGAATCTATGTGTTTGGGGGAAGAATAAGAAGTATACTATACATTGCGGATTGATCGATATAAAAATATTGTTTTATAATATAGATATTCCTTATTATCTACACTTCCCATTTAAGAGTATAAACATTTGATCAGAGTGGAAAATCAAACTATTTATATATCTGTATGTACATGTGAATGTGTGCATGTGTGTGTGTGTGTGTGTGTTGTATTTTAATTATGAATGTATAAATTATGCATAGATAATACACACATTTTGACTGAAAGTATTTTTTACCATCTTGGTGAAGCAGCAATGCATACACATATTTTTTCTCTAGCTATAGGCTAAATAGCACAATTACTTTTCTTCTACATGGATGGCTTTGGCATTAAACAATCCATTAAGATTGATATGCCATTAAACAAAAAAAAAACAGACCAAACCAAATCAAACACATTTTTTCTTTGATAATGAATATCATTAAAGGATATAAATCAATTAGTTTTAAATATGATTGGTTGCCAGTGAGGAAGTATAAATATTTAGTTTGAGAAGTGAGGTTTTATTTATCCCTAAAATCTGAGGCTTCATAATTCTTTTTATCTGAGGAATGGTACATGTAGAAATAATCAACTCAAAATGCACAGAAGGAAAAAAAGCCCCAAAAAACAAGGGAAATATATGTTTTGTGAATAAATGCAAGTTTTATTTTGGAAGAAGTTTTTAGAAAGCATTTATTTTCTTATTCAAAGGTATGTTCATTGTAGGCATGAATTCATAATTAGATCTTTCATGTAAAGTATGAAATTGAACCTGGATACTCAAAACGTTTTCTTTGGGAAAATGACTGTAACTGAAGGTTTTCAAGCTACAAAGTGTAAATTTCTGAATAATAGTCCTCACAATTAAAATTCTTTGGTTTGCTTGGTTAGATAAAAGAAATAAGGAGACTTAATGAAGTTGGTTGGGTAAAAGAAAAAAGGAGACTCCATAAAGTTGGTTAGGTAAAAGAAATAAGGAGACTTCATAAAGTCGGTTAGATAAAAGAAATAAGGAGACTTCATAAAGTTAGTTGGGTAAAAGAAATAAGGAGACTTCACAAAGTTGGTTGGGTAAAAGAAATAAGGAGACTTAATAAAGTTGGTTGGGTAAAAGAAATAAGGAGACTTAATAAAGTTGGTTAGGTAAAAGAAATAAGGAGACTTCACAAAGTTGGTTGGGTAAAAGAAATAAGGAGACTTAATAAAGTTGGTTGGGTAAAAGAAATAAGGAGACTTAATAAAGTTGGATAGGAGAAAGAAATAAGGAGATTTCATGGAGTTGGTTAGGTAAGAGAAATAGGGAGACTTCATAAATTTGGTTGGGTAAAGAAATAGGGACACATCATAAAGTTGGTTAGATAAAAGAAAAAAGGAGACTTTATAGAGTTGATTAGGTAAAAGAAATAAGGAAACTTCATGAAGTTGGTTGGGTAAAAGAAATAAAGAGACTTCATGAAGTTGGTTAGATAAAAGAAATAAGGAGACTTCATGAAGTTGGTTGGGTAAAAGAAATAGGGAGACTTCATAAAGTTGGTTAGGTAAAAGAAATAAGGAGATTTAATAAAGGTGGTTACGTAAAAGAAATAAAGAAACTTCATAAAGTCGGTTAGGTAAAAAAAATAAGGAGACTTCATGAAGTTCGTTAGGTAAAAGAAATAAGGAGACTTCATAAAGTCGGGTAGGTAAAAGAAATAAGTAAACATCATAAAGTTGGTTGGGTAAAGAAATAAGGAGACTTCATGAAGTTGGTTGGGTAAAAGAAATACAGTGACTTCATGAAGTTGGTTAGGTAAAAGGAATAAGGAGACTTCATAAAGTCGGTTAGGTAAAAAAAATAAGGAGACTTAATAAAGTTGGTTGGGTAAAAGAAATAAGAAGACTTCATAAAGTTTGTTAGGTAAAAGAAAAAAGGAGACTTAATAAAGTTAGTTGGGTAAAAGAAATAAGGAGACTTCACAAAGTTGGTTAGGTAAAAGAAATAAGGAGACTTCATAAAGTTCGTTAGGTAAAAGAAATAAGCAGACTTCATTAAGCTGGTTAGGTAAAGGGAAATAAGGAGACTTAATAAAGTTGGATAGGTGAAAGAAATAAGGATATTTCGTGGAGTTGGTTGGGTAAAAGAAATAAGGAGATTTCATAGAGTTGGTTGGGTAAAAGAAATAAGGAGACTTAATAAAGTTGGTTGGGTAAAAGAAATAAGGAGACTTAATAAAGTTGGTTGGGTAAAAGAAATAAGGAGACTTCACAAAGTGGGTTAGGTAAAAGAAATAAGGAGACTTGATAAAGTTGGTTAGGTGAAAGAAATAAGGAGATTTCATAGAGTTGGTTAGGTAAAAGAAATAGGGAGACTTCATGAATTTGGTTGTATAAAAGAAATAAGGAAACTTAATAAAGTTGGTTAGGTAAAAGAAAAAAGGAGATTTCATAGAGTTGGTTAGGTAAAAGAAATAGGGAGACTTCATGAATTTGGTTGGGTAAAAAAACATAAGGAGACTTCATAGAGTGGTTAGGTAAAAGAAATAAGGAGACTTCATAAAGTTTCGGGTAAAAAAAAAGTGAGACTTCATGAAGTTGTTTAGGTAAAAGAAAAAAGGAGACTTCATAAAGTTGGTTAGGCAAAAGAAATAAGGAGACTTCATAAATTTGGTTAGGCAAAAGAAATAAGGAGATTTAATAAAGTTGGTTTGGTAAAAAAATAAGGAGACTTCAAGAAGTTGGTTGGGTAAAAGAAATAGGGAGACTTCATAAAGTTGTTGCGTAAAAGAAATAAGGAGACTTCATAAGGTTGGTTGTATAAAAGAAATAGGGAAACTTCCTAAAGTTGGTTGTATAAAAGAAATAAGGAGACTTCATAAAGTTGGTTGGATAAAGAAATAAAGAGACTTCATAAAGTTGGTTAGGTAAAAGAAAAAGGGAGACTTCCTAAAGTTGGTTGGGTAAAAAATATAAGAAAACTTCATGAAGGTGTTTAGAAAAAGACATAAGGAAACTTCATGAAGTTGATTTGGTAAAAGAAAAAAGGAGACTTCATAAAGTTGGTTAGGTAAAAGGAAAAATGAGACTTAATAAAGTTGGTTAGGTAAAAGAAAAAAGGAGACTTCATGAAGTTGGTTGGGTAAAAGAAATAGGGAGATTTCACAAATTTAGTTTGGTAAAAGAAATAAGGGGACTTCATAAAGTCGGTTAGGTAAAAAGAATAAGGAGACTTCATAAAGTTCGTTAGGTAAAAGAAATAAGGAGACTTCATAAAGTCGGTTAGGTAAAAGATATAAGTAAACATCATAAAGTTGGTTGGGTAAAGAAAAAAGGAGACTTCATGAAGTTGGTTGGGTAAAAGAAATACAGTGACTTCATGAAGTTGGTTAGGTAAAAGGAATAAGGAGACTTCATAAAGTTGGTTGGGTAAAAGAAATACGGAGACGTCATAAAGTTAGTTAGGTAAAAGAAATAAGGAGACTTAATAAAGTTGGTTGGGTAAAAGAAATAAGGAGACTTCATAAAGTTGGTTAGGTAAAAGAAATAAGGAGACTTCATAAAGTCGGTTAGGTGAAAGAAATAAGGAGACTTAATAAAGTTAGTTGGGTAAAAGAAATAAGGAGACTTCACAAAGTTGGTTAGGTAAAAGAAATAAGGTGACTTCATAAAGTTCGTTAGGTAAAAGAAATAAGCAGACTTCATTAAGCTGGTTAGGTAAAGGGAAATAAGGAGACTTAATAAAGTTGGATAGGTGAAAGAAATAAGGATATTTCGTGGAGTTGGTTGGGTAAAAGAAATAAGGAGATTTCATAGAGTTGGTTGGGTAAAAGAAATAAGGAGACTTAATAAAGTTGGTTGGGTAAAAGAAATAAGGAGACTTAATAAAGTTGGTTGGGTAAAAGAAATAAGGAAACAACATGAAGTTGTTGGGATAAAGAAATGAGGAGACTTCATAAAGTTGGTTAGGTAAAAGAAATAGGGAGACTTCCTAAAGTTGGTTTGGTAAAAAATATAAGAAAACTTCATGAAGTTGGTTAGGAAAAAGAAATAAGGAAACTTCATGAAGTTGATTTGGTAAAAGAAATAAGGAGACTTCAAAAAGTTGGTTAGGTAAAAGAAATAAGGAGACTTAATAAAGTTGGTTGGGTAAAAGAAATAAGGAGACTCTTAAAGTTGGTTGGGTAAAAGAAATAAGGAGATTTCATAGAGTTGGTTGGGTAAAAGAAATAAGGAGACTTAATAAAGTTGGTTGGGTAAAAGAAATAAGGAGACTTAATAAAGTTGGTTGGGTAAAAGAAATAAGGAGACTTCACAAACTGGGTTAGGTAAAAGAAATAAGGAGACTTAATAAAGTTGGTTGGGTAAAAGAAATAAGGAGATTTCATAGAGTTGGTTAGGTAAAAGAAATAAGGAGACTTCATGAAGTTAGTTTGGTAAAAAAAATAAGGAGACTTAATAAAGTTGGTTGGGTAAAAGAAATAGGGAGACTTCATAAAGTTGTCGGGTAAAAAAAATTGGGAGACTTCATGAAGTTGGTTAGGTAAAAGAAATAAGGAGACTTCATGAAGTTGGTTAGGCAAAAGAAATAAGGAGACTTCATAAAGTTGGTTGGGTAAAAGAAATAGGGAGACTTCATAAAGTTGGTTAGGCAAAAGAAATAAGGAGACTTCACAAAGTTGGTTAGGTAAAAGAAATAAGGAGACTTAATAAAGTTGGTTAGGTGAAAGAAAAAA
This sequence comes from Sepioteuthis lessoniana, assembly GCA_963585895.1. Lineage (NCBI taxonomy): Eukaryota > Metazoa > Mollusca > Cephalopoda > Myopsida > Loliginidae > Sepioteuthis > Sepioteuthis lessoniana. Next base: position 56,691,012 of record OY757920.1, read on the forward strand.
AAAGATTTCATAGAGTTGGTTAGGTAAAAGAAAAAGGGAGATATCAGAAATTTGGTTGTATAAAAGAAATAAGGAAACTTAATAAAGTTGGTTAGGTAAAAAAAATAAGGAGATTTCATAGTGTTGGTTAGATAAAAGAAATAGGGAGACTTAATAAATTTTGTTAGGTAAAAGAAACAAGGAGATTTCATAGACATGGTTAGGTAAAAGAAATAAGGAGATTTCATAGAGTTTCGGGTAAAAAAAAAATAGTGAGACTTCATAAAGTTGGTTAGGTAAAAGAAATAAGGAGACTTCATAAAGTTGGTTTGGCAAAAGAAATAAGGAGATTTAATAAAGTTGGTTGTATAAAAGAAATAAAGAAACTTCATAAATTTGGTTGGGTAAAAGAAATAGGGAGACTTCATGAAGTTTGTTGGATAAAGAAATAAGGAGACTTCAAAAAGTTGCTTAGGTAAAAGAAATAAGGACAGTTAATAAAGTTGGGTAGGTAAAAGAAATAAGGAGACTTCATGAAGTTGATTAGGTAAAAGAAATAGGGAGACTTCACAAAGTTAGTTTAGTGAAAGAAAAAAGGAGACTTCAAAAAATTGGTTGGTTAAAAGAAATATGGAGACTTCACAAAGTTCGTTTGGTGAAAAAAATAAGGAGACTTAATAAAGTTGGTTAGGTAAAAGAAGAAAGGAGACTTCATGAAGTTGGTTTGGTAAAAGAAATAAGGAGACTTCAAAAAGTTGGTTAGGTAAAAGAAATAGGGAGACTTCATAAAGTCGGTTAGGTAAAAAATATAAGGAGACTTAATAAAGTTGGTTGGGTAAAAGAAATAAGAAGACTTCAAAAAGTTTATTAGGTAAAAGAAATAAGGAGACTTAATAAAGTTGGTTGGGTAAAAGAAATGAGGAGACTTCACAAAGTTGGTTAGGTAAAAGAAATAAGGAGACTTCATAAAGTTCGTTAGGTAAAAGAAATAAGCAGACTTCATTAACCTGGTTAGGTAAAGGGAAATAAGGAGACTTAATAAAGTTGGTTAAATGAAAGAAATAAGGAGATTTCATGGAGTTGGTTAGGCAAAAAAAAAGGAGATTTAATAAAGTTGATTTGGTAAAAGAAATGAGGAGACTTGAAAAAGTTGGTTGGGTAAAAGAAATAGGGAGACTATATAAAGTTTGTTGGCTAAAAGAAATAAGGAAACAACATGAAGTTGTTGGGATAAAGAAATGAGGAGACTTCATAAAGTTGGTTAGGTAAAAGAAATAGGGAGACTTCCTAAAGTTGGTTTGGTAAAAAATATAAGAAAACTTCATGAAGTTGGTTAGGAAAAAGAAATAAGGAAACTTCATGAAGTTGATTTGGTAAAAGAAATAAGGAGACTTCAAAAAGTTGGTTGGGTAAAAGAAATGAGGAAACTTCATGAAGTTAGTTTGGTAAAGAAATAAGGAGACTTCATAAAGTTGGTTGGCTAAAAGAAATAAAGAAACTTAATAAAGTTGGTTCGGTAAAAGAAAAATGGAGATTTCATAAAGTTGATTAGGAAAAAGAAAAAAGGAGACTTCATGAAGTTGGTTTGGTAAAAGAAATAAGGAGACATCATAAAGTTAGTGAGGTAAAAGAAAAAAGGACACTTCCTAAAGTTTGTTAGGTAAAAGAAATAAGGAGACTTCATGAAGTTGGTTAGGTAATAGAAATAAGGAGACTTCATAAAGTTTGTTAGGTAAAAGAAATAAGGAGACATCATGAAGTTGGTTGGGTAAAAGAAATAGGAAGACTTCAAAAAGTTACGTGGGTAAAAGAAATATGGAGACTTCATAAAATTGTTGGGTAAAAGAAATAAGGAGACTTCATAAAGTTGGTTAGGTTAAAGAAATAAGGAGACTTCATAGAGTTGGTTAGGTTAAAGAAATAAGGAGATTTAATAAAGTTAATTGGGTAAAAGAAATTAGGAGACTTCATGAATTTGGTTAGGTAAAAGAAATAAGGACACTTAATAAAGTTGGTTAGGTAAAAGAAATAAGGAGATTTAATAAATTTGGTTGAGTAAAAGAAATAAGGAAACTTCATAAAGTTGGTTAAGTAAAAGAAATAAGGAGAGTTCATAGAGTTGGTAAGGTAAAAAAAAAAGGAGACTTCTTAAAGTTGGTAGGGTAAAAGAGAAAATGGAGACTTCATAAAGTTGGTTAGCTAAAAGGAATAGGGAAATATCATAAATTTGGTTAGGTAAAAGAAATAAGGAGACTTAATAAAGGTGATAATGTAAAAGAAATAAGGAGATTTCATAGAGTTGGTTAGGTAAAAGAAAAAAGATTTCATAGAGTTGGTTAGGTAAAAGAAATAAGGAGACTTCATGAAGTTAGTTAGGTAAAAAAAAAAAAGGAGACTTAATAAAGTTGGATAGGTAAAAGAAATAAGTAGATTTCATAGAGTCGGTTGGTTAAAAGAAATAGGGAGACTTTATAAATTTGGTTAGGTAAAAGAAATAAGGAGACTTAATAACGTTGGTTTGGTAAAAGAAATAAGGAAACTTCATGAAGTTGGTTAGGAAAAAGAAATAAGTAAACTTCATAAAGTTGGTTTCGTAAAAGAAATAAGGAGACTTAATAAAGTTGGTTAGGTAAAAGAAATAAGGAAACTTACTAAAGTTGGTTCGGTAAAAGTAATAAGGAGACTTAATAAAGTTGGTTAGGTAAAAGAAAAAAGGAGACATAATAAAGTTGGTTAGGTAAAAGAAATAAGGAAACTTCATGAAGTTGGTTGGCTAAAAGAAAGAAGGAGACTTAATAAAGTTGGTTAAGTAAAAGAAAAAAAGAGAATCCATGAAGTTGGTTGGGTAAAAGAAATAGGGGGACTTCACAAAGTTAGTTTGGTAAAAGAAATCAGGAGACCTAATAAATGTGGTTGGGTAAAAGAAATAAGGAGACTTCATAAAGTTGGTTAGGTAAAAGAAATAAGGAGACTTCATAAAATCGGTTAGATAAAAGAAATAAGGAGACTTCATAAAGTTGGTTGGGTAAAAGAAATAAGGAGACTTCATAAAGTACGTTATGTAAAAGAAATAAGAAGACTTCATTAAGCTGGTTAGGTAAAGGGAATAAGGAGACTTAATAAAGTTGGTTAAATGAAAGAAATAAGGAGATTTCATAGAGTTGGTTAGGTAAAATAAATAGGGAGACTTCATAAATTTGGTTGGGTAAAAGAAATAAGGAGTTTTCATAGAGATAGTTAGGTAAAAGAAATAGGGAGATATCATAAATTTGGTTAGGTAAAAGAAATAAGGACACTTAATAAAGTTTGTTAGGTAAAAGAAATAAGGATATTTCATGGAGTTGGTTAGGTAAAAGAAAAAAGGAGATTTAATAGAGTTGATTAGGCAAAAGAAATAGGGAGACTTCATAAATTTGTTTAGGTAAAAGAAACAAGGAGATTTCATAGAGATGGTTAGGTAAAAGAAATAAGGAGATTTCATAGAGTTAGTTGGGTAAAAGAAATAAGAACACTTCATAGAGTTGTTTAGGTAAAAGAAATAAGGAGACTTCATAAAGTTGTCGGGTAAAAAAAAATAGGGAGACTTCATAAAGTTAGTTAGGTAAAAGAAATAAGGAGACTTCATGAAGTTGGTTAGGCAAAAGAAATAAGGAGACTCCATAAAGTTGTTTAGGCAAAAGAAATAAGGAGATTTAATAAAGTTGGTTTAGTAAAAGAAATAAGGCGACTTCAAAAAGTTGGTTGGGTAAAAGAAGTAGGGAGACTTTATAAAGTTGTTGGGTAAAAGAAAGAAGGACACTTCATAAATTTGGTTGTATAAAATAAATAAGGAAACTTCATAAAGTTGGTTAGGTAAAAGAAATAGGGAGACTTCCTAAAGTTGGTTGGGTAAAAAATATGAGAAAACTTCATGAAGTTGGTTAAGAAAAAGAAATAACGAAACTTCATGGAGTTGATTTGGTAAAAGAAATAAGGAGACCTCATAAAGTTGGTTGGGTAAAAGAAATAACGAAACTTCATGAAGTTAGTTTGGTAAAGAAATAAGGAGACTTCATAAAGTTGGTTAGGTAAAAGAAATAAGGAGACTTAATAAAGTTGGTTAGGTAAAAGAAATAAGGAGACTTAATAAAGTTGGTTAGGTAAAAGATATAAGGAGACTTCATGAAGTTGGTTAGGCAAAAGAAATAAGGAGACTTCATAAATTTGGTTAGGAAAAAGAAATAAGTAAACTTCATAAAGTTGGTTTCGTAAAAGAAATAAGGAGACTTAATAAAGTTGGTTAGGTAAAAGAAAAAAGGAAACTTACTAAAGTTTGTTAGGTAAAAGTAATAAGGAGACTTAAAAAAGTTGGTTAGGTAAAAGAAAAAAGGAGACTTCATAAAGTTGGTTAGGTAAAAGAAATAAGGAGACTTCATGAAGTTAGTTTGGTGAAAGTAATAAGGAAACTTCATGAAGTTGGTTTGCTAAAAGAAAGAAGGAGACTTAATAAAGTTGGTTAGGAAAAAGAAAAAAGAGACTTCATGAAGTTGGTTGGGTAAAAGAAATAGGGAGACTTCACAAAGTCAGTTTGGTAAAAAAAATAAGGAGACTCCAAAAACTTGGTTAGGTAAAAGAAATAGGGAGACTTCATAAAGTCAGCTAGGTAAAAAAAATAAGGAGACTTAATAAATTTGGTTGGGTAAAAGAAATAAGGAGACTTCATAAATTTGGTAGGTAAAAGAAATAAGGAGACTTCATAAAGTCGGTTAGATAAAAGAAATAAGGAGACTTAATAAATTTGGTTGGGTAAAAGAAATAAGGAGACTTCATACAGTTGGTTAGGTAAAAGAAATAAGCAGACTTCATTAAGCTGGTTAGGTAAAGGGAAATAAGGAGACTTAATAAAGTTGGTTAGGTGAAAGAAATAAGGAGATTTCATAGAGTTGGTTAGGTAAAAGAAATAGGGAGATTTCATAGAGTTGGTTAGGTAAAAGAAATAAGGAGACTTAATAAAGTTGGTTAGGTAAAAGAAATAAGGAGATTTCATAAAGTTTCTTAGGTAAAAGAAAAAAGGAGATTTAATAGAGTTGATTAGGCAAAAGAAATAGGGAGACTTCATAAATTTGGTAAGGTAAAAGAAACAAGGAGATTTCATAGAGATGGTTAGGTAAAAGAAATATGGAGATTTCATAGAGTTGGTTGGGTAAAAGAAATAAGGTGACTTCATAAAGTTGTCGGGTAAAAAAAAAATAGGGAGACTTCATAAAGTTGGTTAGGTAAAAGAAATAAGGAGACTTCATGAAGTTGGTTAGGTAAAAGAAATAAGGAGATTTCATAAAGTTTCTTAGGTAAAAGAAAAAAGGAGATTTAATAGAGTTGGTTAGGTAAAAGAAATAGGGAGACTTCATAAATTTGGTAAGGTAAAAGAAACAAGGAGATTTCATAGAGTTGTTTAGGTAAAAGAAATAAGGAGACTTCATAAAGTTGTCGGGTAAAAAAAAAATAGGGAGACTTCATAAAGTTGGTTAGGTAAAAGAAATAAGGAGACTTCATGAAGTTGTTTAGGCAAAGGAAATAAGGAGGTTTAATAAAGTTGGTTTAGTAAAAGAAATAAGGCGAATTCAAGAAGTTGGTTAGGAAAAAGAAATAAGGAAACTTCATGAAGTTGATTTGGTAAAAGAAATAAGGAGACTTCATAAAGTTGGTTGGGTAAAAGAAATAAGAAACCTTTATGAAGTTAGTTTGGTAAAGAAATAAGGAGACTTCATAAAGTTAGTTAGGTAAAAGAAATAAGGAGACTTAATAAAGTTGGTTAGGTAAAAGAAATAAGGAGACTTAACAAAGTTGGTTAGGTAAAAGAAATAAGAAGACTTCATGAATTTGGTTAGTTAAAGAAATAAGGAGACTTCATGAAGTTGGTTAGGTAAAAAAAAAAGGAGACTTCATAAAGTCGTTGGGTAAAAGAAATAGGGAGACTTCAAAATGTTAGTTTGGTAAAAGAAATACGGAGACTTCAAAAAGTTGGTTGGGTAAAAGAAATAGGGAGACTTCATAAAGTTGTTAGGTAAAAGAAATAAGGAGACTTCCTAAAGTTGGTTGGGTTAAAGAAATAAGGAAACTTCATGAAGTTGGTTAAGAAAAAGAAATAAGGAAACTTCCTAAAGTTGGTTTGGTAAAAGAAATAAGGAGACTTAATAAAGTTGGTTAGGTAAAAGAAATAAGGAGACATCATAAAGTTGGTTGGGTAAAGAAATAGGGAGACTTCATAAAGTTGGTTAGGTAAAAGAAATAAGGAGACTTCAAAAATTTGATTGGGTAAAAAAAATAGGGAGACTTCATGAAGTAGGTTAAGTAAAATAAATAAGGAGACTTAATAAAGTTGGTTAGGTGAAAGAAATAAGGAGACATCATAAAGTTTGTTGGGTAAAAGAAATAGGGAGACTTCATAAAGTTGATTGGGTAAAAGAAATTGGGAGACTTCGTAAAGTTTTTGGGTAAAAGAAATAAGGAAACTTCATGAAGTTGGTTAAGAAAAAGAAATAAGGAAACTTCATAGAGTTGATTAGGTAAAAGAAATAAGGAGACTTCATAAAGTTGGTTAGGTAAAAGAAATAAGGAAACTTCATGAAGTTGGTTAGGAAAAAGAAATAAGGAAACTGCATAAAGTTGGTTTCATAAAAGAAATAAGGAGACTTAATAAAGTTGGTTAGGTAAAAGAAATAAGGAAACTTCCTAAGGTTTGTTAGGTAAAAGAAATAAGGAGACTTAATAAAGTTAGTTAGGTAAAAGAAATTAGGAGACTTCATGAAGTTGATTGGGTGAAAGAAATAGGGAGACTTTACAAAGTTAGTTTGGTGAAAGAAATAAGGATACTTCAAAAAGTTGGTTGGTTAAAAGAAATAGGGAGACTCCATAAAGTTGGTTAGGTTAAAGAAATAAGGAGATTTCATAAAGTCGGTTAGGTAAAAGATATAAGGAGACTTAATAAAGTTGGTTGGGTAAAAGAAATTAGGAGACTTCATGAAGTTGGTTAGGTAAAAGAAATAAGGAGACTTCATAAAGTTGGTTAGGTAAAAAAAAAAAAAGGAGACTTCATAAAGTTGGTTGGGTAATAGAAATAGGGAGACTTCGTAAAGTTGTTGGGTAAAAGAAATAAGGAGACTTTATGAAGTTTGTTATGTAAAAGAAATAAGGAGACTTCATAAAGTTTGTTTGGTAAAAGAAATAGGGAGACTTCATAAAGTTGGTTGGGTAAAAGAAATAAGGAAACTACATGAAGTTGGTTAGGAAAAAGAAATAAGGAGACTTCATGAAGTTGGTTGTGTAAAAGAATTAAGGGAACTTCATGAAGTTGGTTTGGTAAAACAAATAAGGAGACTTCATAAAGTTTGTTAGGTAAAAGAAATAAGGAGACATCATGAATTTGATTGGGTAAAAGAAATAGGGAGACTTCTCAAAGTTAGTTTGGTAAAAGAAATATGGAGACTTCATAAAGTTGGTTGGGTTAAAGAAATAAGGATACTTCATGAAGTTGGTTTGGCAAAAGAAATAAGGAGACTTCATGAAGTTGATTGGGTAAAGAAAAAGGGAGACATCGTAAAGTTGATGGTTAAAGAAATAAGGAGACTTAAAAAAGTTAGTTAGGTAAAAGAAATAAGGAGACTTCCTAAAGTTGGTTGGGTAAAAGAAATAGGGACACGTTATAAAGTTATTAGGTAAAAGAAATAAGGAGACTTCCTAAAGTTGGTTGGGTAAAAGAAATAAAGAAACTTTATGAAGTTGGTTAAGAAAAAGAAATAAGAAAAATTCATAATTTGGTTTGGTAAAAAAAATAAGGAGTCTTCATAAAGTTGGTTAGGTAAAAGAAAAAAGGAGACATCATAAAGTTAGTTCGGTAAAAGAAATAGGGATACTTCATAAAGTTGGTTAGGTAAAAGAAATAAGGAGACATCATAAAGTTGGTTGGGTAAAGAAATAGGGAGACTTCATAAAGTTGGTTAGGTAAAAGAAATAAGGAGACTTCAAAAATTTGATTGGGTAAAAAAAATAGGGAGACTTCATGAAGTAGGTTAAGTAAAATAAATAAGGAGACTTAATAAAGTTGGTTAGGTGAAAGAAATAAGGAGACATCATAAAGTTTGTTGGGTAAAAGAAATAGGGAGACTTCATAAAGTTGATTGGGTAAAAGAAATTGGGAGACTTCGTAAAGTTTTTGGGTAAAAGAAATAAGGAAACTTCATGAAGTTGGTTAAGAAAAAGAAATAAGGAAACTTCATAGAGTTGATTAGGTAAAAGAAATAAGGAGACTTCATAAAGTTGGTTAGGTAAAAGAAATAAGGAAACTTCATGAAGTTGGTTAGGAAAAAGAAATAAGGAAACTGCATAAAGTTGGTTTCATAAAAGAAATAAGGAGACTTAATAAAGTTGGTTAGGTAAAAGAAATAAGGAAACTTCCTAAGGTTTGTTAGGTAAAAGAAATAAGGAGACTTAATAAAGTTAGTTAGGTAAAAGAAATTAGGAGACTTCATGAAGTTGATTGGGTGAAAGAAATAGGGAGACTTTACAAAGTTAGTTTGGTGAAAGAAATAAGGATACTTCAAAAAGTTGGTTGGTTAAAAGAAATAGGGAGACTCCATAAAGTTGGTTAGGTTAAAGAAATAAGGAGATTTCATAAAGTCGGTTAGGTAAAAGATATAAGGAGACTTAATAAAGTTGGTTGGGTAAAAGAAATTAGGAGACTTCATGAAGTTGGTTAGGTAAAAGAAATAAGGAGACTTCATAAAGTTGGTTAGGTAAAAAAAAAAAAAGGAGACTTCATAAAGTTGGTTGGGTAATAGAAATAGGGAGACTTCGTAAAGTTGTTGGGTAAAAGAAATAAGGAGACTTTATGAAGTTTGTTATGTAAAAGAAATAAGGAGACTTCATAAAGTTTGTTTGGTAAAAGAAATAGGGAGACTTCATAAAGTTGGTTGGGTAAAAGAAATAAGGAAACTACATGAAGTTGGTTAGGAAAAAGAAATAAGGAGACTTCATGAAGTTGGTTGTGTAAAAGAATTAAGGGAACTTCATGAAGTTGGTTTGGTAAAACAAATAAGGAGACTTCATAAAGTTTGTTAGGTAAAAGAAATAAGGAGACATCATGAATTTGATTGGGTAAAAGAAATAGGGAGACTTCTCAAAGTTAGTTTGGTAAAAGAAATATGGAGACTTCATAAAGTTGGTTGGGTTAAAGAAATAAGGATACTTCATGAAGTTGGTTTGGCAAAAGAAATAAGGAGACTTCATAAAGTTGATTGGGTAAAGAAAAAGGGAGACATCGTAAAGTTGATGGTTAAAGAAATAAGGAGACTTAAAAAAGTTAGTTAGGTAAAAGAAATAAGGAGACTTCCTAAAGTTGGTTGGGTAAAAGAAATAGGGACACGTTATAAAGTTATTAGGTAAAAGAAATAAGGAGACTTCCTAAAGTTGGTTGGGTAAAAGAAATAAAGAAACTTCATGAAGTTGGTTAAGAAAAAGAAATAAGAAAAATTCATAATTTGGTTTGGTAAAAAAAATAAGGAGTCTTCATAAAGTTGGTTAGGTAAAAGAAAAAAGGAGACATCATAAAGTTAGTTCGGTAAAAGAAATAGGGATACTTCATAAAGTTGGTTAGGTAAAAGAAATAAGGAGACTTCGTAAAGTTGTTGGGTAAAAGAAATAAGGAGACTTCATGATGTTGGTTAGGTAAAAGAAATACGGAGACTTCATGAAGTTGGTTTGGTAAAAGAAATAAGGAGACTTCAAAAATGTTTGTTGGGTAAAAAAAATAAGGAGACTTCATGAAGTTGGTTAGGAGAAAGAAATAAGGAAGCTTCATAAAGTTGGTTTGGTAAAAGAAATAAGGAGACTTCATAAAGTTGGTTAGGTAAAAGAAATAAGGAAACTTCATGATGTGGATTTGGTAAAAGAAATAAGGAGACTTCATAAAGTTGATTCGGTAAAAGAAATAGGGAGACTTCGTAAAGTTGTTGGGTAAAAGAAATAAGGCGACTTCATGAAGTTGGTTAGGTAAAAGAAATAAGTAGACTTCATGAAGTCTGTTTGGTAAAAGAAATAAGGAGACTTCATGAAGTTGGTTGGGTAAAAGAAATAGGGAGACTTCATGAAGTTGGTTAGGAAAAAGAAATAAGGAGACTTCATAAAGTTGGTTAGGTTAAAGAAATAAGGAGACTTCATAAAGTTGGTTAGGTAAAAGAAATAAGGAAACTTCATAAAGTTGGTTGCGTAAAAGAAAAAAGTAGACTTCATAAAGTTGGTTGGGTAAAAGAAATAAGGAGACTTCATAAAGTGTGTTCGGTAAAAGAAATAGGGAGACTTCATAAGGTTGGTTGGGTAAAAGAAATAGGGAGACTTCATTAAGTTGGTTAGGTAAAAGAAATAAGGAGACTTCATACAGTTGGTTTGGTAAAAGAAATAAGGAGACTTCATAAAGTTGGTTCTTTGTAACTATGATGATGATGATGATAACAGATGATAACCTTTTATATATCTCGAGTTATTCAAAAAGTTCTAAGCTTCATCCAAATTTGTGATTTGTCACACACTTATCGCCTTTGTATTGGCCTTACCAGCAAAGAAATTAAGACAGACATCTGCAATAAGAGTCTAGTTTGATAAAAAGTGCTAATGTGTCACCACAATAAAAATGTTCAGCTCTTCTTCCTATGTGAGGCTTAGAACTTTTAGAACGACCCATGTAAAACAATAATCCAGTCAGTGCATAAGAGCTTGTGAATGACATGATTCATTTATAACCAAAATTTTTCCCGGTGTTCCTCAACATTATATGTACAGGCAAAACAACCAAAAAACCTCTAACTGATATTCTACAGATAGTAATAGCTAGAATGTATTTATCCTCAAGGGTAGAGCTTGAAGCTATAATTTTTAGTGCAAATCTAAATTGTTAAAAAAATTATGTTTTCTGATAACTATAAAGAAAGTTCCCAGATCCCTGAAGCAAACAAGGTAGGATAGTTCCTTGTCATTGTCAAACTACAATTCCCAAAAACAGTCTTGCCATTTCTGATTCTTTTAGAATTTGGAACATCTTGTCTGTCAAAGCATAGAAGTACCATTATTGATTTTTGCACCATTCTTTTGTCTCTTTTCTGCCAACTAAATTCTTCAGGGCAAAAAGTTACACCATTTTCATCAATATTATGACAAAAGTCCTTTTCCCTTTTTCTTTGTATGTGTCTGGGTTATAAGTCTTTCACCTGGATGATGCTGAATTTTTTTCTTCTAGACTTTTCTCTTTATTTATGACTTTGTAAATAATGTTTACCTACCCAATAGCTTAATTTATGTTGTTGTTTGATTTTAGACAAAGAAAGCACTTGCGCATTGTTGGGTTTTTATGACAAGAAATACATTCTCATTGACTCTTTCATAATAAGACAATAAACTGCATTTTGAACACAAATATAGGCTAAATATTTTTGTATCTGTTGGAAAATTCAGAATTTAGAAAAATTTTAAAGTCTACTTCAAAATTTTATATATATTTTGATAATGTCTTTTGAAATGTTAACTTTAATATTTTCTTTGAATCTCAAAATCATAAAATTGGAGACATAAAAGTTAATTTTTTACACTGCTGATTCCATATTGTTATCTCACATTGTCGAGTAGTTTGCATAAAAAACCACATATTTATATGTTATCAAAGTTACAATTGATGCAACTATGATTTATATGGCTCAGCAGATAAAGTGTTTGGTTGGAAAGTGTGTCTGAATGAAATAATCTGGACATTACAGGTTCAATCCCCACTCCAGGTAAGAATAACAAGGAATACTTACTATAGCTGAACACTTGTACCTGGTTATGGTTAATGAAATAGAATAATCTACCCCAGTGGATTAAATAAAGGATTCAGTTCAAGGTTTTGAGTGATCTCCAGAGTTCAACATGAAAGATATGAAGAAGGCCAAAGGACATATTGGCTAAAACATTGTGAGTATATAATGAAGATAAAGACAATAGTCCGAATATCTTAAATGATAAAAATTATCAAACTTTATCTCAAGAATTTAGATAAATAATACTGAATATCAATGCTTTAATAAGTTTGGAATGAAGGATGCAACTTGAAAGTCTCTGTTAATGGGAAAATCGATTCACAAATGTAACATATTGAATTCTAAAGGGTAAAGATATATACAATATATAAAACAAGAGAAAAATTATCTATCATAAAAGTTGTGCAAGGGTTAATGACAGATATTGAATTAGTTCTTTTTTAAGGAATTTAAATGATTGCAATTGTGATAAAAGATTGGCAAAGTTTTCAAAAAGTTACAGAGAACCATTGATCTAAAAGAACAGAACTATTTAAAAAATGTCTCATTTCAGTAGATTTTGGTTCAGTCTTGAATTTTACTATTTTGCTTGGTTATTTTTAAAATTTATCTCAAACCCAAAAGTCTGATGAGTGCTCAATAATGCATTTTTGATTTGACATTTGTCATCATATCATTTCAGTTCAGAGGTGGAAAAAGTCATGATGGAAAAAAAAAAAAAAAATAATAATAATGATAATAATAATGATAATGTCCATGAAAGAATGATATCATTAAAATAAAGGTAACATTAGCTGTAAATAATCAATTTTATTTTTTTCCTCTTTCAATGTTGATATGATTTTTGTTTCAGATTTTAATTATAAAATTATCCAATTATATTACACAGCTTAATGAATTACATTGCTTACTTATACTATCATCATTAAGTTGCAATTTAGACTGGAAATTGCTTTATTCCTCAAGTTTAAACATTTTAATTGCTTTTTACTAAAAATCTTCAACAGAATGCTAGTTTGGATGTGTTATAGTAAATAAAGATCAAAACATTATAATATAAATGGAAGTAAATAAACAATCATGATATTTAAATAAATAATATAAGTATTTTATTTCATATCGAAAAAAAATTTTATTATGAATAATTGTATAGTGAAAACTTTTGTTGGACTTAAACTTGAGAATAAAGATGTAGAGAAATGTTTGAATCTATAAAATACACTGATATCATACAATAAATAATTAATCACATTTGATCCTATTTTTTAATGAAACCCTTTAGCAGAGATTTCAAGAAGAAATCAGAACATTTTCAGTTGAACAATTTTAATGAAATGTTTCCTTCCAACAATTGAACTGATCATTTAATATCAAAGAATTATTCAGTTATGAATCACTTTTAACATAAAATAACATTTTCAATCTCAATTTGATCTAATTTGTAATAATTGAGAAAAAATGTCAAGAATAGATTTTCCAATTTTCTCCTTTCAGGCATCTGTCAAAAATAGACTGGAATAAATTGAATGATGTGATGGCAGATGGAAGCCATTTCAAGACTTTAATATTCATAATTCGATTCCAAAAGTTCAAAAAATTGCTAAGGGAAGTAACTCTTATGGATAAAAAATAGATCAGTTATGCAATACAACACATTTTAGGAAATTTAATCACAATGAATTAGAATTTAACATTTTACTTTGGCATAATCAACTTATGAATTATTCCTGACTACAAGGAAAGACTTAGAATGACATTACTTTGTTTATCAATAAAGCAAATTGTGTGTGTGTGTGTGTGTGTGTGTGTGTGTGTGTGTGTGTGTGTGTGTGTGCATGCTTGCACCTTTGTCATGAGTATATCCAAATTTAATGAGAATATTGATTTTAAACAAGTTAATTATTAATTAGTGCATTTATATCTATATATAGTATCCCCAAAATGTTTTAAAATTTTAATTTAAAGGAAATTAAAACTGTTAAAATTAAATTTGATTTGTGAATGGGGGGCATATATAGTAAAGATATATTATGAATGTTTAAATTGTTTGATATCAATAGTATAATCACAGCCATATGCATTCATAGAGATGATGGACCCAATTATCATAAAATTTATGTTTCTTAATGTATATCTAATGATATTTTCAGTTTTATTAGCAAAACAGGTAAATTAGGATGTGATAAATTGCTATAAATACCCTCTTCCTTTGAAATGTCAGCTCTTTTTTATAAATTTCACTGGTTTACAAAAATAAATTTTTGGTCTGAGGCAAGAATGGGGATAGGTGTTTTTTGTTAATTTGGGTGTGCTGAATTCAAATTTATAAATAGTTTTTCTCTATCCCCTCTAGTTTTCTGGCTTTTAAATAGCCTCATTTTAGTATAAACAGAGAATATATGTGCATATTTCAAGAGTTGCAGCAGCTTATAACAGATAAAACAGGATAGATAAAGAACACTGATTGAATCAATATACTTGGATGACACAATTACACAATTCATAGTACTACAGTCAAAAGTGTGTTTTCTTAGAAGATCTGGTGTATTTTGCCTCCGGGATGTCACGCAAGAGCATCCAGCAGAAGTCTCCCATCATGCCGGGGTTCTATTTGCCTTGATAGTTGCTCTCCATCTTCGTAATGTCTTGGTGGAATCTTTCTCCATGCTCATCATTCACTGCTCTAAGGTTTGCCGGGAAGAAGTTGAGGTGGGAATAGAGAAAATGAATCTTGAGTGACATTCAGCACCCTATATCCTCATAAGACTTTAGCAACTTCTCAATACAGGCTTGGTAATCTGGTATGCGTGTGTTACCAAGGAAGCCACTACAGACTGACTTGAATACTTCCCATGCTCTCAGTTCCTTTAAGTTAAGAAGCTCCCCAAAATCAGTATCCTTCAGCACTTCTCAGATCTGAGGTCTGACAAAGATACCCTCTTTGAACTTAGCAGCACTAAGACCTGGGAACACAGTAGACAAGTGTTGGAAGACAGCACCATTTTTGTGCAACGCCGTCACAAAATTCTTCATCAAACCAAGCTTGATGTGAAGAGGAGGAAGAAGCACCTTATTCATGTCCACCAGAGGATTCTCCTTGAGGCTATGTTCGCCAGGAACAAAAGTGCTTCTAGACCCCCTGTCTTTCTGCTTGTAATACTGGGATACAGCTCAACTATCCCAGAGACAGAGAAAACAACAGTACTTTGTGAAGCCCGCTTGCATACCCATAAGAAGACCAATGACCTTGAGGTGGCCACACAGAATCCATTGGTACACGTTGTACTTAATAGCTTCTAAAAGAAGCTCCATATTGTCATAGGACTCCTTTAGATGGACAGTGTGCAATGGGAATGCTAGGATATTCATTCCCATTGTGCAGAACACCCTTGAGACTTGGCTTGGAAGAGTCTATGAAAAGATGCCAGTCTGAAAGATTATGTGGCAAACCAAGGGTCGTAAACAAGCCAGGTATGTTTGTGCAGTAGCACAACTTGTTTTCCATGTCGAAAAAGGAAGCAAGGTCTTTGTTCCGATTCCGGAAACTGGTGATCCTTATATCTTCCTGGACGAGGTTCCACTGTTTAAGCAGAGAAGCCAAGAGCTCTGACTGCTGTTTTGACAGATACAAATCATGAGCAAGATCATTTAGGTCTTCTTGCGTGATCCAGTGTGGGTCATTGCCACTTGTTCCTGAATATGTAGACTCAATATCTTCCAAAGATATTGACTCGGCAGAATCCTCTCTTGAAGGCATTTCTTCATCGGGTGAGGAAAGAAGATCCTTATTTACTGGAGGTGTGGATACAGGAAGATCATCTGAATGGGGAACGGGTCTCATAGCAGATCAAAGATTGGGATATTTGATCTTTTTCTGAGAAGATGCATTGAAACCAGTTATATTAGTTAAACAAAAATAACAATCATCTGCGTGGTTTTGCGGCTCTCTCCAAACCATCGGGACTGCAAAGTTGAAAGCCGCTTTCTTGCCATCAAACCACGCAGATAGTCCATTGTACAGGGTTTTTACTTAATTTCTTCTTTCTACTTTTGATTGATTTAAACTGCGTATTTATGCTGAACTAAATTGTTTAAAATAGAACTGTTTTGACATTAAAACTGCATACTTACTCTAAACTGAATTGCTTGAAATAGAACTGTCTTGACATCTAAACTGTGTACTTATGCTAAGCTTAATTATCTGTAATAAAACTGTTTTGACATTAACACTGTGTATTGCCCAGTCGGCTGGGGCTGTAGAATACACAGACTGCACTTCTGCAGAGGGGTAAGACCACCCCCCCAACAAGTGTCCTGGATATGACACTAAACAATCTGATGGTGAGGTTCCAGAAATGCTGGAGCTTTGGGGAATACGGAGCACCTCTTCATTGCCATTGCTCCCAGGTCCACTCTGGCCTAGAGTGGTAGCACCTGATATGGGTCCTATCTATGGGTTAAATAGAACTAAACCGTGCTTCTTTCACTATACTGATTTTTGCATTTAAACTGCGTATTTATGCTAAACTGAATTGTTTAAAATAGAATTGCTTGGACATTGGAACTGTGTACTAGTGCTGAACTGAATTGCTCAAAATAGAACTGTTTTGGCATTTAAACTGTGTACTTATGCTGAACTGAATTATCTGAAATAAAACTGTTTGACATTTAACTGTGTATTGCCCAGTCGGCTGGGGGCTGTAGAATACACCGACTGTACCTCTGCAGAGGGGTAAGACCCCCACCCCCCAACGAGTGTCCTGGGTATGACACTAAACAATCTGATGATGGGGTTCCAGTAATGCTGGGGCCTTGGGGAATACGGAGCACCTCTTCATTGCCATTGCTCCCAGGTCCACTCTGGCCCGGCGTGGTAGCACTTGATAGGGCCCTATCTATGGGTTAAATAGAACTAACAGCATACTTATGCTAAACTGAATTGTTGAATTAAACTGAATGGCTCGAAATAGAAATATTTTTGACAATTAAACCAAAGTTACATTTAAACTGCATGCTTATGCTAAACTGAATTATTTCAAATAGAACTGTTTTTTGACATTGGAACTGTATTTACACTAAACTGACTTGTTTAACATCGAACTGTTTTGACATGTAACTGTGTGTAAACAAAATCTGTACTTATACTAAATTGAATTAGCTGAATTAGAACTGCTTGACTAAACTGAATAGCTAGAAATAGAAATGTTTTTTACAATTAAACTGTACTTACATTTAAACTGTGTGCTTATGCTAAACTGAATTATTTGAAATTGAACTGTTTTTGACATTGAAACTGTACTTATACTAAACTGAAATGTTATATATAACTGCTTGAATAGTTTGAAATAGAAATGTTTTTGACAATTAAACTGTGTATTCATGCTAAACTGAATTGTTTGAAATAAAACTGATTATTTATAAAAATGGATTTGGTGTTAAATAACCTACAAAGGTTGATATGCCATAAAACCCAACAAACCAAACCAAACCAAGACACAGAAGAAGAGAAAGTTTATGGAACAAGTGTATTGAAGAACATATACAAAATAAGAGTGTGCATTAAGCAGGTCGAAGTGCCTGTTCAAAAACTGTAAGGTTCGACTGCTGGGAGGAAGTTGGTATTTGTTGTATGAACGAGCGTGGCACAAGGCCATTTTTTCGGTAGATCTGGGTGCAGGGCAGTAGCCCAGACATACCTGGCAGCTCCAAAAATGCCTCAGGCCCTGTTGGCATTCCTCTAAAAAAGGGCGCCTCAGGCACCAGGTGATACACCTACCCCCTCCAAGGAGGGTTAGAGCCCTTTGAGTCTCAAGGATGCCAGTCAAGGTGCATCTCGATTGACTGCCACTGGAACCAGGACACACCCAACCAGATCTGTGTACTGACCAACGTGACAGACCAAATTGTGTCCCAGCCCAGTGCCTCCCAAGGAGTTGTGCATATGCTCCACTCTGCTGGGAGGAAGTCTCTTTATTTCCAAAATAGTAATGATTACAATTTTGGGGAGCACAATGCCCCAAGCTTTTTTGTGGGCAGAAGGGGAGTAGTTGTGCTGGACTAATACATCTAAGGGTCCCTTGCAAGCCACATTCACCAAGCCATTCATACATTACAACTGGACTTTCATCTTTTACCAAGCATGCTGCACCCACCAAAATACCACATTTGCTCTGTGAGAAAAGGCCCTACTTAAAAACCACAGATAAAGAATGCATGAATTTTATTTACAAAAACTGATATTTTTACAATTTGTGAAAATGATGGGGATGAGAGAAAAAACTAAAAAAAAAAACAAAACAAAGAAAAACCTGTTTGGTTACCCTTCAATCCCCCCATTTAAAATCTGGAGGCTGACTGTTTTCTGGTCTCCGAACAAGCTGAACCCTACCTTGTGGGAAAGGGAGCCTAGGCTAATGGGATATAAGAAACGCAGGGTTGGGCACAGTGTGGAAAATTTATATGGGTTTACAGAAATGAGAATATAATTATGAATTCCAAGATCTTCAGAAAAATGGGACTGGATCAAGAGTTAAGGAACAATAAAGAATGGGAGCGGGGAAGATCTTGGAGACTAACAACTAGATGACGGGTATAATGACTCACAACATACTGCTAACTAGGGAAAAAAGGAGATAAGCAATCTTACTTACCGGGGGTGGGTCTCGAAAGACCTGGTCCGTAGTTACCATGTGCAGGAAGAGGAGGGAAGAATGACTCCAACGATCAGGCTCACTGAATGCACCCACTTTCTGTCGAATGTTATGCGGATCCAAGCATTTTCTATCGCATCTAATTTTGACCCTAAGCTGATGTCTGAAGATCAAAATCAGATCACGATAAGAAAAATTTTCTCCGTCATAAAATCCCTTCTTTCGAGTCGTCCTAATCACCCTTCTAGCTACAGCTAGGATCGCGAGAAACACCACACGCTTCTCACCTTGAAACTGAGGCAAAATGTTGTCGAGCAGCACGTGTTGATTGGGTTCGATGCGGGCCGTCCACTCTTCGACATGATTCCAAAACGGACGAACGCGCTTGCAGTTGTAGAAGGCGTGCTCAGCCGTTTCTTCTAAACCCCTGCTACAGCGAGGACAATCGGGCCTGTCTGCCAGGCCCACTTTGTAATTTGTGTTTCGTGAAAACCGCCAGGTCAGTGAGAACTCGGAATTTTTCAAGAAGCCCGAACCTCCTCTATCGACCACCCGAGCCGATCCACGAGAGGATCCGAAGCAAAGCCCACCACTAGTTCCCGATACAGTTTCTTTCGAGGCCGAGAAAGGTCACTGGACCCAGGAAGGTTGCAAAGGGCCTTACAACATTCGCCACGTAGCTTGCACTGACTTTCAGCCTTGGGGTCTGACTTGAGGTGAAGAAAAGTATTGCTCGCTTTTCGCCTCCACAACGTGTCCTTCGACAAGGATCGACCCAAGTACGCCAGTCTTTCAGCAAACCAGTGGTTCTCCAGATCAGGCATACCTAAACCCCCTTTACGTGGATGTTGACAACAGACCTGTTTAGGGGCTATCAGCCTTCGGCCTCTCCAAATCAGAGGAAGTACAGACAAACAGGGAAGGCGTACATGGTGCACACCTCCGCCCTGTTCTTTAAGAAAACCCCCTTCGAACCCAGGTAACTACCTGGGCATCTACCTTGGCTTATACTTCTGACCATTTTCGCTCCAGTTGGAGACTGGGCTTCGCTCTTATCAAAGTTGATCTTGGCCCCTGCTATCTGCTCGTACCTCGCAACCACCTTCTTCACAGCTTTTATGTCCAAACAGCGGGACACATAGTATCAGCGTATGCGGATACCTTTGCTGAAAGAGGGCCAGCAAAAAGAATGCCACGCAGAGCCAGACTTGCCTTCTCATCCCTAAGCCTAGAGAAAAGGAGATACGAGACAACCCCCCCCCGGATCGAATGCTCGATCGCGAAAGCCTCCGAGTGCTTTCCGTTCACCTGCACCATTGCTTGAAGGTTGTGGTACATCATGCTAACCCATTTGTGGAACTCCGGTTTGAATCCGGCGGTTTGCAAACTGCCGCCAAGAACCGATGGTCAACCCTATCGAAGGCCTTGGACTGATCTAAATCGATTAGTGCGGCTTCGATGCCGTCTTCTAACCTGTCTAGGATCTCGCACACCAAGTGCAAGTTATCTGGGATTGATCTTCCCTTCACAGCGTAGTTCTGCTCAGGTCCAATCAAATCGCCAAAGACAAACTGCAAACGGTTCGCTAAGACCCGATCTAAAATTTTTAAGCAGAGTTATTGGCCAGTAATCGTCTAAGTCCAACCAAACATGCCTGCCACCTTTCTTCAGCAATGTGATCACGCCCTTGGTAACGCTACTAGGGATGGCTCCCTGGGCGGACCAATGGTTGCACATATCCGTCAGTATAGGCACAAACATGTGCAGCAGCCACAAGTACAATTCATTTGGTAAACAATCTAGTACCGGCAATTCGTGGAGGTCTACCTGCTAAAACGCATCACGGACTTCACACTCAGTGACGAAAACCTCGCAGCTAGCCGCTTCAGCCACCCGAAGGCGGGGGAAGTCGGCTAAATAGCTACGAAACTCCTGAACCGGGAGGTCAGGACAACGAGCAAAGTGATTACGGAAGTGGGCCCAAAAGGCTTTGTGCATCACATAATTCGAGCCAAGTACGCACCCGTTCGGGGACTTGACCGATTCGATATACCTAAAGAGAAACCTTCGTACGCGAGCACGTTGAATTTCGCAGCTTCGTTGGGAACTCTTTTTAACCTAGATCTAACTACGTATCCCTTGTAGTGCTCGCTAGCCTCACACTCAAGGTACCATCTAGCTAAATCTATGTCTAGAGACCCCCCCTTCTTCCACCGTCCAGGAAAGCGTATCTTCAAAAGATTTTGTCATCTTGATCCTATCTAAGTTGAGCTGGCGACCGTATTTGATAGCGAAATCTCTAATCCTATGTTTAAGAGATCCCTACCACTTATTCCCGGTAACCGATCCTACTAATGCCCGCGGAAATAGGGATTCCTGCCGGTCCCGGAAGTCCCGTATCTCCAGTAAGGAGGTATTGAACTTTCAGTAGCCGGCTAAGCTAAGCCTATCAGCTAACCACAGGCCAACCTTAATAAGCCTATGGTCAGTCTGCGCTACACAGTGGAACGTGGGACACGTAACAAAATCAGTGTCAGCTCTTCTAGCCAATACTCTGTCAGGATAGAATCTAGCACGGACAGAGGGCGAAATATCTGTCCATGTCTACATCTCCCTCCCTGGGTGATCCAGACGAAACTTGTCGACCAAGTCGTGACGGGCCATCAAGTCGATCAGGCTGCTTTCACACCTTCCCGGACCTCAAGCTCCCCTCCCGACCTTGTCTATCTTTGAATCAAGGATCCCATTCCAATCACCCTCAAAAAATATCCGTTTCGAATCGTCGAGGAACGGCGCTAACCGCCGAAAAAAGGAAATCCTCTCTGCAGCGATATTGGGCGGATAAACCGCGACCACCCGGAACTTGAAACTTTTAACGGCATCATCGGCCACAACTAGCCGGCCCCCATCATCTGTAAGAACAAGATTTACACCAGCATTAAAGTCCAATTAGCAAAGAGACTCCAACGCTGTTACCGCTGCCGTATGCTGAAAGGACGACATAGTCATCCTCCAGCACCCGACAGTCTGCAGCGTAAGTGAATTGAGTCTCTTGTACAGCAGTAACATCCACACTGAGGTTCAAGAGTTTATCAAGCAAGCGCACACACTTACTTGGATCCTTCAACCCCTTCGAATTCAACGTGGCAAGGTTTAGCGCCATCAAACACACTTGCCTTATTCACTGTCGACTACGGCACGGAAATCCTCGGTGATGAGGACGTCGACAGCTTGTCTCAGGGATCTAGTGTCGAGCTCAGTTGTGACTCGGCCATTTCTCGGCGTCAAGGGGGTACTTTAATTTTAATACCCTATAAAAACAATGTGAACATAAATTAGTACTTAGCCCGAACAATATGATCATGATTTTTTAAGGGAGGGGTGCTCCATTTCGGCCAAACTTATATTCACCCGACTGGCCTTCTCGATTAGACGCCACACATCCTTCGTGCGGCTCCCAGCCGAGCGAACAAAGGTGGTTACGATGGGTGCACCCCTAAACAAATATGGATTCGAAATGTCTTTGTTTTGAACCTTCTGGGAGGCCAGAAGGGGCTTCAATATCTTGCGGGACTGGGAGTCAGTTGGAATGTCTTCAGCCTCCACCCAGCACAAAGTTATTGCTGTTAGTTTTTTGGAAGGTTCCTCATCTGTTGAGGCAGATTTAGCTCTGTGATGGGTTTTCGGGGTTTGGTGATAGTCTGTTTAAAGACCGTGATCGGGAGAACAGTCAAGGAGGTGAGAGAGAAGGGAGAGTTGGGGAGAAGAGAATTACCTTCGAAATGGGTTGAGTTGAAGTTTGTTTGGATGGGAGTGGTGAGGGATGATTTTGAGAGGTTTCTTTTGTGTGGAATAGATTTAAGGGAGAGCAGTGAATGGTTGTCTGCTGTGGTGAAAATGGAGATTTTGGTGGGGACTCCTGTGATGCATCTTGTGGTTCTTTTTCTGCAGGAGGGTGGTTGGGTTGAGTTCATAGTTTCTTGGCCTGATTTTCACCGCTATCTTTCCTTCTTTTGAGGTAGACTGTTGTTTCCATCTCCTCAAGCTGTTCTCCCTCTATGGTTTTCTGTTTTCCTTTTTTTTGCCGGTGATGGAGGTTGTTTGATCATTGGAGATTCAGTTGTTGTTGGTGCTTTTTTTCTGTTGTTATAGCTTTTCCTGTTGCTTCTGTAGCCGGTTCTACTGTCGGTTCTATTGTTTTGTGGGTTTCTTATTTTTGTGCTTTCTTTCTTCTGGTAACCTGGATCCAACCTTCTTCCGGATTGTTTGGATGGTTCCTAGGTTCCAGGGTAGGTTTAATGCTGGTTGTTTTTTTTGTTGTTGTCATTGATATTGTCGTTGTTGTTGTTACTGTTGTTTGTCGATGTTTTCTGTGGGCAGTATCTGGCCAGGTGGCCTAACTGCTTGCAGGACCAGTAGTGGCCGCCTGCCCCCCAGGACCATCATCCTCTGCTGGTCCTTGTAAGTTACGATGTGTGGAACAGCCTGGAAGCCCTCCTTATGCATGCAGATGTTGAAGACGTTGTCTCAGTGTGCTGTCCCATCCACTGATCTTATTGGCGTAGTTTCTTCCACGCTGCCAAACGCGCTCAAGTAGGCAGCGAGGATGTCTTCATTTAATTGCAATGGGACGTTGCCCGTTGTTACTTTAATCTGACTTTTTCCTTTATATTCCAGTTGAAGACAAAATTGCCAGCATGGGATGCCTGCGGGTTTCAGAAGCTCCTCGAAAATCTCCTTCTTTAAACCTGCCAATCTCCTAGTCCTTAGGTCTGATATAATAAAGAACAACAGCCGCAACTAACTCTTTGGAAGTACGGAGCGTACTTTCCGACTCTGTCCTTTTCGTGGTCTTTAGCTATTTCTTTTTGATAGACCAGGAGACTGGCGTTGCTGGACTTGCTGGTGGTCTTTGTCCTTGTGGGATAAAGCTGGCTGGGGTTTTTTGTCACTTGTGAGGCCGGTAGCGAGGGTCATTCTGAAGACGATGTTGATGGTCCAGCTACTGGCTCTTCCAGTTTATTTGGGAGGGCAATCAGGTCATTACCTAATAGGTCTTTTCGTGATGTGATAGTATCTTCCTCCATAGTTGCATGAGGCAACTAGGAGGAGAGATGTCAACTGGATGGAAAATAAGGCTGTTGTTGCTGTTGGTCTGATGCAAAACTGTGGGTGAAACTTGAAAAAGATTGAGAGAAAAAGAAGAAAAATAAGGTCGGGCTAGCGCCTGGACTTAGGAGTTACAAATAATAGCACAAACAAAACCTACTAAGGGGAGAGCGGCACGTGTACATGATTGTTCCCCCTGTGTGTACTGTTGGGAGGAAGTCAATATTTGTCTCTGTCTCCCACCAGACAGGACTTGACATAAGGTCAATGACCAGAAGGTTGATTATAGTGGGGATTAGGGGAGGGGAGGGGAAGGTCAGGTGCAAGCCGAGGCTTAAGCCCTGCTGGTCTATACTGGTCTTTGGCCAACTTAGTGTAATGTGGGTCTGATAAGCCTTGCTGGACATGGACCCAAATCTGGGTCCAGACACGTATGCCTGATTATAGCTTAAACTGAACAGCAAGGTCCAGTGCTATATAAGGTTGACAAAAGGTGTCTATTATGCAGGTGGCCCAGCCAAAGCTGGAGGGCCTTTCAGCCCCAAGTCTGCCATGGAGCCTTGACTGTCCAGCACAAATGCCAGACAGTCTGCTGAAAAGCTTCTGCATGAAGCAATGACTGATCACACTTCCTTCCTGGGAGGAAGTCTCTCCAAGAATGAATAGGGTTAGTATTTATGAAGGAGGAAGAATTAATTATCGTGTAGATAGGTCACCATAACAGTTACAAAATGCCAAAGTCATCCTTGTAGAACAGTTGCAGTGATACTATTTAAACTATAGCTGGAGGTATAATGGGGTTCAATACCATTTTCCAAAGGAATCAGACTGAAAGTGAAGGTAATAGCATGACTCGAGTTCAAACTCATTTACTTCAAGGCCACAGTTCAATGCTTTAGTCATTACGTCATGAAGATTCCTCACATGATTTTTGTTGACAAAATAGTGTTAAAAAAGATAACTTGAAAGATAAAGAAATCTCCAATGCAATTTGTAACTTAATGATAAATATAATTATACTTAGAAAATTCTATGTTTTCAAGAACTATTTTGAATATCAGAATTTAATGTCAGTTCAACTACACACATACGCATATCTATCTATCTATCTTCTAAACTGTTCATATTTATCTATCATAATCTATTCCTCCTTATTTTATCAAAATAAAACAGTTTATATCTTTCTCAATCTGTTCATATCTATCTATGTAAAAATCAATTTATATTTATGACAATATGTTCATATCTATCACAACCCAATCTGTTCATATCTATCTATCTTTCTTAACATAACACCAGCTGTTTTTTTTTATGCATGTATATATATATATATATATATAGCTATTTAACTAGTTATAACTATCTATTAATCTTTATGTTATCTATGTAAGGTAATTAGTTTATATTTATCTTGTATAGTGGCTTGTACCACGTGACTTCAAGTATCTCAGAGGTTTAAAAGACGTCATGTTTCTTAAGCACATCGGTACTGAAAGATCTCGGTCAGTAGTAAGAGCAACTTCGGACGTAACACCCACAGCATGAGACTTATGATATTTGTTGGACTGTACCACTTCAGTTAATAAATAATTAACTCTATTTCCCTGAGTATCTCTTCCTTACCATGATACAACATATCTATATAATGATAAATATAACTTTTCAAGGGTAATAGTCATTAAATGCTAATTATAGAATGATTCCCCTTTTTTTATTCATTTGCAATTAAAATATAAGAAATAAGATGAAACTTCAAATTGGACTGAGAGGCTGACTTTAACAGTCTTTTAAGTGATGAATTATGAGTAATAATGACATCAGTGTGGCAGTAAATGTTTTTTGGCTTTCGTACTTAAAATTCTATATCATATTTACCAACCCCTCCGCTCGGGCAGGATGTGACACAAGGTCAATTTTTAAGCGAAGTTAAACAGATTTGAATTCAGTGTTTTCCTTCTAGACTAGTTGCCTCAACAAGGCTGAAGAACCTAGTCTGCCCTACTATTTACCCATAGCTGGAGGGAGAATAATTGGATTCATACCTTTCCCAAGGGTATTAGTGCTATGTGAAATGTTATTAGTCTCGGCCAGGATTTGAACTCGTGTTGCCGTGTCCACTTCCTATGACGGTAACCATTACATCACGGGCAATTCTGTATGTGCTGTTGATCTTGCTTTGGCAAAACAAAAGTGTCTCTCCAGTCTCGTCTGTTTGTCTATTCTAATCACTTTCTCTTGGTACTACTGTCCCTTCATTTTGATCTGTGCTGACCAAATAATAAAAACAACAACAAAAAAAAGAGAGATATTGAATTTAATTTTTACTCCTTTTTTTTCAGATCTTTGATTCTTACTTTTCTCCAGCTCCAACAGTAATATTCAAAATAGAAGATTTGAATGAGTAATTAAAGAATTTATTTTTATTTTGTTTTTGGAAAATCATGTGAAAGTAAGATTCTTCAGTCACCTAACCAGGATTCACATCTGACCTTTAAATCAGGATCAAAGATATATCATAAAAATGTTACAGCATCAGGAAATTTAGATACATAAGAAATATTTGATCTTGAAGATATTAGAAAGTTTTCAACTGAGGGATTTGAGATAAGAAATATTCAAAACATTGTGATTATACTTTTAGCAACCTTCTTTCTTTTTTTTATTTTATAAATAATACATAAGCATCTAAAACTTTTCTTGATCTTACTGATCCCTCTGCTTTTTGTCAAAGTTGAACTCAGTTGACTTTGAGGTAAAGCTCATTTGATTCCAATCTTTTATTAATAACTCACAAATCCCCAACCAATCATCCTCTGTTTTATTATGTTTCTATTAACAATTATAATCATTCATAACTCTGTAATGAAAGAACCAAAAGGAAATTTATAATATAATTATAAATATGTTGATGTGATAACAAATTGATAGTTAGACTAATAATAACAAGCGAAAATAGTGAACAATTCTGATTGTATTTGTACAATTAAGGAATAGAATACAATATAATTTGTATATTTTAGTAATGCAGAAAAAATAGAAGCATATTATTTACTTATGTTAAATAATTAATTATTTATTTACTTGGAAAAATAGTACCATATCTGTCTCTTAATTGGCATGTTATTTTTTTCTTTTTGGTTTTAGGGTATATCAACTTTTGCAGGTTATTTAATGCCAAAGCCATCTATGTAGAGCGACAATGATAGTGCTATTTAATCAATAGTCAGGAGGATAAGGAAGTTTATACCTTTCTCAAAGGTATTAGATTGGATGAGAACATAATAGTATGACTGGAATTTTAACTTACTTACTTACTATGTGTTGCAGTTAGGCACATCCACCTCTATGCTACAGGGACTTTCTCAACCTCTCTCACAATAGCTGTTGTATTTAATGACTGAAATCTTTATGCAAATGGGATATGTATGAAAGGTAGATGTTGTATTATTAATTTCAAAAGTTTACAAAAGTCTTTTTTCTCTATAAAAATGCTATGCTTACTGGAAAAAGCAAGAAAATAGAATTCCAAGTTTAATTTGTCCTTCCTGGAATCTCTCAGGGAAGAGGAGTTTTTGGTTGTGTCCATTTCTTCTCCTTTGAGCATGAGAATGGGTGATATAGAACCAGTTGCAAGAAAGGATCACTGATTTGACTGTAATATAAAGTTAACAGTAGCTAAAAACTTGGTGTAGCAAGTATATTTCAGCTATGTCATAAATGTGGTTGCAGGCCTTATTAACAGAAAAGTATAAAAATAACTTGGCCATACCAACTGAATCATTTCTGACTCTGGAGTTAGCTACATTCTTATCATTTGAAACCCATATATGTATCATAATGGCAATGTTAGGGTTGGGGATGATAGAAAGGTACTGGAGGCTTAAAGAGACTTGCTGTCGTTGAATCTCTATGTCAGAGAAGAAATTTATAACTCACTTGAAAGCTGTAGACTTCTTGTTTAAGAACTGAAAAGATGTTTCCATGGAGATGTAGACACAAATGACATATTGTACATTCATTAACAAATATTAAAAGAGATAAAAATAAAGAGGAAAAATCTAGCCATGGTAGAGATAGACTACAGGAAGGCATATATGATCCTGCAACCATGGTTATTAATATGTTTCAAAGTCAGCAAACAAGAAATCAATCTTAATATGGGAGCTATGGAAAACTGGTTTGGTTTGTTTGTTTAATGGCATATCAACCTTTGTACGTTATTTAATGCCAAAGCCATTCTCCTAGAAGAACAGTAGTGGTACTATTTAACCTATAGCTGGGAGGATAAGGGGGTTCATACCTTTCCCAAGGGTATTTACCTGAAAGTAAACGTAATAGCATGATTGGAGTACAAACTCGCTTACTACGATTCTGCAGTCCATCACTTTAACCATTACACGACAAGGACACCCCCATGGAAAACTGGAGAGAGGAACTAATAAGCAGAGGACAATACCAACCAAAAGCTGAAATACAAGGAGTCATCTTGCAAGGAGATTCATTATCCCCACTACAATTCATCATGATGATAATACTACTAAATTATGTCCAAATAAAGAGCATAAATTCACAAACACACAAAAAGATTAACTACTTTATTTATATGGATGATGTAAAACGTTTTACCAAAAATAAAAGCAAACTGAAGACACTAATACAAACAGTTTAAATCTTCAGCCAAGGCATAGATATGAAATTTAGAATTGAGAAATACCCAGTGCTTGAAATAAATCAAATAAAAATGGAAACAGCAGAAGGAATAGAACTATCTACTTAAGAAATCATTAAAATGCTTAGAGAGAAAGAAAAAGTTACAAATCATCATCATCAAGTCACTTTGACAGCATGGATTTCCCTGATTCTCTCTCCCCATTTGTCCTTATCATCCATTGCTTCCAGTAGGTCTTACAAACTACATCCTGTGTCTGCACAGAGCTGATGAAGTTCTTGTTGTTTGGCCAACACTAGCATGTCCATGTGAAGGGGTCCATAGAAGAACGTCACTTATGAGTTTGTCTTTGCTTCTCCAGCAGTCTCCCACATGTCTTGTTCATCTTATTTGGATGGTTTTTGAGATGGGAGGTAAGTGGCCATATAGCTGTTGTTTCGTGGGGTGTTGCTTCCAGGATTTTTTTAAGATAGCTTGTAGCATTCATGTAGTTTCCAACAAGCTTTTTTTTTGTTAGCATCGATGTTGTGCATCAATACAGAACTATTGACACAGCTACTGCTTGGAAGAAATCCGTTTTTATTTTATCAAATAGATCAGACTTCAATATGATCAATAACCTATTGATCGCATTCTATGCCCTCACTAGGCATATGTCAACATCACATTCAGTAGATGAGATATTGCTGCTTAGGAATGTGAACTTGTCTACTAATTTTAGAGGCCGACCACTTAGAGTAGAAATGGTTTTCTTCATAGCATTTGATTCCATACACAGAGGGAAGAGGGAGAAAATACTACTATCATATGGTCTCCCCAAAGAAACTGCAACAGCTAGAATGATGCCTTATAGAAACATGAAAGCAAAGGCTCATTCACCAGATGGAGACACAGACTTTGTCGAGATTGTTGTTGGAGTTTTACAAGGAGATACATTTGCACCATATTTGTTTATAACCTGCTAAAAAAGGCAAGAAGCAGATGATATCCCACAGAAACTATAACAGACACAGACAATGCAGATGATCTAGCACTTCTTGCAAATACATCAAACCAAGCCAAATCACAACTGCATAGCTTAGAGCAAACAGCAAGAGCCATTGATCTCCCTTTGAATGCAAATGAAACAAGCTACAAATACTTGCAAATATCAGAAGTAGATACAATTAAAAAAGTGTAAGAAATGAGTACATCAGAAAGACAAGGAAACTACAGGAAACCAAACTCTAAAGCAGGATTTTACTCAATACTGATACGTAAATTAAGAAAATCTCACATCTAATATACTCAAGAATTTTCTCAGAAAAATCTTCCTCTCAGGTAAAAAAAAAAACTTGGTAAAGGGTTGTATCAAATAGTAAATCAGGAAAATTGAATGTTATCATTATTATCATTATTATAATTATACAACAGAATGAAAAAAGGGTTTTCTTCTCAAGGGTCAATCTAACCTGCAGTGCAATGAATAAGTCCAGCTTTGTTAGGTAAGGGGCCTTTCTCTGAGAGCTAATTTCTTACAATGAAAGAGCCTCACTCTGGGGAGGCATACCTTTCTATGCCATAAAGGTTGATATAATAAGAATTCATTTAAAATTTCACTTGGCCCATCTGACTGCCTGATTGTATGTTTTATTGTCTGAATTTGTTGCTCTTTATTTTGAACAAGGAGTGTTCAGTGCATTACTGCGTTTGCATTGAAAGAATTCAATTCAAATGAGAAACGTGTAAATTCATACAAAGTATTTCCTCTTATCAGTATTTTGTTGAGAGAAGAAGTGAATCACAGACAAATGCAGTCATAGGAAGGAAGGAAGGAGTTAATTTTGCTTTCTTTGCTGGGGCTTTTTGTTTGTTTTTTTGTTTTTTTAGATTCTTTTCTTGAGGAAATTCAATTCCTTTGAAAATTATTAAATCAGAGAAGTTTTCTTGAATATTGTTCCAAATCTTAAAATGTGCTTCAGTTACACTCTGTTGCTTTCAGACACACAAACACAGACACACATCAAATGCACACTATACAGATACATCAAGGAAAACAAGAGTGCATATAGATTTTATAACAGTTACTGGAATTCATGTGTATAAACTTAAATACACAGATCAACATGTGCTCTTATTTATTGAATTAAAGCAGATTCAAATTCTTATATACCTCATTATAACATGTCTTTATGCACACACATACACACCCTGTATTTTACATAATCATTTATACACATCTATATAATACAAGCAGATATGTATATATATATATATATATATATATATATATATATGTGAGTGTGTGTGTGTGTGTGTGTGTGTGTGTGTGTATGCATGTATTTAGCAAAAGAATTTATATGTTTGCATATATATATATATAGATATAGATATTGATATAAAATTGAAACGCCTGAGGAGGACTAGAATGTCTGAAACATGTGTCACTCAAGTATATGGAATGATGATAAATAAAAAAACAAAATACCAAATTTGAAATCATTTGTGAACCTATTCATTTAAAAATATATAGATAGATGAGTGTGTGTATTGTACAAGTGTATATATATATATATATATATATATATATATGCGTGTGTATGTGTGTGTGTGTAATGTACGTATTTATATGTGTGTGTGTGTGTGTAATGTATGTATTTATATGCGTGTGTGTGTGTGTGTGTGTGTGTGTATTTATGCATATAGATGGATAGATGCATTGTGTATTTATACATACATATTTACTTGGTTAAAAGATATAGAAAACCTACATGATTTCATGTATTTATTGATATATAACCCGGCCATTGGTCTAATGAGTAGAATGTTCACCAATAGTCTGGGAGACCAGGTTTTAATCCCAGGTCAAGTCATACCAAAGACTCAAAAAATAGTACTTGATTCCACCTTGCTTAGCACTCAGTATTATAAGGTAAGAATCAAGGGTAAAGTGGAGCAATCCTGGGAATGGAGAAGTGCCCTCCACTACACCATGATGTAGTAACTATTGAAAAGGAGCCTTTGGGTCACCCTCGACTACGGTCGCCAACTTTACTTAATTACTCATTGATATATATATGATCTTACTCATATTTTTATTATCTATATTTTTTCATATCTGTATATCGATATACATATATACATACGTACATGTATATGGCATCAAATTCAAAACTATAAGCACCCACAATTATATCAACATAACTACACAGGCATGTTATGATACCAATATATTGATATATTTTGACAAATATGTATATATCACTGAGTCTATCATAAGATTTATATCATCTTGTGCAAATAAGATATGATAAAAAATATTGAGATTGAAGCTTAACATATCTTAGTTTTAAAATTGAAAGGAAGACATGCACTGCTGGGCAACTTATATAATAAAATGTCTAGACAAGTCAGTAGCGATTTGAAAAGATTATAAAGCCAGTCTTGATACTTTTTGAATGAAATATTTTTATTGATTGTGCAAGTACAGCTCTCTCCATGTTCATCAGACCGTCATCTCAGTGTGACTTTTTCTTGTTTCCTAAACTGAAAATGCATCTCATGAGTAAGATTTATGAATGTGAAGGATATTAAAAGAAATACAACTACGCAGCTTCACATGATATCAAAAGATAAGTGTCAGAGTTGCTTTAACCAATAGAAAACTTACTGGAAAAAGTGTATTGAATGCCAAGGGTACTATTTTTAGATATTTTTCATTCATTGTTTCTTTTTGTCTTTGTAAATAGATATTCAGTTTTGATACATTGTGAGCACATCTTGCATGCAGTCTCATGTAGATTATATGTCTGTATTCAAGCTTTTAGGTTGTTCAGAAAATAATGTCTAATTTTAGAATAAACTTTTCTTCCTGAATTAATGAATTCAAACAATGTTTTAATCAGTCAAAATATGATCTATGAATATCTATACATTTCTGCCATCAATTAACAAAGTTATTTTTTTATCTGTATGATAATACTAAGGATTTTGATGTAAAGAAATCTTTAAATTCAGTTTCTTCTTCTGTTTTGGAATGGAATGTTTTTTTTGGCATAAAAAAAGTGTTTAGATGCTTGAAAAAAGGGTAATCAGTGGATGAGAGATCAGAAGAATATTGTGGATATGGAAAAGTCTCACATTTCAAGTCAGTAAGATTCTGAAGTGTCATCCTGGTAACATGTGACTGAGCATTTGGACCTGATTGATTACTCTGTACTAGTCATATTTTGCTTAACTGAACATGCAGTTATTGGCAGGAAACTTTCACAGTGATGCTCTGGTTAGATTCCGATCCCAATAGCAGACCACTAGACACTTACCATAATCATTTATTGGCACAATTTTGGTTTTGAAAAGTGTTTAGGTGCTACGTCATGATCAAGCCATTAAGCTAATCAATTACAATTCTCATAAAGGATCTATTTTTCATCACAATTCGCTATTAAATCAAGAAATGGATCATTTAAGTTCTGCCTAAATAGCAGTGAACACACTTCAAAACTCAAGCTCTTTGACTTTCACTGAGTTCATGTGAAACCCATTTATCAAGTTTCTTCACTTAGCCAATTCTCTTGAGAGGATCCGATATTGTTGAAATGCTGACACCCATTGCCTGAGACATTTCTCTGACTCTTTGATGTGAATTTTGTTCAACAAGTGTTTTCAGATGTTGATCATCAATTGCAGATGGATATCCTATAGCCTTTTGATATTCAAGATTCATATCCCCACCTCTGAAACCAGCCTCACACAGTCCTTTCACAAGTGGATCCTTCACCACCCCATGCTCTGTTGATGTTGGCAGCTGTTTGAAAGGCATTTTGACCAAATTTGAACTCATGCAACCCCCCCCCAGAAAACAGATCATTTGCAGATGGATGCCATATACTGTCTTGATCTTCAAGTTTGTATGCCCACAGTTGAACCTTTGAAACCAGCCTCATACTGTCTAATTACAAGTGGATCTTTCACCCTATGGTCTGTTAAGGTTGACAGCTGTTTGAAAGGCATTTTGACCAAATTTGAACTCATACAAAAAAAAACTAGAAAACAGATTATTTGCAGATGGACGTCATATACCCTCTTGATCTTCAAGTTTATATGCCCACAGTAGAACCTCTGAAACCAGCCTTATACTGTCTAATCACGAGTGGATCTTTCACCCTATGGTCTGTTAAGGTTGACATCAGTTTGAGAGACATTATGACCAAACTTAAACTCATGCAAAAATAAAAAATGGACCAACATCATTTCTTCTTTCATGTTTATAATTCGGGGTAAATAACCTTTGAAATCAAATTCTGAAAGAAGTAAAAGAAAATTAACAAAGAGGACTCTTTAATCATTAAGAATGTGAATTTTTTTATATACCTACTATCAAAATAATATTTTAGTACAGAACTTCAACAGTTTATATTAAAATCAGACAATGTTTTTTGAACAAACCAGTACATGCAGATATATACAATTATGTGATTGCCCAGTCAGCTGGGGCTGTAGAATACACCAACTGACAACTCTGCAGAGGGGTAAGACCCCCCACCAATAAGTATCTTGGATATGACACAAAACAATCTGATGGTGAGGTTCCAGTGATGCTGAAGCTTTGGGGAATGTGGAGCACTCCTTTATTGCCATCGCTTCCAGGTTCACTTTGGCCTGAAGTGGTAGCACCTGATAAAGTCTTATCCATGGGTTAGATAGAACTAAACTGTGTACTTATGCAAAACTGAATTGTTTGAAATAGAACTGTTTGACTAAACTGAATAGTTTGAAATAGAAATGTTTTTGACAATTAAACTGTGTACTCATACTAAACTGAATTGTTTAAAATAGAACAGATTATTTGTATAAAAATGGATTTGGTATTAAATAACCTACAAAGGTTGATACGCCATAAAACCTAAACAAACAACTAACAATTATATATATATATATATATATATATATATATATATATATATATAAAGGTACTTTTATATGCATCACATTCAAATTTACAAATACAGACATATGGGTTTATATGCAGATGCACTATCACATATTTGTATGCACTTAGTACAAAGATGTGCACTGCTTGGCTATGTGTGTTGTCATTGAGTTATGACTCCTCCCAGCTAAGCAAAGAAAAGAATGCAAAAGAAAACAATTAAATTGTGTCGGATTCCATTGTCCAAGAAATAAATCAATTGATTTTAAGAGATGACAATTGAAAGATTTTGAATCAATCATGGCAGATAAGCATGATGATTAATCAGAAGACATTTTTACAAAATGTTATACAACAAAAAGATATTAAGAACAATTATAACACTACACATCTTTCAACATAATTATAGATATATATTTATGCCAGGCGATATGTTATTAAGAGAATTCAAATATAAACTTAAGAACACAACTCAACATTTGTCTATATCTATTGAATTATATAAAGATGCTATGCAGCAAATTCAAATTCTTAAATATTTCATCATAACACATTTATAAATACATACACATAATCACTTACATGTATGTATGTAATACAAACATATAGACCTGTATATAATGTGAGTCTGTTTGTGTATATAGAATACATATATATATTGGCCAAGTGGCTAGAGTGTTCACCAATGGCTTGGGAGACAGGGTTTCAATCCCAGGTTGAGTCATATCAAAGACTCAAAAAATGATACTTGATGCCTTCTTACTTAACACTCAGCATTATAAGGTACATATCAAGAGTAAAGTGAAGTGATCCAGAGAAAGGAGTAGTGCCCTTCCCTACACCTCCGTGTAGTAGCTAATGAAAAGGGAGACTTTTGGTGCCCTTGACTATGGTTGCCAACTTTACTTTTATATATATGTGATACGATGTTGGGCATTCATTGTGTGGGTGCCAGTCAGAGAATCCCTTAGTCTGTTTTGGCGCGAAACCCACACAAAAGGCCTGCGCTCGAGATCTCCTATGAGACCGGAAGGATGAGAGAAGGAAGGTCTCAGGGGATGGTCAGTAGAAG
This sequence comes from Sepioteuthis lessoniana, assembly GCA_963585895.1. Classification (NCBI taxonomy): domain Eukaryota; kingdom Metazoa; phylum Mollusca; class Cephalopoda; order Myopsida; family Loliginidae; genus Sepioteuthis; species Sepioteuthis lessoniana. Next base: position 56,726,224 of record OY757920.1, read on the forward strand.
GGAGCAGTAGAGACCAGTTGGCATGAGAGGTCAGTCAAGAGAAGGACATAGTCAGCTGAAGGGAGAGCAGAGAAGACAGTCGACAAAGATGAAAGCAGGACAGAGAAGAGAGAAGAACAGAAGTCAGAAAGACGACTAAGACCTGTTGACCTACAGAGGCTGGGTTAACCAACGTGAGAAGATGTCAGCATTGCTAGTGACTTTGTGAGAGTTTTCACTCGAGTACACGCTCATGTTAGCTCACATAGACTTCCCCTCTTCTTGTGCTTGGAGCTGACCCAAGTCCATGTTTGTTCGTTTGTTCTTTTCTTCCACCCTCTCGATCATGCTTTGCGTATCTGTAAAGAAATGTGAAATACCTCTGGTCAGAGATGAGAAAAACCACTAGATGACTCACTGGCGATGAGTGGTTTAAGGAAGCTGAGATGGTGAGGTCGGCTGGTGAGGGGTATTGGCACATATATATAAAGAATATATACTTGGTTAAAAGATATAGAAAAACCTACCTGTTTACGTATATTTATTGATATAGATTTGATTTTAGCTATATTCTTGACAGCCTCTATATTCATATTATATATATATATATATATATATATATGTAAGTGTTTTTATATACACCTACACACATACATTCATATAGATATGTACTGACAGCATCAAGTTCAAACATATATATACCCACAAATTCTGATTAAAAATATCCCATGATTGTGAACTAAAATTCTCACTGATAATCAATAATTGATTTGTTTTCTTTTTTAGTTTTATAAAGAATAAACTAGATTCTAATTTATATCTGTTTATTAAAGTAAGGGTTCTTTGTTTTCAGTAAAAGAAAAAAAAATTGGGTTTACTTTTTCCTTGGTTGTTGGAATTTACATTTCCTTAAACAGAACCTTAAACCCAATTGTCAGTACCTCCAGAAAAATAAACTCTCATTAATCTAAATTTCCTTATATTTGTAGTAAATAGAATGATCAACAACCCCCCCACTCCAAAAAAAAGACAATAAATTTAGATTTTTTATGCCCTTATCCAAAGAGATAAAATGTCATATTTTCATCATGATCCAAGTTTTGTATGTATCTAACACAGAAAAAATTGTGCATCATATTTGTAAATAATAGATTTGCATAATCTATTATTAGGCAGGTAGTGTAGAATAGGTTAAAACAGTCTTGAAAAACCATTGGGTCATCCAATTTGATGTGTGATGACCAAGATGTTGTTTGTAGATGTGGCTTTCATAGGACAAAAAGTCATGTGATCACATGACTCTAGAAAATTGATACAAACTTTAATCAATCAGGAATCACTGATGTGATCAGCCAAGAGTTACATCTCTGCTCTATGGGCTCCCTATTTAATTGGATGGGTGATGAAAAGATGAAAGTTGTTATCAAGTAATAAAAGTAATTATGTGCATATAAAAACGTGCCTAAGTTGTTCTTCATTCCAACACAGAGGAATCATAAGAGAAGTGGCAACAAACAAATTGATTAAAAAAATGTTGGATGAGAGATATACAATCAGTGACAAGGTAACTGAACAAAGTAAAGATATGGGAATGTAATGTATTTGAATTGGTGCCGTGACCAGGATAGTAGGATGAAAGAGTTGTCCAGAAGAATATTTTTGATGTTTCCAAAAGGATAGTGATGAAACTGTGATGTTTTTTGAAAATTTATAATGGTGTAATGTATGCATGCCCCAAATGTCTGCCTGGTCAATGTAAAAGGGAAGAGATAGAAATGTTAAATTAATTATAGAGATAAGGAAGTATAACATAAGTAGTAACCTATGAAGTCAGTATAAATAAAATTCATTATTTGATAGTAATGAATTTGAAGATTATTGTGGCAGATATGCTAAATAAGAGATTGGCATAATCTATTATTGGGCCGGTGGTGTAGAATAGTTTAAAACTGTGTTGAAAAACCATTGATCATCCAGTTTGATTGATGTGGGATGACCCAGAGGTTGTGTATGGATGTGGCTTTTATTGAATGAAAATTCATGTGATTACATGACTCAAGAAAGTATATAGAAATTTTAATCAGTTGGGAATCGCTGATGCGATCAGTTGAGAGTACCATCTCTGCTTTACTGACTCCCTGTTTTATCAGACAAGTAATGAAAATTTATTGCCAAGTAACAAAAGTGATTATGTATACATAAAAATGTGTCTGAGTTATTTTTTTATCCTAATACAAAAGAGGCCCAAGAGAAGCAGCAATGAACAGAAGGGCAAACAAGAGAGGCACAGTCAGAGTGACACTGCAACAGAACAAAGTGAGGAGATATGTGTTAGAAAATTGAGATAGAAGTAAATTAAAAGAAGGAATATAAACTAAGTATGTAAGTAAGTAAAGTTGGCGACCTTAGTTGAGAGTGACCCGAAGGCTCCCTTTTCAATAGCTACTACACCAAGATGTAGAGGAGGGCACCACTCCATTCCCTGGATTGCTCCACTTTATCCTTGATCTGGACCTTATAATGCTGAGTGTTATGCAAGGCAGCATCAAGTACCATTTTTTGAGTCTTTGGTATGACTCGACCTGGGACTGAATCGCAGTCTCCCAGAAGATATCCCAAAATGGGAATTCAACAATAGCTAAAATAATCTAACTCTGAGAGTAAAACATTTTTTGGTCCAGTTTGTATAGGATTAGCATTTGCATCGACCTTATGATTTTGTTCCATTTGGAATATTGAATTAAGAGGCATGTGTTCTAAAAGGTAAAATGAAAATAAGGCATTCTAAAAGTTTTAGAATCTTACTCTCTAAGAGCTTAAAGGCTTGAAAATACTTATTTTTCTTATGATATAAATTCTTATACTGTCATTGATTTTCATGTAGAGTTCTCTTAAATTGCTTTTGATTTTTAACATATCTGAATTGACTGTGGTGTGTTTAGTATTGTCTAAAAAACAATAACTCTGCTGGTTTCTACTCAGATGCATTTTGAGATAAGATATTTAGATTTGGTGGTCATTTTAATTTATATTCCAGATATCAAAGAGGTTTCCTATCTTTAAAAATTCAAGTGGTAATACATCTACTCAATAGCAAATGATTTCAAGAGTTGCCATAATACATTTATTAATAGACAGAAATATATTAACAAAATAATTTAGGTTAAAACATTTTTTTAGCTGGGTTGAAGATCACCAGCACCATATATCATTTTACTTATCTTTGAGATGTTGTTTGCCTTTTATTTATTTATTTATTTATTTCATCTTTTTGGCAAAGAACTTTGTTACATTTTTGTTATACATTTTTGTTAGTGCAATTAGAATTGTCTGATGGCATCTCAGTTCAAATTTCTACCTTTTTAAACTTTATTTCCATTATTAAAATTACACTTTGATAATAATCAGTTGGGCCACCAATAGATTAGTGAAGAAAGTGATTGAAATAATTGTTTTATTTGATTTTGGTAAAAAAAAAATTCCCAAGAAGTTGTGAAGAAATTTCTGGAATTTGCTGTTGAGTGTTTAAAATATTGTAAGAAATATCTTTTAACCAATGTGAAACACAATTCATACAAGTGAATTTTTTTTTTCTTTTTTTCACCACAACTATTTTTCAATTTCTTTTTCTTCTTCACTTTTCTCTAAATTCACTCATTTTATTTATTTCCTTTTTCATTTGTTTTCTTTGTTTATTTCTTTTTTTTCTCCTCAGTTTCTTTATTACTCTTTTCTTTTTTGGTACACATTAGCAGCCATCTTAGTTGAAAAGAGCAATTCATTCCAATGTTTAAGACAACTCATGATAATTATCAAAATATTAAAGACTTTATTTCTGCTCCAAATTGAAATTAACATAGGAAAAAATAGAAACATTCATTTTCTGGAGATTTGAAACCTTATTGAAGAGATTTGCAATTAACCTTTAGAAGATATTACCAAAAAGAAGGAAAAATGAGACAAGATTTGTTTCTGATTCATTTAGCAGATTCTCTCTTAACAAAAAAGAAGGCTAAAAATGGCATAAAATACAAAATAATGTCACGTGATGGCTCACGTTGAACTAAAATTTTCTAGCAGTCAAAAAGTGACCGTTAGAAATGATTGTGGGTCACACAGATGTTTGCACTTAAGTGACCTTGGGTCGCCGGACATCGGAAGGGGAAAGAGAAAATGAAGCCAAATGATTGGTGGGGGGAGCCTCAAACGGAAGTAGGGTTCCCTTCCCCTAAACAGTTTTTGGACAAGTCTCGTGGCAGACGGACGACAGCCATTTCACTCCGGGCTAAAGACAAAAGACTGAGACATGAGAGACCTGAATCTCTCAAGCCAGCATTAAAAGCAATACAAAGTCTATTAGCCCGTGAAAGAAGAGAAATTCTCCAGTGAACCCCGTCAAAAAAATAAGATAAGTAACTTTGGGACATTTTCCCTTTACACCCAAACTTTGTTTACCACTCTCTCTCAATTTGAAAAAGGATAAAAGCCAAGAAAAGACATTTATATTCATGGACTATCCTATTATATATTTTTGACACTTTGAACATATATATGTATATAACCGTAGTAAAGAACTTATGTATTTTCATTATACCATGTGGTCTATGTTATTATTCCATGCTTTCCTTTCAGCTTCTATTCGCCTTGTATTATCTTGCTTAGAACTGTCCTATTAATCCCTAAAGTATCACACGGGAAACCGGAGTTACCGACTACCACTATAGCAGTATTAATATTATTACAACTAAGACCTATAGGCTCACTTTCTTCAATTATCTCGGGGAAAGAAGAAAGCGACCTGGTGGGTGTGTGATAGTGTGAAATTTGGAACCCCTTGCCAGCGGCGGTCAGTCTGGCCTTACATTATTCCCTCACGTAATATGTCAGTTCTTATCTGCCTGAGAAAAGAACTCTGAACAGGACTTATTTCTGTAGGGGATCAAGTGCCAACCTGCCCCGTCTTCACACGTGCGAAAATAAAGTCCCGTTTTGGGATTTTAGTTCAATTTGCCGTCACAGACCTTTTATGGGGGCTCGTCCGGGATATTTTAATCTTTTATTCCTGACCCCAGACCTAAAATGGGGGCTCACGTCCGGGATTTAATATTATAAATAATATTTATTGCTAGTAGTCGTGTGACAATTCCTGCCGTTTAAATCTACCCTGGGAGACCGTGAAAGGAAAAAAAGGAATATTGTTGAAACAGTCAAATTACTTGTTGATATAACTGTTTGAAAAATAAAGAAAAAATGGACAAAATAGAGAACTTTTTAAAAGAACCCTCCATGGAAAAGTTGGAGAGGCTGAGAAAAAGCGAGATAATAAAAATTGGCGAGAAGCTTGAGTTAAATGTTCAGAATTCTATGAGAAAGCATGAACTCGTGAGAGAAATAGCAAGGCACATGGTGGACGAAAATGTGTTCGAGGAAGCAGTATTAGAAGAGCTACCAACGGAAATGATAAGAATGACTCCAGAAGAAATTGAACTGGAGAAAATTAAAATACAAGCACAAATGGAACTACAGAGAAATAAAATGGAACTGGAGAAAATAAAAATTCAGCAAGAAACAAGGCTGCGAGAAGTCGACTTGACAATAAGAGGACGCAAAGAAAGCCATGACAGTTTCGAAGTAACGAAGCAAGCGAGGCTAGTCCCAAAATTTGAAGAAGCCAACGTGGACGGGTACTTCGCACATTTTGAGCGAACTGCACTAAATCTTGGATGGCCGAAAGAATGCTGGTCGATGCTACTCCAAACTGTGCTGACAGGAAAAGCACAGAGAGCATATGCAACTCTGCCGACAGAAAATTGCGCCGACTATGATTTGGTGAAAGCAGCGGTTCTTAAAAGCTTCGAATTGGTTCCAGAAGCTTATAGACAGAAATTCAGAACACAGAGAAAAACTGAAAACCAGTCTTATATGGAATTTCTGAGAGAAAAGGAGAACGCGCTGGATAAGTGGTGTGACTCTAAGAGGATAGACGGAGATGCTGAGAAACTCCGGCAGCTAATATTAGCTGAAGAATTTTTAAACTGTGTGCCAGAAGAAGTCAGGGTTCACCTAAGTGAAAGAAAAACTGACGTGACCTATGAAATGGCCGCACTAGCAGACGAATACATCCTCACACACCGAAAGACGAAGGAAAAAACCTTCACAGGAAACAGAGTGAAGTTTAAAGCTGAATTAAGTCCTGAAGGAAGACCTAAGGAAGGAAATAGAAGGACCTTCCAAAGTAGCAGCAGAACAGTGGTCTGCTACAAGTGCGGAAAGGCTGGACACATAGCCATAAGGTGTCAGCTAGGAAAAGGTCCTGAAAGAAACCAGACCCAGCCGAGAAAACCTCAAGGAGCTGTAACAACACCAAGAGGGAACCAGTCCTATCGACCCTGGACGAAAAAAGGGATGATAAAAGGCCCACACGGAGGACCAGTGGAAGTCTCAATTTTACGAGATACCGGAGCATCTCAGTCGTTACTTCTACGAAATAAGTTACCTAAAAGGGTAATAGAAGCAACACGTGAGACTGTGATGATAGAGGGTATCGGCGGAAAGAGGGTAAAAATACCGCTGTGTAAAATAACCCTAAAGTCCCAGTGGAAAGATGGACCTATGAAAGTTGGTGTGGTAGATAAACTACCTATGAAAGGAATTTCCCTTATACTGGGAAATGAAGTAAGAACAAAAAAGTGTCACCCGGAAAAGATGGCGAAAATAAGCACCATAAATGAAGATGAAAAGATGGCGAGAACGAACGCCAAACATGGAAAAAAGATGGCGAAAATGAGCGCCAAAAATGAAGAAAGAAAGATGGCGAGAACGAACGCCCAGCATGAAGACAAGATGGCGGCTGAGCCACGTGCGAGATATAAACGACACAGTCGCTCGCAAAGTGAGAAGGTGGAAAGAAAAGAAGTGAACCTTCCACCCCTCAATAAACAAGAAGATAAAAGGACCAGTCGTCAGAAAAAGGATGAAGGTCCAACGAATATTAGGAATAAAGTCCCTAATACTTATCGAGAGGATAAGAGGAAGATAAGAGGGCCCTCACAAGCGGCTAAGAAGGAAGAATTCAAAAAGGGCGACGAAGTCCTGCTACTGTCATCAAATAAAGGACCCCACTGTGGTGGAAGATATATAGGTCCCTACGTAATATCACAGAGAATAGACAAGAGGACATACAGAATTGATACCAACGAAGGAAAGAAGAAGACACAAGTGTGTCACACAAACAAATTGAAAAGATATGTCCGTCAAGAAGGCCCACCTCGAAAAATTAAGAACTCGGAAATGCCGAATAAATTCGAGGAGAAATTAAGACAGTTGTCTATTTCAGAGAGAGGGGACTTAGAGAAATTAATAAAAAAATACCCAGGTCTATTTCTCTAACGCCCCACGAAAATGTAGTAGCAGAATATTCTTTCATAGTTGTTGAGAGAAAGAAAGAGAGAGAGAGAGAAACTAAAGGAAATGAGGAATTCTCGTCCCCAATGTTGAAATATGAGATGGACGAGAAAGTGGTTCGTCAACAAGTGACGAATAGGGGAAAGAGAGAAAAGAAAAGGAAGTTTTCTCCCCAAAGCTTGACAATTAAAATTATAAAGTCGTCAAAAGTGACGAAGAAAGAAAGAAGGACTCACCTCCTCAAGGTTTGAAATATGATACGGCCAAAAGCCGAGAGAGAAAAAGAAAGAAAGGAAAACGAGATTAAAGAAAAAGAAAAGGGAGAGAGAGGGAGAAAGAAAGAGAAGTGAAATTGTTTTCCCCTATAGTGAAAATTAGGAAGGACGAAAAAAGGAAAAGGAAAGAATTCGTCAAAGCGTGAAGAAGAAAGGGGATGAAAGAAAAGTAAAGTGAGAAAAAAAAAAAAAAAAAAAAAAAAAAGTGAAAGAAAAGGAGAAAGAACAGTGAATTGAATTGCCTTTTTTTTTCTATGGTATTTCTATTCATCTCCCTTTCTTCTCTTAAGCGGGGAGGTGTCACGTGATGGCTCACGTTGAACTAAAATTTTCTAGCAGTCAAAAAGTGACCGTTAGAAATGATTGTGGGTCACACAGATGTTTGCACTTAAGTGACCTTGGGTCGCCGGACATCGGAAGGGGAAAGAGAAAATGAAGCCAAATGATTGGTGGGGGGAGCCTCAAACGGAAGTAGGGTTCCCTTCCCCTAAACAGTTTTTGGACAAGTCTCGTGGCAGACGGACGACAGCCATTTCACTCCGGGCTAAAGACAAAAGACTGAGACATGAGAGACCTGAATCTCTCAAGCCAGCATTAAAAGCAATACAAAGTCTATTAGCCCGTGAAAGAAGAGAAATTCTCCAGTGAACCCCGTCAAAAAAATAAGATAAGTAACTTTGGGACATTTTCCCTTTACACCCAAACTTTGTTTACCACTCTCTCTCAATTTGAAAAAGGATAAAAGCCAAGAAAAGACATTTATATTCATGGACTATCCTATTATATATTTTTGACACTTTGAACATATATATGTATATAACCGTAGTAAAGAACTTATGTATTTTCATTATACCATGTGGTCTATGTTATTATTCCATGCTTTCCTTTCAGCTTCTATTCGCCTTGTATTATCTTGCTTAGAACTGTCCTATTAATCCCTAAAGTATCACACGGGAAACCGGAGTTACCGACTACCACTATAGCAGTATTAATATTATTACAACTAAGACCTATAGGCTCACTTTCTTCAATTATCTCGGGGAAAGAAGAAAGCGACCTGGTGGGTGTGTGATAGTGTGAAATTTGGAACCCCTTGCCAGCGGCGGTCAGTCTGGCCTTACATTATTCCCTCACGTAATATGCCAGTTCTTATCTGCCTGAGAAAAGAACTCTGAACAGGACTTATTTCTGTAGGGGATCAAGTGCCAACCTGCCCCGTCTTCACACGTGCGAAAATAAAGTCCCGTTTTGGGATTTTAGTTCAATTTGCCGTCACAATAATAAAAGAAAAGGGATGAATATTTTTTATTTAAGAGGCCAAAAGTTTTCAGTAGTTTCATTAATCATAAAAATGTTTAAATTTCTGAATTTTTTAACTGAACAAATAAAACTTTTTTCATAAGTTTCATTCTCTTGGAAACATTAATTTTCTATTTGTTATTAAACTTTGTATGAACTAAATTTTCTTGAGTTTTTCATTAATGTAAACATAAAGTTAATAGATTTAGAGTTTAATGTTTTGAAATTATTTTTAAAAGTTTTTTTGTAAAGCTAAGTGAAAATTCAACAGATTTTCTCATTTTAAAGTGTTTTATAATAGAAATTAATTTGATTGACTTGTATTGAAGTGTATAATTATGGAATGCATTTTATCTCAGCAAAATTATTTTGATATTTGCCTGTATATCAAGGTGATCTGACTAATTGTACACACACACATGCAGATATGAAGGTCATTAAAAGATGTTTTATGCCTCACATTGAAAAAAGAGCCATAACTGAACATTTTTGTTGTGGCAACAAACTACCACTTCTTATTAAACTAGAAAAACTTATTCAGATTTCTGTCTTAATTTCTGTGCAGTTGAGGTCCATACAAAGTTGAAAGGTGTGTGAGAAATCTAAATTCTGGGTGAGACTTTGAACTTTTTGAATGACCCTCATATATATATATATATATATATATATATATGCAAATTTCATTAAACATAATAGACATTTTATGTCTACATATTTTCTTTTGGATCCGTTCGAATTCCCGTATTACTTTTATTGTATTCTGGGGGAATTGATTTATGTATTGTCCATAGTTGCATGTATCCCTAGTACTTTCCGCCCGACTTTGGGCCATCATCAGGGGAGGATCTACTACAAAAGTGATGTAACTTTTGTTTTAGCATATTACCACTGTGCAAGGGCGTCTCCGCCGTTGAAGGTTTTCGCGTTTGTTTTTGAATGTGATTCTATATTTAGTGCCAGTAGCTAAAGACATTTAAGTACATTAGCACTGGTTTGAAAATTAATTCTATTAAGTGTCGGCTGCAGGTTTCTGATATGTAATGCTTCAAGAATCTGAAGTTTTTGTTTATTATTTTGATGTTCTAATATTGTTGTGTTGTCGGTGAGAATTTTCCGTTGTTGTGTTGTTGGGCATGAATGTTTTTTTAAATGCTGAGCTATTGAACTTGTGTCTGAAAGGTGCATTGTAAGTCTCCTCGACAGGGTTGTTGAGGTTAAACCAACATATATATTATTATTATCAGAGATACAATCTCCTAAAGGACATTTAAATTTATATATAACGTTGGTTTTTTGCAAAACTCCAATCGAGGGAGATTGGAGTTACTGTGTTCATAAGTTACAGTATCTATTGTGCTTGACATCTGAGACAAAACATAAATAGATAGAATGACACAGAAATTAAAACCACATAATGTAACTAATAGTTTCAGATTTTCATGAATATTATTGTATTGCATTTTCAAGAATTACAAGATTTGAGTTTGGTTGGATTTTATTGCATATCAACAACTATTGTTGGTTATTTAATACCAAATCCTGTTTTGACATATATATTAAATATATATGATTTGCAAACTCATTTTGTTGATACATTTTTAAATGAGTCTAAGGTCATTCTTTTGTAAACAATTAAATAGTTTCAACTATTTCAATCTAACATGAATATTTCTATTTACTATAAATCATTTGTTTGCACAAAGTTAAATGGTTTCAAATATTGCTATGTAACAGTAGCAACGTAATATCAGACGTTGATTTGCACACATTTAAATGGATATACATATATGATTTGTAAGTGGATAGTTTGTAGGTAATTTCATTTTGAAATGAGTTTCAACTAATTTGTTTGCATTCAATTATTGCTATTGTTTCTACTCAGTTAAATGGTTTCAATTATTGCAACCAAACACTTATAATTCTATTCAAAACTACTAATTCCTTTGCACACAGTTTAATGGTTCCAAGTATTGCTTTGTATCTCAAACAATTCAATTAAACACCAATCATTTGTTTACACACAGTTAAATGTAAAACAGTTCTATTTCTCACAATTCAATTTAGTATCAGTCATTTGTTTGGAAACAGTTTAAAAATCCAACAGTTCTATTTGACCCATAGTAAGGATCCTATCAGGTGCTACCACTCCAAGCCAGAGTGGACCTGGTAGTAATGGCAATGAATGGGTACTCCTCATTCCCCAAATCTCCAAGGCTAGAGGTTCACCATCAGATGGTTTAATGTCATACCAGGACACTTATTGTGGGGGTCTTACCTTTCTGCAGAGATGTAGTTAGTGTATTTTACAGCCCCAGGTGATTGGGCTGAAAGAATTACAAGTGGTATAACAGGGTAGTACACTGAAAGCACAGAGTATAAAACTAGAACCAAACATATGTTACAAGTGATCTAAGAAGAAATCTATAGAACCATAAATCTAAGTAAGATGTCTTTGAAAAAATTCACAGTGGATTGTAACATACTAAAAAGTTTAAATTTCTTTGGTTAATCATTTTTTTTTATAATTCCAGTTGTGTCATAACAAATATAATAAAAAAATCTATTTTCATATGCTGGGTTTCATTTTCACTTGGTCCCATTTTATTTGTTGCCATTGCAGCATTCAAAAATCTCAAAAGCTAAATTCAAAATTTTGAATTCTGAAATTTTTAAAAAAAATTGTTTCAAATCATTTGAATCATGTTAGCGTTATGAATAGTAAAGACTTATTTTCATGTCACTATTTTGATTCTAGTTCTGATCTTTTATTTAGAAAATTTTGTTGATATGTCAGGATACACTGCTTTTGAAATATAAATATAAATTTATATTCTATACTTTCCATGGACCATCTGCTCATATTACTAGTAATTTTTAAGAATGTAATATTGCCTGATGATCATGAAACAATTAGTTGCAATATATAGTTTTAATTTCTGTGTTATAATTTCTCTCTCTTCCTCTCTCTCTCTCTCTCTCTCTATATATATATATATATATATATATATATATAAAAACTTGATATTAATTGATATAATTTAGTTGTTAGGAAATTCAAGGAAAATGTCTTTTTCAGAATAAAGAATTTAAAAAAATGTTATGTGCCTGTATTTAAACCCATAACTAATTTTAAAGTCAATCTGCTGATTTTTAACTTCAATTTTAAAAATGTGACAGAATGCTACCCTTATATTGGGGAGGGGTGGCTGCATGCCAGTATACAAATGGTGAGAGTGAAATGTTAAAATCAAATAATAATTATGAAAATCTGACAGCAAGCTATTAAGATTTTTCTATTGTTTACCAATGTGACAGCAAAATTATTAAAATCCCAAGACAAGGATTTTATCTTTCACACGTGTGAAGACGGTGCGGTCTGGCACTTGATCCCTCGTAGAATAAGTCCTTGTTCAGAGTCCTTTCTCGGGCAAATAGGAACTGGCATATTATGTGGGGGTTAATTTAGAGCTAGACTGACCGCCGCTGGCAAAGGGTTTCCAAATTTCACATTACACACATACCCACCAGGCCACTAGCTCTTCCTACCCCTAGAACAATGGAAGATATGGACCTCTAGGTTTAGATATAATAATATTAATTATAGTAGTCGACAACTCCGGTTTCCTGTATAATATTTTTAAAGGAAAGAATAGGACAATTTAGGTGAGAATAACATGAGGCGAAAGAAACTGAAAAAGAAACATGAAATAAGCAACTTGACAGTAGACGACACAATGAACAAACTTCAACACGTGGGGGACATTAAAATATAACAATCTTTTTAATATACACACGGACACACATATTTAATGTGTCGGCTATATTATCAGCAGATAATACATGACTATAAATGTTTTTCTTCCTTTTCTTCTTTTCTTTCGTCTTTCTTTAAATTGAGAGAGAGAGAGAGAGAGAGAGAGTATATAATTGGGTGTAGGGAGAAACAGTCTTAATGTTTACTTATCTTTTCGACGGGTTCCTCAGAAAGTATTTTCTCTTTTACGGATTGACGGAATTTTATATATCTATAATGCTCTAGCTTGAAGGCATAGGTTCTTCTTCTTGTCCAAGATTCTTTCCGCTTTCTTCACCCGGAGTCTTGGAATCAGATCCCGCGTCCTCTCATGGATTTTCTTTTTCCCCTATTTCTGTTGACAGAAGAAGGTGCCACTTCCGTTTTAGGGTTCTGGCCAATCCTTTCGCTTCTATCTTCTTCCTTCCCCTGTCAGGCGATTCTTTAGGAATACTATCTCATTGACCCGGTCACAGAGTGCAAACATCTGTTGGCTTTCATTCTGATCTGGATTTATTACTTGAGGAATTGACCTAGATTCCTCTTTCAACGGTCAGTCCTTGGTGGCCTGTTAATTCAAACACGGAGGGATAGTAGTAATTCTTTATTTCTCTCCTCTCGGTGGGAGACCACGTGACAACCAATATGATTCATAATATCTTTTAGAATGTGTATTTTTGTAGCCTTATATCCTTTTTTGGTTTGACTTTTGAATCTCATTGGTAAGTTGATATACACAAGATTTTTCTGTAGAATGATTTATAAAACACTAAAAATAAATAAAGACCATTAGAAGAATTTTATGGAAACCTCATGACAAACAAATGTAGCATTTCCACAAAAGGATTATATGTTAATTAGAAAGATACTATGAATACTAACAGTAAAAAGGCAGAATGCTTTTTCTCTTAAAAGCAGTCAATCCTTCATTCTTTACGGGGAGGGGGGAGGATCATGATATTGTCTTTTTTGTAATTAAAATTGATTTGTTCTTGTATTAGTGATAAAAGAGCACTGAGCAAAAAATACATTTAATGATAACAAATGGAACCTTTTTATTACATTGAAACTATTTGAGACTATTGAATATAAAAGTTGCTTCAGAAAATTCTGATTTTTAATGAAATGATAATTAAAGGTTGAACAAAATTGTTTCAAATTCTTTAATTTAGAGAATGAGGATCTATCTTTTTATTCTCAACAAGCAGAAGTAATCATTCACTCTGGAGAAGAGGTCAAGACTTGGATCACAGCTGGTTATTTTAAAATCTTTATTGTCAATTAAAAATTTATCACAAATAGTTTTGAATGGTAATTTTTACTGTAAAAGAAAAATCCATAAAAGAGGAAAAAAGTTTATTCATTAGATTTTTTATATTATTCTAGAAAATAATTATTCTGTAAAAAATTTTGCAGTTTTGTAGAAAAATTTAAGTAAATGATATTTAAGGGATTTATTGATTTAAACATTGTTGTTTTTCTCCTGATTGTTACTTATAACTAAACAATAATGTTATGTAATATTTGATATCTCCAGTTTAAAGAACAGTCTATAAACTTTGATTTTGATGATTAATTAAATGTAAATAATTATTTAAGACTTACAAATAATTTGTAAAGATTTTTTTCTTTTGAGATATGGAAAATTGAATTCTGTATAGCCATATATGTCTTGCAGCCACAAGCTAGACTTGCAAACCTTCACAAGTGAGTTTGAGTTTCATTGGGTGCCCCATTCATGCAACCTGGTGTCACATCTAATCAAAAAGCTTAGTAAATTACTATGTCTTGCAGCAACATGACTTTCCTTTCTCAATAAAAGTTCTTGATCTTTCCCCATGAAAAATTAAAAAAATTATATTAAAATCATCTCCTAGTTAGTTCAAATAAATATGCACATCAAATATGGTATCTCTACATCAAACCATTCACTGATCTATAAATGACAAATAAACATTTCCCAATTATGAATATAGATTTACCATTTTTAACCTTGTCTGAAAGTTTCATTTTGATTTTATGCACATTTGTTAATGTTTTGACCTTTTTTAAATTATATTTTGCCTATCATAGGTGGCACTAAGATTGAGTTCATAAAGTCAAAAGGAAAGTGTTACAAATTTAAAGAGATGATAGCTGAAGGGTTAGATGTTAATGTAGTTATTATTTATACATATGAATATTTATACAAATGAACAGTCATTCACTGTGGGATCGTGAGGTTATCAGTACAGATATAATGAAATTGTAGGACTTCAGGCAAATGGGTACAAAGGTTCATTTACAAAGTTTATGATGTTTATTATTAAGTCATTTAGAAGAAAGAACATTGTCTGGGAATAAGTTTGTTATTTGTAAAAGTCAGATTGCAAATTACAATATTTCTGTGATGGATGAACAGCTGGTAGTGTAAGTTTGTGTGTCTGACTAAGTAAAGCTTAACAACAACAGCATTAAAGCTAATTATTTCAATGCCAGCCACTGAATCATCACAGCCAGAAATTTCTATTTTTGTTTTAATTTGTAAGGTAAAAGAAATACAATGAGTTAATCACATTGATAAGTTGATATGGAAAGACATGACCATATCAGAACTTGAGGTGAAGGCTGCAAACCAATTTGTATAGAAGGAAGACTCAACTTTGTGTGCCCTTTAAAAGATGGCAGAACTTAAGGGTTGGAATTGAACTGAACTGAATGGTTGATATTAGATTTGGTTTTGCCCTAATATTCTGAATCTGACGTCAATACTTCTGTCTTATAGTTTCCTTGTTTTAACTTTGGTGTCTTTCTTTTATGGCATATCAACCTTCATGGGTTATTTAATGCTGAAACCATTTTTTTAAAACAGTAATGATACTATTTAACATAAAGCTGGCGGATAAGGACATTTATACCTTTCTCCAGAGTATTAGTTCAAAAGTGAACATAATAGTTCAACTGGAGTTTGAACTCATTTACGACAATATCACAGTCTAGCATGTTAACCATTACGCCATGGGAACTCCCCTTATTCTAATTGAAATTTTATAACAATAAATTTGCAGTTGTAAAAAAAAACAAAAACAAATAAATATAAAACCAGGATATGTTCAACATTCATGTATAAAAATCTGCAAATTCTTCAAACTCAAAGACCCCCCTCCCAAACTAGTGGATTTTCTTGCTTAGCAATTTAAAACCTGAACAAATACACTCATTTTTATGATTTTCAATGTATTTTTGAATGAATTTTTTGACCAACTCTTTCTCCACAGATAATTTTAAGTATGAATGAATATTCCTTACCCATTATTTCTAGAAATAGTGCAAAGATATTTTTTTGCTTTAGAAACAAAAACAAAAAAAGTATATTTTGGTTTATATACAATTTCCATATCCACACTTGAACCTCAAACAACTTGTATATAATTTATGCGGGGCAGCACTTAAATGAATGCATAACACTTGTATAATACATTCATATATGTAGATATATAAGTTTATGATCATATGCACACACACACGTAGGGATATAGGTATTTCTCTCTCTCTCTCTCTCTCTATATATATATATATATATATTTATATATGTATGTATGTATGTGTGTGTGTGTGTGTGGGTGTGTGTGAATATGTGTGTATACACTGATTTTATTTTGGTAGTCAATGTTTTTCCATTGAAACTAGTATTAACCTACTAATGTTGAAAAAATTTTCAAGATATACCTATATTTATATGAGCAATATATTGCAAGAACGAGAACGAGTGCAAAATCTGTTTTTTATTGTCTAAGATTGCTGGGGTCATTGACAATTTTATGTATAATTTAACATTTTAATTCTATTTAAAAACATCAGCATTTTGAAGAAGTTTAGCATTCAGAGCTATATGTTTTTGTTATGTTGATTGTAATAAAATTTAGTTTTAATTTAAACACTTAAAACCAATGTCTGCTCAAACACTTATGATTAGTACTGCACACACGTACATACACACCCTTGCCATATATATTTGTGTGTAAGTGTTAATATTTTTTTTGTTTTCATATTTAAGTAATTCAAGGCCATTATGCTTCAGTGGTATAACAATGGTTCCAAATTTTACAGGTTTAGGTAATTTCTTGATATCAATTTTGACAAAAACTCAAGCTGGAACAATACTTCCAAAATTTGGTGGTTTTGTGTTTATTATTTATTTTTAATCTATTAAAAATTACCTTTTTAGTGTTTTCTATGATTTAAAAAAGCAAAAAAAAAAAAAAATCCTATCAAAACAAAAGTTGAACAAATATTTCAACTAATTGTTGACTTGATCAGAATCAATTGGATTTGTCTGTAGTAATAGTAATAATAAAGTTATAATAAGATAATCATGATAGTTATAAAGATACAGTAATGATAAAGATAATGGCGATCTGTTTCATTCAATAGTTCAGTGTCATATTAATGTCCATTCTAAGAAATCTGATTCAAAAAGCAAAGCAAACAAAAGAGCCAACATTTTAACTTTTATAGGTTTAATGTTTTGAATGAGAGCAATTTATTATTTCTAATGATTCAAGGACAAAAATCTGAATAAATCAAATTACAATTACTCTCTCTCTTTCTCTCTCACATACACTACATGTAAATACACTTTATAAATAAATTTGAAGCTCTCTCGTCTAAAAAGGAGCGTGTTCCTTTTTGCTGGAGCGAAGAAGAGAGCTCATTTTATATTCAGCAGGAGTGGAGTATGAACAACTCCATTTGGGGCTAAAGAGCGTGATTTTTGCGCACCAAAATTCTTTGATTTAAAAAAAAAAACATTTGACAATAAAAAGAAAAGAAAGTTTGAGCTAAACTCTTTGTTTTTTTTATAACTGTATTAAATGTATGAGAGAGAGAGAGAGAGAGAGAGAGAGAGAGAGAGGTGGAGGGAGTTACACATGAAAATTAGACATGAAAGTCGAAAAATTTGAACTTCTCAGGTTTTTGTTTAAAAGCAAGCATGATTTGTCAGCTAGGTGCTACATTTCTGATGGGCCATTTTTCTTAGAAGACAGGAGACAGTCTGAAAAAGTCTCTTCAAAGGCGTCAGTCACTCTGTAGAAATGCTTTGAAGTCATTTTCTTAAAGATTTAATTTTCAGCCAATTGCTACCCTGAATCCGTTTTGAAGCCATTTGACCCCTACCCATTATTTATATATATTCCCCACCTCTGAGAAATAATACGACATATCGCCACAACTCTTGAAAATAGAAGATTTGTGTTTTTGTCTGCTGTTCAAAGTACATTTCGCAAGTTTCTCCTGCCAACTGCCATACTGACGAGAATATTTTTTCGTCCTAAAACTGTAAGTTTAAAATATTTCAACTGATTTTTTTATAAATTCATATTTTGTGATATTTGAATCCTGTTTCTCCTCTCTTTGAGAAATATTTGCTGCTTCTTTCTTTAAAAAGAAAATAATCAGTAATGTAATGTTTAAAAGTAACACTTTATTTACTTAGAACAAATTTAAATTCCTTTCCAAAATAAATAGTAGATAATTAATTTTCAAAGAAATAAGCCTCGCTATAGTTTTTTTTCTTTAGAAATGATTACAGTAAATATATTTAAATTATTTACTTTTTTATTAATAATAATTTGAAAAAAGGTTAATGAACTTCGATAAATCGATCTGATTTGTTTGAAAAACCATTAACAGAGTATTTATGTTGGTATTTGATTCGAAATATAAAGTGTATTTTTGAATAAACGATGGCCAAAAAATATCAACAAATTGCCAATAAACTATTATTCAGAGATCCAATTATGTTCTGAAATTTCATACAAAATATTTAGTTGAAACCTCGGGACTGAACAAATATCGGGTCAAATTTTCCTCCCCTGAAAAAATAGGTTGTTAATGTCATCATCATCATCATATCGCGCTGGTAGCACGGATATCCCTGACCCTCCCTCGCCACTCCTCCCTATCGTTCATCGCCCTAGGTAGGTCTTCAGGACAACATCCCGTATCCTCACATAGCTGCTGAATGTATGTTCGTGCTGGTCGTCCTGCTTTTGCACGGCCATGTGTGGGGGTCCATAAGAGTACATCTCTTATGAGTTCGTCCCTGCTTCTCCAGCAGTGTCCTGCATGTCTGGTTCGTCTAACTTGAATAGTTTTCGTGATAGGGGGCAGGTGGCCGTACAGTTGGTGTCTTGTGGGGTGTTGCCGCCAGGACTTGTTTAAGATTGCACGTAGCATTCTTGTGTAATTGCTGTCTAGCTTCTTCTCCAGCCGTTTTGTTAGCGTCCATGTAGTGCAGCCATATAGCAGTATCGATGTGACCGCTGCCTGGAATAAACTGCATTTCATTTTATCGGTTAGGTCTGATTTCCATATAATCGATAGCCTATTAGATTGTTTTAAAATATCTCAGGGATTTCTATTTCTATTTTATACATCAGACAACAAAAATTTATGCTTAATCCGACATGTTCTCCTTTAGGAGCAAGAAATCGCATTTTAGCAAATCTCATAATATTAGCAAGATTTTGTCAAATATTATCTTACAGTTTTACACTTAAAGTGACATCACCACCCATATTGACGAGATCCGTTGACGCTCACACCTATACTTTGACCACTTATTGGCGAAATAGAAGTTTATGAAAGGAGGTATATTTTCACTATGGAGCGCTGAAAAAGAGCCGCTCCTTTTTTAAAGGAGTTGGAGCGGCTCGATTTAAAAAGTGGGGAGCGTGAGGGGAGCTAGCTCCAATTTTGGGTGTGTGAGCTGGAGCTGGAGCAGCTACAAAAGTAATGGAGTGCATAAAACCCTGGTTATCGGTGTATAAAATGGACAATCTGAGTTCAAATCTTGGATGAGATTGTTTGTATTTCACATAACACTACTACCCTTGGGAAAGGTATGCACCCAACTATTCTCCCTCTAGATATGGGTAAATAGTAGGTCAGACAGGGCTCTTTAACTTTGCTATGGCAACCAGTCTAGGAGAGGGGGAAACTGAATTCAAACCTATTAAACTTTGTTTAAAAATTGATCTTATGTCACATTCTGCTCATGTGGAGGGGTTGGGTAAATGCATTTAGATATATCCGTCCAATGATATATGGTCCCTCCGATAATTTTAAAAGATAAAAGATGAAAGTTACTCTGGAAAACAAACAAGTGTCAACATTGGATCAATGAACAATAAAATGTCATTTTTTTTTTTTTTTTATATTTCATTTTTATTAAGACTGAAAGTAGCATAGACACAGAATCAACAGCACTTGGTGACTAGTAGTTTTTCACCAATGCAATTATCAGACCAACTTGGTATTATTACTCTAAAACCAACCTTGAACCTTAATTAACAACTTTTTGAAGAATTTAAAAATGCATGGCACTAAGAAACAGCCATGAAGATCACCCAAAATGGCAATTACAGGTGTAGAGTTATAAATTTTATGAATTTTGCTCTAGTGGTGTCTGAAATAAACTTGATCTCTTAATATCACTGCAAAGTCCAGAAAGTTCTCAATTAAACAGGTAACTTTGCATTTTAGTTCAGTTCTCAATTTGAATGTTACATGAAAAAGCATATTGAGTAGACAAAAGGAAAAAGTGACTTTAACAATGGAAGAAGAAATTTAATTTAGATAATTCTAATAAAATACTATGCTTATATCACAAATTTACTAAGGAAGAGAAAGTTTTTTTCTGAATATCTTTCTTACAAAGGCTCTATAATTATATAAAGAGCTTTTCAGTCAAAAGTAAAGATGAATTGGTGATGATGGAAGGTAAGCAAAATGATCAGCATTACATCAAAATATAAGAGAATAGCCTTTCATTTGCTGATCATAATTATAAAAGTAATGTTATATTTCAGCAGACTAATATGGCAATTTACAATGCTTATGTCACCAGGAGCATCTAAGTTATGAACTGACAAGCAAATTCTCCAAATTTCAATCCCTTTCAGAAACATGTGGATATCCTTTTGAGAGCAAGGAAGCCTTTTTGAAAAGAGGAACAGTTCAATCTCTTATATAAAGCATTTCTAGGAGGAAATTCTCTTTGAAACTTGGAAAAAATCTTGTCCTTTTAATGCAAAACATATGTATTCAGATTTTAAAATAAAAACAAAATTATTGTCCTTTTTGTATTTAATTCTAAAAATTTTTTTGACTTTCAGAATGTAATTTTTCAAAACCTGTATATCAGCATGCAAAGTTCCTAGCTAAAATACATTTGAAAGTTCCTCTTCCATTTTTTTCTATAAACAAAGTATATTTTGCACCATGAAATTTGCAATGGACAAGCTATACATGAGGGTCATTCAGTAACTCAGGTGAATATTACATAAATAAATTGACAATTGGAATAACTGTTTACAGTTGCACCTTTTTCAAGGAAATCAATAGTTATGGGTCCTTTCCTGTTCCAGAAGACTGTCAGCATGACCTTCTTTACTAACCATTGTACCTGGAACTTTTTCTTGACCAGAGAGTCAGGGTATTTCTGCTCAGGCTCATAGTGGCAAAGCAATGTTTAGCCCATTTGTAAAATTTTTTGATTATAACATGCTTCTCTGTATTCATCACACACTCTTCTGTAAATTTTACATGGTTTGCACTTGTTAGTCTGCAAAAATTTGATGACAGACCTCTGTTCAAGTCTTGAGCACTCTGTTTAAATTGTCGCCATTTTGAAAAGCCTCGAAACATACTTTTGTGAGATTAAAATAATTTTTGCTATAATGCAATTCCAAACAATTTTTAAAAAATTTGCTTTTATTTTATGATTATCTTGAAATGACTGGTAAAACAAATGCTGTAATTATTGAATTTCAAGCTGGTATTTTTTAACAGCTTAACTGAGGAGAAACACTTTATTTTGATGAGCAGTAAGTAATAGTACAAAATATTCTTTAGCTATATCCAAAGTGAATGTCATAAAAGTTCTTGTATCATATGATGTAGAAGTGTATTAAGTTATTTCTCTTCTAAATTAAAACAGGTTTTAGCCACAAAAGGTTCATAAGCCTTCCTACACTTGGAACAGTTTAAATCTAACAATTTAATTATAATAACCTCTCTTAATTTCTGTTCTGTTTTAAGAGATTTTTTATTTTCTACTTTTATTTGAATCTTTAGTAATTTGCAACACATAACAAACTGTTTTACATTGATATAATTAAATTTGGATATGCATTGATGAGTTGTGTATAGATGATAAAAAGGAAAATATTTCATGTTTACTGCTCATAAAATATTTGTAGCTAAGTAGGAAATTATAGAAACTTTTAAATTATATTCTACTAACATTCATAAAATATCTATTCTGACATTTCTGCACATAGCTTTCTCATACAGGATTATAAATGTAAATATAGATAATAATGCTAATATTAGAATCATGTAGCAAGAGAAAATAAATTTAAATTTGAAGTTATTTTTTGCAATGAAATAACTTAATCAAATTTATTTCTTGATAGAAAAAAAGGACAATGAAAAGCAGATAAATTGGTTAAAACAATGATAAAAATAAGAACTATAGTAGATAAAAAAAAATTTTCAAGAATTAATAATGGCTTCCATAAGTCTATTACCAGAGGTAAAACATTTGAGTATCTTTATGAATTTCAATAAGATTTCATTAATCATTGAGCATTTGTTTGGTTTGGTTTAGTTGGTTGGGTTTTATGGCATATCAACCTTTGTGGGTTATTTAATGCCAAATCCATTTTTATGTAAATAATCAATTCTATTTCAAATAATTAAGTTTAGCAAGAGTACACAGTTTAATTGTCAAAAACATTTCTATTTCAAGCTATTCAGTTTATTCAAACAATTCTAATTCAGCTAATTTAGTTTAGGATAAGTACAGATTTTGTTTACACACAAGTTAAATGTCAAAACAGTTCTATGTTAAACAATTCAGTTTAGTGTAAATACAGTTTCAATGTCAAAAAACAGTTCCATTTCAAATAATTCAGTTTAGCATAAGCACACAGTTTTAATGTAAGTACAGTTTAATTGTCAAAAACATTTCTATTTCAAGCTATTCAGTTTAGTCAAACAGTTCAGTTTAGCATAGGTATGCCGTTAGTTCTATTTAACCCATAAATAGAGCCCTATCAGGTGCTACCACGCCGGGCCAGAGTGGACCTGGGAGCAATGGCAATGAAGGGGTGCTCCATATTCCCCAAAGTCCCAGCATTACTGGAACCTCACCATCAGATTGTTTAGTGTCATATCCAGGACACTCATTGGGAGGGGGGTGGTCTTACCTCTCTGCAGAGGTACAGTCGGTGTATTCTACAGCCCCAGCCGACTGGGCAAGAGCATTTGTTAAATTCAATATAGAAATAGTAAGTTGGAATGTACAAGTAATTAATTTGCAATGAATTATGCAAATATTAAATAAGTAAATTAAAAATAAAGATCTTTGTTTTGTTTGCTTTTGAAAAGTCAAAGTTGTAATAGAAATTAAAAAAAAAAATATTGATATGATGTGAACTGATATATGATGTTATTGTGGGAATAAGAACGAAATTACTGTAAGAAAAAAGTTGTTTAAATCTGTGTATATATGGATAACTAATATTTATTATATATAAAACTATACAAATCTGTTGTGTCAATTTATTTGTCTGGGTTTGGGTTGTACAGGAAATAGTGTTGCCAAAACAACCACTTCTTCCTGCCTCTAACAAACTTCTGATTGTTTTGTTTTTGTTTTGTTTTACGGCATATCAACCACAAGGGGTCATTTAATGCCGGTTCAGTTTTTGAGGTAAATTGATACAAACTTCTGAGTTTTGTGCTACATAAAGTGATAATAGTAGTCATTTTTTCCTCACGAGATAATTTGCATATTTTGCTTTAGAAATCAATTATTCAAAAAAGAAAACAAGTTATCAGAAAAAATAAGATTGAAAATGAATAACATTTTATAATTCAAATTCAAATAATAAGTGATTATTTTGTTGATAGCGTTTATATTTTTTCTCTGCAGTTATTGTATTGTTATCATTACTGACTTACACATAAACTGGTAATATTACCCATATTGAAAATCAAACAACCACCTGAAAAATTAACTAAATGCTCCTCAAAAGCTGAGAAAACACAAAAGTAAGTAACTTACTCTACAAAACTGAACTTAAAATTTTTCTTTGTTTTTGTTTATTATAAGTGTGGTTATTTATTTTTATTGGTTTTGTTGGTTTTATTAATTTTTATTGGGTTTATTGGTATTATTATTATTTATTCGGTATATTGGTGTAATTAATTCACCAAATGTTAAAAAAGAAATTGAAATTGATAATGATTTATTCAAAAAATTATTTTTAGATCAAATTTGTGTAAAAGTAGCACCCGTCCCTATGCCTTGATGTAGTGGCTAATGAAAAGGGAGCCTTTGGGTCCCCCTCGATTACAGTCGCCAACTTTACTTTATTCATAGCAAATAATATTATAACTTTTTTGGTATAATTATATATATTATATTGTATAGGATAGTAATACATGATATAAAATTACATAATATACAGAAAATATATTTTTGATATTTACTGTAATTATGTTCAAGTCCAATTTTTCAGGTTATAGCTATCTATTAATTGGTGAAATATTGCAAATTGAATAAAAGAAAAATTTGTATTTTAAGTTGCCGAAATATTTTCTTGTATTTAAAAGAAATAAATGTTAGTAAAAAGAGAAGGTAAGAAATGTTGATGAGTTCATGCTGTCTGTTGTAATAAATTGTTTTTATTTGAAGTGAATGGATTTTCTTTAAATAATCTCCCAACATTGTCTTGTTCTACCATAAAGTTAGGAAACAAATCATTTTTGGTTTTTATTAGATAAAAGACCACTCCTCCCCACAAAAATGGGATAAAACAACAATGTTAAGTTTTTTTACAAATTGATTCCAACAAATTAGCAATTTGGATTTTCCACCAACAATTTATATTTTTATGTTCACAGTATTTTGCATACATTTTCTCCTTTATTAATCTAGAAAGAACACTGAGAAAATTTCTTAATAATAAAATAAGTTGTTGACTGAAACTTAATCTGATGTAAATTAATACATACAATCAATGTTTTCAAGAGTGACATAATAACAAAGAAAACATGTTTATAATAAAGAAATCTATTTCAGTTTGCATGTATATATAACTATAAATACTGAAGGCATTCTAGGTTTAATGGTTATTGATGTAGTAAATGGACATGTGTTCAAATTCTGGATATGACTGTTTGCATTTCACATAACGCTAATACCCTTGGTTAAAGTATGAATCCAATTATTCTCCCTCCAGCTATGGGTAAATAATAGGGCAGACTGGGCTCTTTGATCTTGGTATGGCAACTGGTTTAAGAGAAGGAAAACTCTGAATCCAAACCTATTAAACTCTACTTAAAAAATGACCTACTGTTGCATCTTGCACGTGTGGTGGGGTGTATATATATATATATATATATATATATTTATTCATTCCCCTGACATGCAATGATGATGTTTTGTTCCTTGGCTGTAGTCACCTACACATACAGAAATAAAATAATGTAGCAAGAATAAGATACACACTCACACACTTACAATCACACGTAAAGATTCCTATAAAATCCCAAAGGTTTTTTGACTGAATTTTTTCGATTTTCGATTCATTTCTTTTTGTTAACTGCCTGATGATTGTTGTTTTGCAAAAAACTCCATGAAACCCAAGGGTCGCAGTCTAAATTTCATGAATCAAATATATATATCTAATATATATTCATTTATTATATATATATATATATATATATATATATATATATATCTGTTCAAATGTATTTTATGAAAATCTTGAACTTAAACAGATTTATATTCATTTTTAGAAGAAAAAAAGAAAAGCAAAATTCAGTTTATTTTAATCATATTGTTTCAGTTTTTGTTATCTGGTTGAATGCATTTTCTAACTTTAGCTTTACTTAAATCTTGATGTAATACATATGGCAATGTTATATACATATTTGATTATCTGCCCTTGACACAAGTCTCTACACCAGATGGCCCCAATGACTCTGGTTGCTATGGAAATCAGACATGTATATAAAGATGTGTAAAAATATGCTTTTCAGTGGTTCAGTTATAATGTGACAAGCCATTTATTGTCTGCTACTTGAACAAAACTGTGGCATAAACATCATCATATTAAACATTGCTTTTAAACTAAGTCACTCCTACTTGAGGTGATGTAAAACACATGCTAGTTGGTTACATTTTTTTCAACTTCATCAAATATCAATAAATGATACCCAACTCTATGTAAAACAGAACATGTTCTTTAAACACTGTGATGGCCAACACAAGAAACTGTAAGAACAGAAATTCTTTGTATGCATACACTTTTGCCTTTTCAAAGCACCTTAAGAGAATCACTCTATTGTATAGTAGTGGAAGAATATTATTCGGGGATGTTTTGATGAAGTAACACTGCCAGCTTATGAATATGCATATTTGCATGCACATACACATACTATAACCGGGCCATTGGCATAATGGTTAGAGTGTTTGCCAATGGTCCGGGAGACCGGGGTTCAATCCCATGTCGTGTCATACCAAAGACTCAAAAAATGGTACTTGATGCCGCCTTGCTTAGCACTCAGCACGATAAGGTAAGGATCAAGGGTAAAGTGGAGCAATCCAGGAAATGGTGTAGCACCCTTCCCTACATCTCGGTGTAGTAGCTATTGAAAGGGGAGCCTTCAGTCGCCCTCGGCTACGGTTGCCAACTTTACTATACATGCTATGCAAATATGGCCATACAGCACACATATAGAAGATCCTATTTACCAAACCCCTCCGCTCGGGCAGGATATGACACAAGGTCAAATTTTTAAGTGGAGTTTAACAGGTTTGAATTCAAAGTTTTCCTTCTCCTAGACTAGTTGCCTCACCAAGGCTGAAGAACCCAGTCTGTCCTACTATTTACCCATAGCTGGAGGGAGAATAATTGGATTCATACCTTTCCCAAGGGTATTAGTGCTATGTGAAATGCAATCAGCCTCGTCCAGGATTTGAACTTGTGTCGTCGTGTCCATTTCCTACGACGATAACCATTACACCATGGGCACCTATAGAAGATTCATAAGCAGCAACCAATTGCAGTATGGCAGTCATAGTCGCCATACCTGTTGTACTTGATATCCAGAGTCCAGTTGTCAAGTAGACATCATGCTGTATGTACTTCTAATGCTCCAAGTCAATATCTATGATCCATGCCTTGGATGGGAAATGCTGATAAAAAATCCAAAAATTTTTCAGACTAAGTTCATCTGTACACATATTTCTTCAAAGAAGCTAATTAAAATCTCATATAGTCTTTCCTAATCCTTCTTTCATTTTTTGTTAAACAATCAATAAAATATGATGTTGTCATTGAATATATAAAATGACTTGTTTCTGATTTCTTTTCTGCATTGTCATTTACTGCTGATGAAATACAACTCTCAAACTCTAAGATTTACAACTAATTCTTTCTGTGTCTTCTTGTTTTCATACAAAAATAAGCTTCTATGTTAATATAATCTGTTCATGTAAAGTAATACACAATTGGTGACTTAGTGTCTGTGGCATTATAATATCAACATTAATACATGATCAACTCAACATTGGTTCTCCAGACTTTGACTCATGATAATTAAACTAATGTCTAATAATAATAATGCTATTGGTATTAACTTGTGTGTTCTCTAAATCAAGTTAGTACAAGGTATAAAAGAAATAGGATCACTCTACACCAAACTAGTCACATAAAGTCACTTTTATTATCATCATCACTTACAGCAGAAAATGAACCATTTTCTCTAGCCAATAGCAATGAGAGGAAAATTTTAAAAGATATTTCCAACAAGTTACCATCTTGAAACTCTAAGAAATATTTTTTTATCACTGTTGTGTAATTCCATGGAAGGGAAAAGTAAAATAATATAAACAAAAGACAAGTCAACAAAACAGTTTGACTGAGTTGAGTTTATGTCAAACAAGTCCTCTGAGCAGCAAGATAAACGTTAGAGTTTATTATCAGGTAATTACATTTAGCTTCTCTACAACACTGTTCTTGAATTAAACATTGGGCAAGAGAGAGAGAGAGAAAGTTCAACTGTGAGGAGCATTGTGTCTAAATAACAAGTTGGGTTAATATTTGAACATCATAAGAAAAAAACAAATCTATAAAATTTTAGATTGAGCTGTAGTATCTGAGGATAATTGGAATTATTACTGAATAATTGATTATTATTCTTATTACTGAACATTGAAGCTTTTTACATTATTCCAGCTGTCATAGTTTGTGATGAGCAGATGATGTTTATTATTATGATAGGAAGAATGTGAAAGTCTTTTAAATGTGGCTAACATGGTTATGTGTATCATTACATAGCTACAAGATTACAGAGACACTCAATTATGTAGCTACTTTAAATGTAGCCAACATTATTATGTGGCTATGGTATCATTACATGATTATATAGCTACATAATTATAAGGTTAATTTAAATGTAGCCTGTACAATCATATAGTTATATAATTACATATACAGAAGTTCATGACTACCAAATAATCTAATGTAAAGACATACGTCTTGTTTACCAACAAATTATCACACTTGTGCAAATTAAAAAAAACAAATTATTTAAACCTTATTTGACCAGAAGAAAATCCTCCAAAATCAAGTCAAATCTAATAAATCTTGTTAGGTAATGATTAAAAAAGTTTGTACAATTGAAAGAAAGCCCTACAACTCCATTAGCCTCTGTTAAAATGTTTGATATATTAAATGCTAATACAGAGAATAAACTTTGTAAAGTCACAAGAAGTTGGTCAATTTCCTGAGTCAATATCCAGTTTTCCGCATTTACAGACAGTCTTCGAGATAGATCTTTCTGGCAGACAAAAACCTCAAAATGACTAACATTTATCAGCTGTTTTATAGTAATTAGATTTATTTTTCCCCGAATGCAACATCAAATTACAACATATTTCAGATATGAAGCTGTTTATGGTTTATAACAGCCTCCATTGTATCTTTGCCAGTAAAATGTAATATGAAGAACTTGTGCAAAAAAATCTTAAGTAAAGCTATTCAGCTGACAAGAAAGGACACAGAAAAATACTTTACCAGTTCTCTTACTTGTAATTTTCTACTCACAATCTCTACATTCAGTTTCACTCTCTATTTAAATAAATCAACAAGGAAAAAAACCCAAAAAACTCTGTACCTGCACACAACAATATCAAAAACAATCTACTCCCTTAACTTAGAGCTATAAAACAAAATTCTCCGCTGAAAAGAAAGATGGAGCCAAAGGCATTCTCAAAAACAAAACTGTAAGATGAATTCACAATTCCTTAAAGCCTTCTCAAAAGGAGGAGTCTCTGTGCGGTTATGGCTGAACTGAGACATCGTAGTAAGAAAGTTCAAATTCCAGTCATGCTATTACATTTACTTTTGGACTAACACCTTTTCCAAAAGGTATTAGTCCTTCTTATCCCCCACCAGCTATGGGTTAAAGAACACCAAAACTGTCCTTTTACAGGAATGACTTTAGCATTAAATTACCCAAGAAGGCTGATATGCCATTAAACAAAGAAACCAACTAACTAGCCTTATCAGAATAATTTAAAGACTTTTCCTAAAAAAGATGAGGCCATGAAGAAAATATTCCAGGGAGATGCTAAATGATATTTTAGTTTTGTGAGAATAAGATGTTTTCTTTCATCTTGTGGCACACTGAACATGGTACTCAAATTTTAGATACACCATCAATTTTTTTAAAAGAAAATATTTTATCATTTAAAAACTGCATATCAAAATTATATTTGCAAGTCTGATTTTAAAAATTTGAATCATTGTGCTATTTCTGAAAAAAAAAAATTTTTTTCTGGATTTTAAAAGATGTTTTTTTTTAAGTTTATGTCTGTTGTTAGATAGATGTTTCCCCATTGCCTATTAATGTTGTTGAGATGCCATTTTGAGTAATTTGCCTTTATAACCTCTCCCAGAGTAATTAATAGAGCAGTCTCCAGTTCCTCTCTCAGTAACAGTGTTTAGTTGGTTACATGGTACCAGCAACAACAAAGAATCTCAAATAAACATTTTTACAATACTTGCTGAAAAATTACTGTTTAAGAGAAAAATCAGTCCAGTGAATGCTTGAGTATAAGTTATGATAATAGTGCAATAGCCATCAGCATCTTCTGGAAAAAAAGACACCATGAAAAGGTTTCTGTTCAGCTTGATAGTTGTGATTACAGGTTCCTAAAATTCTTATTCCTTGTTGAAATTGGAGATCCTGACACAAGAAATATCTTGATCTTTGAATTTTTGCCCAGGGTCAGTGTTTAATATGACATGATAGAAGAATAAATGAGAGAATCAATTTTTATAGGTAAAACACATTAGCAATACAATACAAATAATTTATATATATGGTAACATATAAGTAAATTTACTGGAAATCACTAATCAGGTTAAACACTTGGTTTCTCCATGGACAACTGCAACCCCCCCAAAAAACCCAGACAATTATGACCAAAGCAACTATAGATAGATAGATAGATAGATAGACTGAGATACAGGTATCCCTAGCAAGTTTAAAATGAAAATTACATTTTCTTCAAAATCAATTTTATTATTTCTAGTGAAATATTATATAATCAAAACTGTTATTATTAAGTATTATTTATTGCCAAATTCTACAGCATTTGAACTCTGCAACCAAAAATAAAATTGCAGTTATATTAAAGGTGTTCTTATTTTTGGACTTGGAGATTGAGTAGTAAATGATTAAAAACAGAAGAGAGAAGGGTAGGAGGATAAAAATAATTATTTTTATAGGTTAAAATAGGTAGAGACGAAATATTGAACCTGAAATGTTGTGGCCATTAGTGTGATATGGTAACCAATGAGCTAAGTGATAAAGTAGTAAACTGAAAAATGATAAGTTGGAGCCATAATCCTTCAAATATTTTAACTTTCAAAAGTAAATGGCTTTTTTTATATAAATCAAGTAAGAAATATATGTTAATGTTTATTATTGTCCAGTCGCCTGGGGCTGTAGAATACACCAACTGCTTCTCTGCAGAGGAGTAAGACCCCCCTCCAACAAGTGTCTGGAATATGACACTAAACAATCAAATAGTGAGGTTTCAGTGATGCTGGAGCTTTGGGGAATGTGGAGCACCTCTTCATTGCCATCACTCCTAGGTCTACTCTGGCCCAGGGTTGTAGCACCTAATAAGGGTCCTATCTATGGGTTAAATAGAACTAAACCACGGTTTCTTGACTTTAGTGTTTTTTGCATTTAAACTGTATTTATGCTAAACTGAATTGTTTAAAATAGAACTGTTTTGACATTTAAACTGCATACTTACGCTAAACTGAATTGCTTGAAATAAAAGTGTTTTGACATCTAAACTGTGTACTCATGCTAAACTGAATTATTTGAAATAAAACTGTTTTGACATTTAACTCTGTGTATTACCTAATCAGCTGGGGTTGTAGAATACACTGACTGCACCTCTGTGGAGGGGTAAGACCCCCCCCCAATGAGTGTCCTGGATATGACACTAGACAATCTAATGGTGAGGTTCCAGTGATGCTTGAGCTCTGGGGAATATGGAGCACCTCTTCATTGCCATTGCTCCCAAGTCCACTCTGACCTGGAATGGTAGCACCTGATAGGGCCCTATCTATGGGTTAAATAGAATTAAACTGCATATTTATGCTAAATGGAATTGTTTGAATTAGAACTGTTTGACTAAACTGAATAGCTTAAAATAGAAATGTTTTTGACAATTAAACTGCGTACTTATGGTAAGCTGAATTGTTTGAAATGGAACTGTTTTTGAAATTGAAACTGTACTTACACTAAACTGAATTGTTATATATAGAAGTGTTTTGACATTTAACTGTGTAAACAAAATATATACTCATACCAAACTGAATTATCTGAATTAGAACTATTTGAATAAACTGAATAGCTTGAAATAGAAATGATTTTGACAATTTAACTGTGTACTCATGCTAAACTGAATTATTTGAAATAGAACTAATTATTTGCATAAAAATGGATTTGGCGTTAAATAACCTACAAAGGTTGATATGCCATAAAACCCAACCAACCTTAATGTTTATTAGTGACAACAAAAAAATTAAATCCTGATTTCTGGAGATAACTTTTTTCTGCAGTCATTAAATTAAACTAAAAAGTTTTTATAAGAAATTAATAGAATTTGAAAAGATCACAAAAATATATGATAATCATTACTTAATAGAATCTGGAAGATTGTTGATCTTGGATATTAATGTTGCTTGGAGGATGATTGTTTGTGATGCAAAGATGGAGTTTTAGTTTTTTAGAGCCTCTAGTGACAGAGGTAAATGGATGCTTCAGATATTGCTATCAGTTTCCTGGGTGAAGAATGCAATAGCAGCTTCAGGCATACATTACTCAATGAATACTTCTATAAATTTTTGTGTGAAATTTGCCAATCAATCAATCAATCAATCAATGTATTTATCAAGTAACTGACTGGGATGAACAAAGAGGCAGCTTTGATTTGTCTTCCTTTGGAAAAGGCACGATGGTGGATGATGAACTATCCTTCTGGAAAATGAGCAACATTATTAAAATTATCCAAATGAATGCTGACTTTACTGATGAGAAATATCAAAGATAACTCACAAATACATGCTTTCATATGTATAAAAGTGAGAATATTTACAAACATGAAAGTCATTTCCATATACTCTTTTGAAGGAGAATTTTTTTATATATATGTTAAGTTTGTGTGCATTAAAAGTATTTTCTTTTTTTGTAGACCTTTACTTTGAAGCTTTCTTCCTGTGCATATTTGAAGATTATCTATCTCTCTCTATATATATATATATATATAACTATCATTTCAAACAAACATTCTCTCTGAGGAATATGTCTTTCTTTTTTGTTTTAGAGAACATGTGACAAATAGTTACACATGAGCTAAGAAAGGTGAGATAAGATTTATTTTAGTTTTTATACTGCTCTGCTTGCTGACTTTCTAGCACTTTATTTCATAACCATTGTTCATTTTATATATATATATTGGTTTTGTTTTGTTGTTTTTTTGTTTAATTGCATATCAACCTTCCTGGGTTATTTTATGCAAAATCCATCCTTGTAGAAGAACAACAGTGATACTATTAAACCCATAGCCAGGGGATAAGGAACTTCATACCTTTCCCAAAGATATTAATTCAAAAGTGAATTGCATATCAACCATCAAAGGTTATTTAGTACTAAAGCCATCCTGATAGAACAGCAGTGATACTATTCAACCCATAGCTGGTAGGATTAGGGGGGGGTTCATTCTTTTTCCAAGGATATTAATTTAAAAGTGAATGGTATATCAATCTTCATTGGTTATTGAATGTCAAAGCCATCCTAGTAGAAGAACAACAGTGATACTATTCAACCCATAGCTGGGAGGATGAGGGGATTCATACTTTTCCCAAGGATATCAATTCAAAAGTGGAGTTTGAATTCACTTACTTTGAGGCTGCACTCCAGTACTTTAGATATTACACAATGGGGACCCCTATATATATATATAATCTTGAGGTATGAGCACCCGGCAGTTTAATTAAAGATGTAAATTGTTGGATTAACTACACAGGTGATTTGTTTATAGTGGCAAAAACCTGTCTATGGCCAGTGAGACTTCTTGGATAAGATGATTACAGAAGAATGGTGCATCAAAGTTTCACAGATTCTCTATTAATATATGCAAATTGTTGACCCCTATCTGTGGTGGCAGCAGTGGAGGGGAAATCCTGAGGAGAAAAATATGATGCATGATGCCAGCAACCACACAGAAATTGTGAGGGTTTGCTATCTTCTAAGGTCTCCTCATTGAAGAATTGCAGCAGCTGCTGCTGTTGTGAAGGAGATGTCCTTTAAATGACTTTGTCTCTCAACCTGTAATAAGATTTTTCTTTAGGTGGGGAAATAAAAGGGTCCCTAACCTGGACTACCTCATAGGGTAATTTTGAGACTGCCAAAACCCCTCTAATATCTCACTCTGACTCAAATTGAGTGAAATACAGAGCAGGGTCTGTCTTAAAATTTGTTGAATATATATCACTCAAGGACATAATAGCAGCAGTATTTTCCTCATCTACACTGCTTAATGAAATATCTGCAGAACAGGAGGCAGTCATCTCCAACATGGAGAAAATGTTAAAGATGACTACAGTGGACAGAGATGAGAGGGTAAGGTTACATGTACCAAATTCAAAATGAGAAGAGGATGATAGCCATATTGAAAAGTATAATTTCTCAAGCTATTGTTTTCATTCTGATATTTTGAATGTCAAAAAATAATCAGACACATAGGGAAGTCACTAGTTATTTTACATGCAACCAAATAACATGGCACATTTGGGTCACAAGTTACTGGAAATGGTTGGTAGCAGAGAAGATATTCAATTGAATCCTCACTCACCAAGGACCAATATTAGCATTAAAATATCAATGATATACTAGTACTGAACACAGCAGAAGGAAAGACTGGGTCAGTTATACATACAAGAACATTTAACATATATACAATATATAATTAAAAATAAGAATAAACATGTCCCAATAGGTAGACTATACACATACTGTTCCATGAACAAGTTGTAAGTTGATGAGTTAGAAAATAGAAAAAAGTTTAGTTGATGAGGATAGGTAATATAGCTATGTGGCTTGACCATTCCCTGTCAGGGTCAGAGATTATGTCTTCTGTTTAACAGAGGCAAAAAAGAGGTCAAGAAGGGTTTCTGGAACTGTCATGTGACACCCCACAATGCTCCCAATAGACATTGCAATTCTCCTGTGGAGATAATTATGTATCCATACGATTCTATCAAGGATAGAGAGCACAGCCTGTCCTATTACACACACATATAACTTTTGTTTAATTATACTTTTTGTTTCAGATATAATAAGGAATACAATTAATGGCATTCTGGAAATTTTGAGGCATTTTAAACTGGCCTTGAAAGTCACTGAAGCTGCTTGCAAAATGCAAAATTAATTTAACCATTTTAAGGGTGGTTGTTTGTCCATCAAATGAATCCCATAAGTGAAGAACCATCGGTTGTTGATGAGGATATTTTAAAAGACAAAATAGCAGAAA
Organism: Sepioteuthis lessoniana; assembly: GCA_963585895.1. Classification (NCBI taxonomy): domain Eukaryota; kingdom Metazoa; phylum Mollusca; class Cephalopoda; order Myopsida; family Loliginidae; genus Sepioteuthis; species Sepioteuthis lessoniana. Next base: position 56,761,157 of record OY757920.1, read on the forward strand.
CTAATCACCAAAATTTTTTTTTAAATTTCCAAAAATCTTGGGTTATTGAAAGATACCATTACAATACTTTGACGAACATTGATTGAAATTGATTAAATAACCAAAATCCTTTTGATATATCCTTATATATATATATATATATATATATATATATATATATATGTATGTATGTATGTATGTGTGTTTGTGTGTGTGTGTCTGTACTTATAAAGTACTATAATATGATAAATATTTGTAGATAATGCAAATGGAATATCTGAAAGGGTTCATCAACTCTAGACATAAACTAAAATATATAAATTCTTCCACCATCATATACATAAACATACGTATTTAGCAGATGTAAATCGCATTCATATATCAAATAAAAGTGAATTTTCTTTTTGTTTATATAGTATTTTCAAACAATTGATGTCTGCTAAGAATAGGGAATATGTTTGTCATGGATTACTTTTTTAGCTAATATTTTCTATAACAGTTTTTTTTTTAAAGCATATATCATTTCATCTGTCAATATGGAAACCTTAAAGAATATTAGTTTAGATGGCAAGTCTAGACACATTCTCAGCAATAACAACAGTAAAAAAAAAGAAAAGAAAATCCAAAGACATTTCTGCTTTCCTAAAGCAATCACATGAATGAAGAGAGAGAGAGAGAGAGAGAGTGAGTGTGTGTGTGTGTGAGATTCCTAATTATAGCACTGCAGTTAAAACTGATTCCCTAGTTCTTGGCATAAAAACTTGACAAAAATTAATATCAGATTTTCTTTGGCTAAGATTAAGAGGCTCAAAAGATAGTTTATGAATATTTTGATGACAAGTTATTGAAAAAATATTTTGTTAGGTTTCAGGACATTTGTGACTAAGTGATATTAATTTCATTATACTTATTTTTTGTTGTTTACAATTTCAAATTTGAGAGACTTCAAACACAGTGTATGCATTTTCCAAGCTTTTAGCAATGGGTTCAATTTACAGTGTTAGTATTAGTTTAAACTGAACTCTTATTTTACATCTGTTACATTGGTTGAACCAAAACATTATCTTTTTGTTTAACAGTATAAAGAAAATGTTCTTGTCAGAAACCCAAATCATGACCTTCTATAACTTTTTTCCTATAGATTATTTCTGGTAACTGGAAAAATTAAGATCTAAATATAAACATCATGTGTTTACATTTATTGTACAAGCAATAGCCATTAAGCGGTTATCCATATTCACATCTCAGTATTCCATATTTCAAATGACAAATCCAGTAAAATACATGGGTACTTGAAATCTTTTGTTAAATCACTCCTAACTATTTAAATGTGATTCAAAAGCTCATGTATGGATGATTTCCAAATAAATGCATAGTTCATTCCTATAATCTCTTACCGAGGCAAAAGCTGACATTAAGGTCTTCTACAGGAAGGAGTTTGAAATATTACTGCAAATCCATTTGATACTCACTTTTTTGTGGTCTTCAAACTGAAAAAGATGAACCAAATTTCAGAGTTTTAATTTAGAATTATTGCTTTCTTCTTTGAAAATTATCATTTATTTCATTGACTGAGCAAGCCAAATATTGATCTCTGAGTTGAATCTGATTAATCCCATAAAAATGCAAAGAACCTTAAAATTAAAATTTAAACAGCTATAAAGCAATTAAACATATTAATGATCTATTCCAAGTAAATAACATTCAGCTTCTATTCTATCACAAGATAACTTGATTCATTTTTTTCTAAGCATAACTATGATCAAGTTGGGGAATGTCTTTTTCATGCTTCTCTTTCTCATCTGTTTTTATTAAGATATTAAAATATTGGCAAAGTAATGACTTGTTTTCATCTCAAAGATTAAAAACTCCAGAAAACTTTTCTTCAGAATATTCTCTTGCATTTCAATTGAACAATTATAATTAGACCTTGAATTGAATTTTACATAAAAACCTAAGAGCTTATTTGATGTCACTAACATTGATCCTCTTTCACTGAATTAATCTATCAAAAGAGTGCAAAAGCATAATTATTTTACATTCAAGAGGACTGGTATTTTTTGTAGCTTTATTAGCTGATTTCATGTTGTGGGAGAGAGATCTATTTCAAGAAGCATACAGTTATTTGCAGTTCCATTTGCTTTTTCAAATTTAATGTATAAATCATATTTGGGTTAATGCTCAAAATATCTTTTTGAAATATTTTAAAAGAATTTTTCCTTTTTATATTGACTGATTTTCTCACAGGTGCCATTTGGGTGATGGTCCACTAAATATGAGTAATCTTCAAGTAGAATTTCAACCAATGTACATTATCTTCATTTTCCTTGTCAGTTTGAGTTGTTTGTTGGAAGATATTCAAAGAATTAAATTTAAGTCTTTGCTCTTAGCAAAATATACAAAAAGAAAGGAAACATTTCTAGAGATCAAGGAAAGGGAATTTATTCTTTAGATAATATACAAACCCGAGAGCAATTTTAATTTATGAAACACTCACAACTCTTATAGAATTGTTTCTCTCTCATTATTTAGTAGTAATAGTGTTTTCAGCTTATTTTCAATGTTTTGGATAGACTTAAAAATCAATTATTGTATTACCTATTATTGTATTTTCTAAAATTGATTATTTGTTGGCTTCAGATGACTTGGTAGGCTTCTTATCATTCAACATGTTGATTTCCTTATCACACCAAAGTGACTGAAGTACCAAACTCCAGTAAATATTCGAACTTGTATTTGCCACAAGTTAAGAATTGATTGTCAAATTACTTTTATATAATAAACAGAAGGAATTGTTTCTTAGACTGAATATGAATTGAAATGGGAGATCAATTTGATATGAAACTAAAATTGCACTTTGAGGACAGTTTTATTTATGAAGATCATTGCCTACTAAAGTGGAATAATTTCTTATTATCAAGGGTACAGGAATTTAGAATGCTTTATAATCATATTTGGAGATATTTTATTATGATATACTTATAAAATGGACAAGATTTGTGTTTTCTTTCTTCCACTCTCCTTATATATATGTGAGTGTGTGTGTGTGTGTGTGTGTGTGTGAATGAACACACCTGTAATACAATTGTATATGTCTACTGTGTATCCTGGTCAATAGGCACCAAAAATAATAAAATAAAGATCCAGTCATATTTCCTTATTTCACATTGTGGGTAATGTATTATCAATTTCCCAGTCTTTTTGAAAGTCAGAGTTTAAAAATTCATTTGAGCAAATATTTATATCTGTTAGTACATTAGAGCAGTAAAAAGGGTCAGTTACTTGAGGGCATCATGAAAATCAGAGTTGTGAGGTTTTCCGAGAGAACATAAGAAAATGGAATGTGATTGATTTAATGCTCAATGTCTCTTTTATAGATAATACATAAGCAAAAAAAAGAGTATTGTGTAGTTTGTTGTAGGGAGGTTGCTTTTAACATGGGAATATACCAACAGAAACATGATGGTTGAAGAGTTGTTCAAAACAGTTATCTAAGTAAAGTTGGTGACCGTAGTCGAGGGTGACAAGAAGGCTCCCTTTTCAATAGCTACTACACCGAGGTGTAGGGGAGGGCGCTACTCCTTTCCCTGGATTGCTCCACTTTACCCTTGATATGTACCTTATATTGCTGAGTGTTAAGCAAGGAGGTATCAAGTACCATTTTAAAAGTCTTTGGTATGATGTGACCAGAGATTGAACCCAGGTCTCCTGGACCATTGGTGAACACTCTAATGAAACCATAATGTCTATTCTTTAAGTATGGTTCACAGAGATTGAGGAAATATTCTTAGGATATTTCCCAAAACTACCAAGAGGAATTTGTAAAAATTGAAAAATGATTTCATGTGTGTCTTTCCTAATTATAAATCAATTTGCTTTCATTTCATTAGTTTCATTAGCAATTATCATAGCTTTTCATTCTGTAGTGTCATATACCATAAATCATAATAATTGGGAAGAGCTTGAGTGTTCTCTATAAGAAGGACAAATGGTTTGATATAGAGCAACCAAATTTGATATACACAGTAAATAGACCAAGGGAACGAGTTTCATTCAAAAAAAGATAGAAAATTGTTCCTCATAGAGAAAAGAAGTGATCATTATTAATAATAATAATCATTTGGAAGTCATGTTGCTGCAAGACTTTAAACTTCTAAAATTCAAATCTCTAAACAGAAAAATCAACAAGTTCTTCAAACTGGAGATACAAAATAATAACATAACATTATCTCTAAAGATTAATAACCTAGATAAAACAAAATGTTTAAATCAAATCTCTAAGATTATGAAATATTTCTTTACAACACTGAATTTTTTCACAGAACAACATTAACTTCAAAATATAATTAACCTTTTTTATATTATGTGGATTTATCTTTTATAAAAATTACTCTTTCTAACCATTCATAAATGTTTAATTGACCATAAATATTGTAAAATAACCAGTTATGATTGATGTTTTAATCTATAACCCAGTATAGACAGATATTTCAACTAGTAAATTAATTAAACAAATTGAAGTAAGGCTGATATCTAATTACTTAGAACGAAATCTGAATTTAATGAAAAATATTTGTCCTCAATTTTCTATGAAAATCCATGTGTTATATGTGTTAATAAAGAATTGTAAAACTGGATTGACTTCAAACAATGTATGAATACATAATCTGAATGACCAGTTTTAAGGGTAACCTTTCAAAACTCTTCACACATTCTTATTCCTTTCTCGTATTAGCTGATGATGCTTGATGAAATATTGATGGAAACACTGTATTCAAATTTTCAAAATTCATTAACAATTATTTTAAACTTTCTTATTACATAAATACAAATTTGATATCAAAGAGTGACATTCTCACATGCAACAATATCAAAATACATAAAATTGTTGTATTTTAATAAAGTAAAAAAATAAAACATGAAAAGTAAAGCAAAACACATTTTCAAATAAATCAGTATTTTATTCTGTATCGCTCATCTAACATGGCAGTTTGCACAATGAAAACATAATACATAGCATGACTGCCTACTTTTGCTATGCTTACTTCTATCTGTGCTGGTCCACTGTCATTTAACTGTGTATATGTGTGTGTGTGTGTGTGTGTAATGTATGTTATTGTTTGTGTTGGGCCAGCAGTTTAAACTTTTTTTCTCAAGTTGATATTTATTGACAAACATTCCTTCTAGCATTGCTCTACCAAAGTCCCAGGCAATTCCTTAGAGTAATTAATGCATAAATGTCTTGTATGAGTGAGTGGATGATAAGCTGTGATTAACAATGATATCTGGGCTTCATTGAGGTTTATATCAGATAACTAATAATGGGAATAACGTACAAAAATGACTTTTCTTGGTCGGTTAGAAGCATATTTGAGAATGTGCGTGAATGAGATGATTGGGAGTAGCACCTGTAAAAAAACATCACATATTCAGTGCAGGGGACTAATTTAAAGGCACCGTCAGGACTTCTTGATGAACTGGACTGACTTTATAATTTGTCTGCCCCAATGTTTTCTTTCTCTTTTTTATTTCCATGAGATAAGCAGTTCTGACATTGAATAAGTTTTCCATTGGCCCAGCTTTTAGCAATTTGTATCACACTTAATGCTGGGCTCATGTTAAAATGAGCAAGAATGGATTGTCAGTTTTTCTTTCTGTTTTTTTTTTTTTTTTTCTTATTTTTCAATTTTTAATTTTAAACAAACAATAAAACTTTTACAAGGTTAAGAATAAAAAAGTCCCAACAACTCTACTGAATTTTTTTTTTTAATTATGTTGCAAAAAGTTTAAGTTGCTGGGTGTGGGCTACTGATCATCTGCAAACATCCACCTTTATGCTTATGTCATATCTATGGAGGGAACAGAGACATAACCTGTTGCAAGAAACTGAACAACTGATTGTTGATTTGGTTTAATTTCTACTTATAAACATACCAATGAAGACCAACATTATATCATGATACAAATGGTATTTTCAGACCCTGGACATATGTTGGGTGTGGGTAACATGTTACAAGAGTGGGATTGAGGTCTGGTGGGGGAGTGAAAGTTAAGGGTGTTTGAGAATGGGGTGGGTCACTCATTTTTGTTCACCTTGTAACCTTGATATGTTGGCACATATTTTTTGCACATATACACTGGTCACCTGGGTGAGGTGAGTGAGATGGAGCTGCTCTTTTTCAACAGGAATGTAAGTCATGAGATAAATCTCCAAAACCAGGGAAAAGGGTGGGATTGAGTATATCGATATTTTCTCTCTTTCTTTCTCTCTCTCACTCACTCTCTCTTATGCCTACATACACACACACACACATACATACACTTTTTTTTCTTTTTGCCCATTCTTTTTGTTTTATACATACAATCTAGCCATAACTTTCTGGACCATTCTATTTCCAGGATCAACCAAATGGACGAATAGCAAAAATATACTATACAATGAGGATTTAAAAACTGTTTGTAGTCCATTTTGATCTTTTTTCTTAAATGACAGCCTTAATGATCGGTCTTTAAAATTACACAATTTTTATGTTTTTTTTCTTCTTTCCTTTTATCAGTCAAGAGTAAAGCTTACACAAATTATGCTAAAAAAACCCCAAACCTGCTGTAATGGGTTTATTTTGCTCTCAGGGTGAGCTGTGGTCCTTTTTAAATGGAATGAGTTCATAAAACTGACTGACTGATACACATATGAACTCATTTGTGTATATGTGTATTTGACTAGCAAATGTACATTTTTTTAAAAGTAAATGTGAAGCTCAACAAAAAGTGTATGAATCATCTGAAATATTCCCCAAAGAACGGCCAAATGTTTTTGTGATGATGACAAACTGATTAGGACATTCAAGATAGCAACAAACAATGACAATGTTGTACGAATGAAATTGCAGTGGAAATTCTGTGTCCCATTTATCCCAAATGTTGCTTCCATCAGACAAATCAGAGTTGTGCATAGATTAAAACAGGATGGAAAGAAAAAAAATGTGAATAAAAAGAGAAACAAGCAAAATTTGAACAGACCACAAGGCTATCCAGTTTACAAGCCTTATAAATGAATGAAAAATATTAACATAGCAAAAAAGAAAAACAATTGACTTTTAAATATCCATATATAGATATATGTATGTATGCATCCATAAATATTTTTTTGTTTTAATCAGAAGAATACAGGGGACTCATATCCCAAAATGGCAGTAAAATGTTGATTCTCTGATTAAACAGATATAAAATGAATCCAAGACATCAAAGAAAAAAAAATGTTAATTCTTTTCCTAAGTGGCTTATTTTGGAAAAGTGGTCAAAATAAAAATAAAAATAAAGAAAAAAATCAAACCTGTTCTTTGATTTCTTTACAAGTTGCAGATACTTTTTTTTGTTTACTTTGCATCATAAGTTGAAATAAATGCTTTTTTTTTTTTTTTTTTTTTAATTCTCTCAGACATGAAAAGTTCAGTCAAATGACCAGCTTTTTTTTTGCTGTTTGTTGCCATACACTGCCCTCCTCAGATTCCACTCAATAAAAAAAGTCTTTTGGCAGAAACAAACAAGAAACTTTTGTTTTTGGCGACTTAAAAAAAAGAAAAAGACAAAACAAAAACAAAATATTTTGTTGTTTTTGTAGTTTATAATGAATCCACTGTTTGTTTTCTAAAAGACAGCTTCGCATGAGAGGATGATGATGATGATGATGAGGATCATGTTTTGGTTTTCTGTCTGAGTTGGAAGCAGATTTCTGGGACTTTGGTGTTATGATGATAACATGACACAAGATGAATTCTGTCACAGTTAAAAAATTGGCCGTTACTGAGGAATAAACCAGCAGCATTCACTTGAGTCAGGAATTCCGGAGAGTCACTCTCATAACCAAAATAGTGACAAATATGAGACTAAAAAAAAGTGTATATCCATATCTATATTGAGATTTATTTATATATATATATATATATAGATATAAAAAAAGACCTGTTACAAGAGGGACACTCTGAGCAAGCCAAGTGAATGTTGTTGGAGCATTCCTCACTGACACAACAAAGAAATGATTGCAAACACAATTCATCTTTTTCTTTTTTTTTTCTTTTTTTTTTCTTTTTTTTTTGCTAAATTTATTTTAAAAAGATTTTGTTTCCTGCATGAAAATTATTTTCTGTAGTAGTGATAATAATAGTAGTAATAATAATAATGCATTTTGCGGATGCACTTTGTTAATACTGAACCCAGTTTGCAGGAACATATTGTGGCTCTTTGCCTACAAGTTCCACGACATGAACCAGGTCTTTAATTGCTTGCTCTATTTGTCCATTCACAATGGTCTTGTCAAAAAAATGACCGTAACGTATAGACATCTTTTTGGCTGTGGTGATCATCTTCTGAAGTTCTTCATCCTGGGGGAAAAAAGAAAAAAAAAAATTAACAATTTTTAATCTGTAGAACTTTTAATGTACATCAACTTTTTTTTACATTGTTTATTTCTTTGCTTCATAAATTCATTATTATGAATGATAATTTGTTTCTCTGATGTAAACATCTACTGTGTATCACATTGAAGCATATTTTTTCTAATGTAATTTCAATATTAATATTTTAATGAAGAACCCAAACCCAAAGAAAAAGTCTTGGAAAAATAATGATGTTTTAACTGTAACTCTGGTTTTAGTGAGATCTTAAGATTTAAGATTACTTTTACAAGGAATGTGTTATAGGCAAGTTTTATAAGAAGTGTACTACAGGCTCATTGGCCAAGTGGGTAAAGTGTTTGCCAATGGTCTGGGAGACCTGGGTTCAATCCCATGTCGTGTTATACCAAAGACTTTAAAAATGGTACTTGATATCGCCTAGCTTAACACTCAGCAATATAAGGTATGTATCAAGGGTAAAGTGGAGCAATCCAGGGAAAGGAGTAGCGCTCTCCCCTACACCTTGGTGTAGTAGCTATTGAAAAGGGAGCCTTTGAGTTACCCTTGACTACAGTTGCCAACTTTATTTTACTAATAATTATTAGGTTGAATCATAAATAATTTCTGTTTAAGTAAAATATAATTTATTCATGAATAATTTAATAATGAATTAATTCCAATTAATAGTATATTTGCCATTATTTTGAATCACCTCTCACCATTTAACAGAGAGCTTCTTGATTCCTTTCAAATAAAATTTAGCTGGTTTTGAGCCCAAGAAGTTTTACACACACGTTTTTACCTGATCTTCTTGAGAAAACTTTTTGTCACTCAAAGCATTTTGTTGAGGATGAAAAAGATGGAAATCACTAGGTGCATTTCCTGTGTGATTCTAGCGGAATGTGGCCTTGTATTATCATGGAGAAGCACAGGGTTTCTCCTGTTGACCAATGCAGAGAGTTTTCTTAAAAGATTTTCATGTTCTTTTTTTCCTATTTCTTTTAAGTGACAGTAGATAGTGGATTGGGATGTGTTGAGGTCAAGTGCTAATAGTTGAATACTTTTGCATGGATTCTCTCAAAGTATCTTGATTGAGATCTGATAAGCATCCTGGTCAAGGTTCATCTCTCAATGATGTATTGCTAGAATGAAACTTTGAAAACCAGTTTTGGATTTGGTAGTCAGTAATTACACCTTGTCCATAAACACTACAAATTTTCTTAGCTTTTTCTGTAGCATTTCCATTATTCTTAAACTCCCACAACATTACATGTTGAATATGCACTTTCAGTTCCTCCATTTTAGGGGCAGGAGATTATAGATTAAATAATAATGCACACACTATCACTACTAAAATAAAAATGACTGATGAAAGCACTATTTTATCAGGTAATCTCTGGTTGCATTTAAAACATTGGAAGTTTGAAATGCATAGTTACAACTTGCTTTTAAAAAACAGAAATTTTTCATGACTAAAATCAATATTTCAAGCTTATAAACTAGATAAAACTTTTACTTTTGAATACCAAATTTCAAGTTTCAAAATCCTGAAACCTTGATGTGCTGTAATCTCTAACAATGTCTCTAGAGAATAAGACCCCCCCCAAAAAAAAACAAATGCGACATTAGAACATGTAATATTAAGTAGTGCAGATAGAATGAGTGTCATTACTGCATAAAGAGCTTTCAGTTTGCCTAGCAACTAAGTAATGAATGGTTCAAACAAAAATGGTAGTTTGCTAAATCAAATACTCTACTGGGTAGAATTTTATTTTTGAAAAGGCAAAAAAATAACATTTTAAATTAATGTCATAAGATACAGCCCCAACCAACAGAGCTATCTTCATCAGGGTAAACCTGGTGGAGGAAGACCTATTTTAGTTGCTGATTACTTAACCATGTAACAGATAGTACTCTCTGAATGAGCTGACCAACACTGAATATTTAGAATGGCCAGTAATATTTCTTTTTACTTAAGAAAAACTCAACTGCAACTATTAGTTTTGATAAACAACAAATTGTATCAGCAGAGAAATAAGAATAATGATAATTATTTCATTATTTTATTACTTTATTTAATTTCTATCTTCTTGGTTTCAGAAGTCTAGTCGAAGTGGAATCAACCTATTGAGCGGTAGTCAACTTATTTAACATGCAAAATGAACTGATGGATGTTCACCAATCAGACATAAGCAAAATGCTGCACTCTTCCACTTCAAACTTAGTTTCTTTTATGCTCATTAAATCTTGCCACTTCACATGGGCTTATCACGTTCTCCTCCATAAAACAAGTCACACCTCTTGCGTCCTTTTCTTCTGGTTTCCGCGTGCCGGTATTAGAGCAAGCACACCTTTAGTTTCTTTGAGGTAAGATTGTTTGTGAAATTACTACTACATTTTATTAACTTTAAGTGACAATTTGTTTCATGTTGACACTTTATGTAAAAAGTAAATATTTGAGAAATATTTTAAAAGTTAAATTCTGATTTATTTATCAAAAGAATCACAATCAAAGAATCTTTCTTTAAAAATAGCCTTTTTTGAGCAACCAATAAGCTAATGATTAGGATGACAGTAAACAATTCATAAATTAGTAAGAAGTAAATGTCATTAGTATTTATAGCCAAAAGACAAAAATAATACAGTACAATAGTAAATCAAACTTGCACAAGTTGTTGGTCAAAATTGTCAATTTAATTATTTTGATATATTAATATGATTTTTTTTTTTTTGAATAGCACCTCACATAAGTAAAATTCCTTAAAATCTTAAAATTTTGACTGTTCAGAATAAATCTGGCAAAACAACTTGTAATTCACTGTATAATACATTTTCTGGAAAAATAAAATATTCCTATTATTTTTTCCCCTGTAAATTCCTTTCTCACATGGTGTAATGGTGAGCAAGCTAGATTAGCAGACCATTGTTAGTGAATATAGTTTTCAGTAGATGCCCCATATTTCTGCCCTTGTGCCACAAATAAGCTAAGTTTAGTAAATAAATAAATGTTTATCTCACTTAAGAATCATGATCACTGTAGTTCATATTCTAGCTTTGTCTATTACATTTTTCATGAATATAACTATTTTCAATAATATTTATGCTTCAAATATGATATCTAAAAAAATTATAACAATCACATTATTATTTTTAGAATTACTGAATGTTAAAAAGTATTTTTAAAACTTAGATGGAAATAGAAATTTTTCTCAAGTTATTTCTGATTAGATTTAAAGAAAAAATCCCAAAGGTAAACATATAATAATAACGTATAAAAGTTTAAAAAAATAAAATAAAAATATAAGAACAAATAAATAAACAAGGAGAGTGAAATGTAGTTAAATTTGAAAACCATTTTAGTTTAAGTAAGTTACATATTTTTTAAGATAAATATCTTATACCAATTAATATAATAGGAATATTAAAGCTCCAAGGAACAATTTTTTTACAAATATAATAGGAAAGTGACAAGTTATTTATTTTATCTGTTTATTATATTAATAGATAAAATAAATAACTTGTCACTTTCCTATTATATTTGTAAAAAAATTGTTCCTTGGAGATTTGAATATAATGTCAGTTTTTTTATGTCATACATCTATTTGAAAATTATGGTGTTGATTATTTAACATTTTGTGGGATAAAAAAACCCAGCAAGGTCAGGTGGGCCTGAGGCTGTGCCTTAAGCCATAGAAGCAAATCCAGCAGGCACCCTTAAGGTGAGCTTAGCATCTTATAGTCTAGTGTGGTTAATCACTTTCACAACCGCAGCAAAAGCATCTGGAGCTGCTGAATTGTTAGAATATTGTAAAACTTTTGACTTCGCCAAGTAATAAAGCCTTTTACTATTTTTAAGAAACCATCAAAATTAATTACTAACTGTTCCATCATAGCTGTGATAATATATTAAATATATATGCAAATGTTAACTAATATAGAACAGAAGTATTTATTTATATTCAGGTAAGATTGAGTGCATGTTTATATCATTTTATGCAAGCCCATGTATCGGTTATCTAATACTTATCTCTATCATATTACAAGCAAACTTGAAACCTAAATAAATTTGAAATACATATTAAAAGTAAATGATCAAGACATGTTTAAAAATTTTTCTTTCAGCTAAAATAAAGATTGTATTAATTGATTAAAAAATGTGATATAAGTGAAATTTGAGGAAAAATGCAGGTGTAATTCATCTCTTTTCATAGTTTTCATAGATTTTCCATCCTTGCTAAAACCTAAAGAACATTTCTTTTTTTTCTCTGGAAATTAAATTTTTCCAATCTTATTTAAAGAAGAGATAGAACTACTTACAGTAAATGGTTGTGGGATGTCATTTACAGTGTGTCTTGCATTTTTTTCAATCCTTGTCGATTTTAGGATTTCAAAAGATGGTGGTGCTATAAATATCACATATGGTTTGATGTCTGCTGTTCGCAAAAATTTTAGAGCCTGGAAACAAAGAAAAAAAAAAAGAAGCATATTTTATGATGCACAGAATTAACAGGAATGATTTGCAAGGTAAGGTAACATGAATTTTAATAATGCTTTTTAGTTTAGTTTGGTTTTATGGCATATCAACCATTGTAGGTTATTTAATGCCAAATCCATTTTTATACATATAAACAGTTATATTTCAAACAATTCAGTTTAGCATAAGTAAACTGTTTAGTTCTATTTGACCCATAGATAGGACCCTATCAGGTGCTAACACTCCGGGCCAGAGTATATCTGGGAGTGATGGCAATAAAAGGGTACTCCACATTTCCCAAATCTTTAGCATTACTAGAGTCCCAACATCAGATTGTTCAGTGTCATATCCAGGACACTCATTGGGAGAGTCTTACCCCTCTACAGAGATGCAGTCAGTATATTCTACAGCCTCAGCTGACTGGGCCAGCTTTCTATTATTATTCTACTAAAACAAAATAAAAGTTGAAATAGTGATGTGTCATGTAGTAAAAACCAAAAAAACAATTTTCTTAAAAGCAAATCCAAGAAAATGTTGCTGATTTCTTGGATTTCATAGAACATGTAAGAAATATAAAAAGTATTATATTTGAATAATTTCATTGATCACAGAGAAATCAAACTTCCATCAGAGATTTTGTGGAAGTTTTTAAGATGAGTATCAAACTTGATACAAAAAAATACCCCTAAAAAACAACAACAAAAAACAAACAAGTAATGCATGATAAATAAGCAAATCTTTCTAAAAACAATATGAATATTTTTATGATTTTCTAATTCTGAAAAGAATTATAATAATTGAAAGAAACAATTATTGCTAAGTCAAATTAAGCTTATATTATGCTAATTATTTATGATAGTAAAAAATTCACAATAATTAAGGTGTTTGTGGCTATCAGCTATAGCATATTTACTCATGTAATGTTTGACAACCTTTTTTTGCTCAACAAATCATGTAATGTTCTTGGATTTTAAAGTTAGCAGGAATTATTTTGGGATTGATTTTGATTTCATTTCAGAGTGTTTGAATTCTTAGATTAAAAGGTTTAATGGCCTTTTCTTTATTTTCAAAAAGGTTTTTGTATCTTGTTTCCATGATACAATTATAGGCAGGGTTTTGGGGGCATGAAATGAGTTTAATATAATATTGGAGTGCAAATTTATATCTTCTCAAGGAAAGAGGGGGTTCATTAGCTTCTACGTATAAACTTTCGATTGGAGAGGTAGTAAAGGCTCTTAGGGCAATACGGAGTCCCAGGTCATGGATAATTTCAAGTTTTCTAAGAGAGGATTTTCTGGCTGCTCCATATATGAAGCAGCTGTAATTGAGTTTTGATTGTATTAGACATCTGTATATTTTAGTTAAGGTTTTTGTTATCAGCACCCCACCAGTCTGTGTGGGCTATGGTTCTCAGGGTTGGATAGTTTGGTTGCATTGGATCCTCAGTTCTTTAATGTGTGGGATGAAGGATAGTTTTGGGTCAAGAGTAATGCCCAAGAATTTATATTGCTGGGTTATGGGTATTTCCGAGCCATTTAATGTTAGAGTGGGTTGATTAAGCATTTTGTGGATTTGGCAGAAATGCATGCATTTGGTTTTATTGTTGGGGATTTTAAAACCATTTTTCATGGTCCATTTTAATATCTTGTTGATGCATTGTTGCATTTTCCTTTTTATGGTCATCATGCTTATAGAACTGTAACAAATGAAGAAGTCATCAACATATAATGATCCATTGATTTCTGGGGGTAGGCAGGTTATTTTATTTATTTTAATCATGAATAGGATCACAGATAGGATACTACCCTGAGGCACACCTATTTCTTGTTGTTTTGGATCAGAGAGTGTATTATTTATTCATGTTTGGAATGTCCAGTCTTCTAGGAAGTGTTTTATAAAGATGGGGAGTCTGCCTTGTAGGCCGAGGTCTTTGAGTAGGCCACATGGCCAGGTTGTATCATAAGCTTTTTCTAGGTCAAAGAGGACTGCAACTAGATATTCTTTTTTGATGAAAGCTTCCCTGATTAAAGTTTCTATACGGTCTATTCGATCAGGACCAGGGGCCGAGTTGTTAGATTTGGATATTGAGTTTTGGAGTTCGGTTAGGGTGAAGGGTTGGTCATAACTCTCAGTATTATCAGAGGTGAATTTCATTTGTGTTCTTTTCCCCTTTGATTCTGATTGAGTTAAATTGATTTGAGTAATTTTTTGTAGATGAAACTAGAGCAAAGTTTTCTGCAATCAGGTTGGCTATGTGCTTTTCATTTGTAGCTTTTGTGTTTCCTTGAGAGAGGTGATTTATTGGTTTGTTGATATTTTTATTTGTTATTTTCTTTATAAAGTCCTAAATTTTTTTTTGGATTTGTATTAGAATTTATCTTCAAAATGAAAGTTCTCCAGGAGGATCTTTTAGCTTCTTTGATGGTGCGTCGGGTTTTTGCCCTTTGTTGTTTAAGTACAGATTTTGTTTATATACAGTTAAATGTCAAAACAGTTCTAAATTAAACAATTCAGTTTAGTGTAAAAACAGTTTCATTTCAAATAATTCAGTTTAGCATAAGCATGCAGTTTAAATGTAAGTACGGTTTAACTGTCAAAAACATTTCTTTTCCAAGCTATTCAGTTTAGTCAAACAATTCAGTTTAGCCTAAGTATGCTGTTAGTTCTATTTAACCCATAGATAGGGCCCTATCAGGTGCTACCACACCGGGCCAGAGTGGACCTGGGAGCAATGGCAATGAAAGGGTGCTCCATATTCCCCAAAGCTGCAGCATTACTGAAACCTCACCATGAGATTGTTTAGTGTCATATCTAGGACACTCATTGGGGGGGGGTCTTACCCCTCTGCAGAGGTGCAGTCAGTGTATTCTACAGCCCCAGCCGACTGGACAAGCCCTAACAGGTACAACTGGGTCAGGTGAACTTAGGAGTAATGGCAATGAAGGAGTACTTCATTTTCCCCAAAGCTCCAGGATTAGAGCCTCAACATCAGATGGTTTAGACTATTGTTGGGGGTTGGGGGGTCATACCCATCTGCAGAGACGCAGTCGAGGTGTTCTACAATCTTAGCCAACTGGGTTGATCAGCTGATGAATGGTATATGGTAATGGTATGCTTTATGAAATATGGCTGCCACCATGACCAGTATTTACATTTAATTCTGATCATCTTATTCATCATATATTAAATGATAGGATAATAAAATAATCTATTACATGATGGGATAAGAGTAAGAAAAGCAATATTCTTAATATTATTTTAGATCAAACAGGACTATTTGTTGATTTTTGCTGTCACACTTATTTTCTAAGTTAAAAGCACTGAAAATAAACCTATTTTTAGACCTTATTTTTCTGATGCAGTATCATTAGGAAATGAGAAAAGCTTTAGTAAACAGGCTAGGCTTTATCTTTATTGCGCCTTTAACCCAAATTACTATAGAACTGCATCCACAAATCCTAAAATGTTTAATATTCCAAAAGAAGACCCCCCCACCTAATTATAGATTAAAAATTATCTTTAAAAGTCAAACATTGTACAAGTATGTATGGTATTTTAAAAAAGAAAGAAACAAATACAGAATTAGCATCAAGTTATTTGTTAGGGAAGTTATGAGCCAATTCATGTGAATGTGGAATTGTTTGAAGATATTGGAAAATAATTCAGTTAAAATAATAGAAAAAAAGGTAATTCAATTGAAAGACAAAATTAGTAGACAGAAATATTTCTCCATTATGAAAAAAGTAAAATTTTTTAGTTCTTTTGATTTAATATAGAAATAAATTTTGTTGGGTTTGCACCATGTCAGATTAAACTCTCTTCCAAATGATGATGGTTACTTTAAAGAATTCTCAATGCACATTTTTTATCTGTCGGTCATATTTTGTGTTTTTATTTTACTACACAAATCAAACATTGATTTCATTTTCAGCTGTGTCCTGTTTTATTTTACCATTCTGTCTCAAAGACTTTTCATTTGATTAAAAATAAAAGATTTATTTTGTAATATTTTTTCTTGTCTTTATTTGATTCTATGTCTTGAAATGGGTAAACTTTACATTTGAAGAACAAGCTGATGTCCAATATGATTACCAATTGCTTTTAAAGTAAGTAAACCTATAGCTTTTATTTAGGTCAATCCCAAAGTTGGTCATTTTTAACTAAGTTACTTTCCGGTCAGTTTTCTATTCCTCTTTTGAATAAATTTCTTGATATTGTCAGTAAATTTGAAAATGTTGTCATAATTCTACTTCAAGCATCAAAGGATTAATATGCAATCAATAATAAAAGAAAATGAAGTGTTAAAAAATTTATATTCAAATCACTTTAATCTAAATTAAGGTTAAAAAACGTTTTTATTATTTTTACTTTCTTCAGTGAAAAAAAAACATACAAAACAATTCTATGGATGTTTATTTTTTTCTGAAGAATTAAGAATTGTGCAATTTTTATGTTTTAATCTACGTGAATACTGCAACATTCATAGGGATGAAATAAGACCCCCCTCTCCAAAAAAACCCAATTCTATAAATGGTTATTCTTCCTGAAGAATTAGAGATATTTAAAGAAAAATCTATGACCAAAGCATTGATTCTATTTTTTCAAGAGAATAATTACATCGCTGATTATGCTTACCTGTGTGTGTGGAGTAAGGACACACACCTTCCCTGAGTTGATCACACATTTTATTGAATCAATACTTGAGCCATATAAATTACCTTTATATTCACCATACTCCACAAATCTGAAGTAGAAAGTAAAATACAACATAGCTCAGAATTATTTTACTTAAAACAATATTTCTAATTATTTCTAAAATTAAAATTGCACACAAATACTCAGAATATGCTTTCTCTTCCTTGTTTGATATAAAACACAAAACCATAATATTGATTGAATAATGATCTTTATCTTATAAATATACTTTTAAAAGTTTGATAGATTTGAAATAACTAGATGTCTTAAATTTACATTGGGATCAGTTAAAGCCTTGTACATGTGTTTTTCTGTGTTGAAATACAAAATAAAATCAGGATTTAGGCATCAATTTATTGAAAAAAAAAAAAAAAGAGAAAAAATTTGATGATCTTAGTGATAAAAAGTTCTCTCTACCTGTTGAGTAATATCCCCTTCTCCATTTCATCTCTGGATACAAAATGATAGTCCCGTCCATCAAGCTCATGTGGTTTCTTTAGCCTAGTTGTGTCTGCAAATACAAGAAATTATAATAGAAATCTCAAGTAGTCAAAATAGATTTCTACTTTTTTTATTCTTTTTATAGGAAAGTGATTTTGTCACTCTGGTGTATTCTTGTGGCAAACAATTTCAGTGCCGAATTAAACAGTGTAGCAGATAAGAGAATCTTATTTGTAGTAATTGGTCAGAATAAGGTTCACATCAAAATGATTGTTATGATCATAGGCATCTGTTGCCACCCTTCTGGAGTGGGGATATAAAAGAATGTATATGGAATATATCTTATTGGAAACTATATTACATGATAGACATTCCAACTGTGGAGAAGGTGTTGCATTCTTGATTTTTTTAATATTCCTTGCTTTTTGTAAGATTTTGACTTTCAGTCCCTTTTGCCATTTGTATAAGGGCCTGATCTGGATGGACGTGTGTGTGTGTGTGTGTGTGTGTGTGTGTGTGTGTATCAACCCCTCGAGCAGGATGTGACACATTTTTATGCTACAATTAACAGGTTTAATTTCAGAGTTTTACTTCAGTGTGTGTAAATGACCTATTGATCTGGGGAGCAGTGACTCCATGGTCATTAGTACTGAAATATTAAAAAATATTTGAAAAATAATGAATTTAGTATTTTAATCGATTTGAAACATGGAACCAAGAAATAACAAAACTACCCTGCTTCTTTAAACAAGGTACAAGGATACAAACCAAAGAAAAAATCCAACATTGGCGTAACGGTTACAGTGTTTGCCTATGGTCTGGGAGACTGGGGTTCAATTCCAGGTTGGATAATACCAAAGATTTTAAAAATGGTCCTTGATGCCTCCTTGCTTAACAGAGCATTATAAAGTATGAATCAAGGGTAAGTGGAGTAATCCAGGGAAAGGAGTAGTGCCCTGCCCTTCATCTTGGGGTAGTAGCAATTGAAAAGGGAGTCTTTGGATTACTGATTTTAAAAAAGACAGTCCACTTGAAAGACATCACAATATTACAACTGGCACTCACATCCAACAATTTAATTGTATTAATTTTCTTTTGATGCTCTCTAAGCTTAGTTTAGTACCAAACTAAACTAAGTTTAGAAAATATCAACAGAAAATTAATGTCAGATTAAAATGGCTTTACTTTATAACAATTGATAAAGAATGAACACCCATTTCTTTTGAAGAAATGAGTTTATCTGTTTATTTACTATGAATGAAATAAATACTTTGAGTAAGTAAGGATATTTCAGTTTCTGAAATTTTAAATTGTAGCCAATTCTTACCAATACAAAAGCAATTTTTTAAGATTTGAAAAATATTTTGGGTCAGTAAGATTAAGTATTCTTTAACATTTATCCAAAGTTATGACCAACAAAGTATTCTTTTCTATAAATGGCTCTTACATGGCACAACTTCTTGGAATTTGTCTGTATTACTGCTCATCAAACGTCTTTTTAGTTCATTCCTCCCCACACCATGAGGACCTACAAAACATAAAATATATCTATAAAAATCACCAAAGGCAGTAAAAAGATAAAAAGAATTATAAGAAGAAAAAAGGTAATTGACATTGGCGGGTGGGGAAGAACTAGTAATTAACATTGTCAATGACAAAGAAATGAAATAATTCTAAAATGACACTTAGATGACATTAGATTTTTTAATTAACTGACTAATTGTTTCTTCCAGTAATCTTACAAAAGTGCTTTTCAATTTAGAATCTGAAAGGAAGATGGTCAAGAGAATAGAGTGAAAAGAGTTTGATATGATTTTTGACAGTTGGTAAGAAAAAACCAGACCTCTCAGTAATTTGTTAATGTTGAAGTATGTTTTGTTATTTTTTTTACAAGTATTTTAATGAACATTTCTAATTAATGGGATACAATTTCAAGTAATAATAATAATAATAATAATGATAGCTACTTCAGTTTAAATCAGCTGAATGGGTTGTGAGGGGGTTTAAACTTTTTTATAAGGTCAGAAATTAATTAAGAATTGGTTTACCAATGAAAAAAGTTTGGATTTATTGATTTTAACATCAAGTCAACTTGTTTAGGGTTATTTTATAACTAGAGGTTAGGGAATCACATTCATTGTATGATTATATTTACATTTTTTGTGTATTTGTTTCTTAAATGGGTTTTTTGGACATAGTCTCGCCAAAGTTTGGAGAAACAAGGTAAACAATTATTGATTGAGTCAGATATAGAGTAAAGAGATTCCCCTAATATAAAATTATTAGAAAAATAGAAAAA
Source organism: Sepioteuthis lessoniana (assembly GCA_963585895.1). Lineage (NCBI taxonomy): Eukaryota > Metazoa > Mollusca > Cephalopoda > Myopsida > Loliginidae > Sepioteuthis > Sepioteuthis lessoniana. Next base: position 56,781,438 of record OY757920.1, read on the forward strand.
AGATTATAATTAATTTTTATTCATTTCTTATCATCTTCATATACTTGGTATGAAAATTGGAACTTGGAAAAGCTTTCTCTGAGGAATCAATCTTATAAAATATACAACAAATAAAATTCAATGAAAAATTAGATAAGAATGGAAGAGCTATTTTAGTTATGAAAACACAAACAAATTTTCATTCTGAGTAAATAATATTCTATAGTTAATAACAAAAACTACTAAATTAATGTACTTACCCACAAGAACAATTGGTCGTGGAAACTCAGGTTTGGGATAATAAAGCTGTACTTCTTCATAAGTAATAATCTCTTCAGAATCATACACTGGAAAAAAAAAATCAACCTGCAGATCTGTTCAATGATTTCATCATTTCTGCTTTAAACAATTTTTTTTTATTGAAGTAACTTACATATGATGGAAATTAAAAGCTTTATTCTTGTTCCAAATTTGTCAAATACTCTACAGTAATAGTAGATGTTTCTTTTATTCTGGTTTTGCATAGACTTTTCATGGCACATAGCTACATGTGCTAAAGTACCAGTATGTTGTTACAAATAGTTTGGGAACCACTGCATTAAGAAATTGTTTTGAATAAATTCGAGTTAATTCTGATATTTTTGAAGTTAACTTTATGAGGCATAATGAACTAAAAAAAAAACAACCAAAAACAAAAACAAAAACAAAAAAAACCCCAAACAAACAAAAACAAAAAAAAAACAACAACCCCTATTTAACTCATGAATGTTTTAACCAAAGTGGGTTGGACTTTCTAATATTTTCTAACATTTCAAATAATTTTTGTTACTCATGGTGGTAATAATTATAACAAACAATAACAATACACAATGTTTGTGTGTATATATGAATTCAGATCACTCAAAGAGCGGTACTTGTGCCATATAACTCAGTACTATCAGTAGCCTGTAACTAAACTAACTACACCATTAGATAAGATGAAAAAGAAGACCTATCAAAGGGTAGATGAACCCCCTTGTAGAGTGAGTGATTTATCTACCACATATGTGCAAATTTTTATTTGTTTAACATTTTTTCCATTGTATTATTTACAAACTGTTTCCCAAAAGAGCAACAGAGGTCTCTTTTTGTTTAACTGATATGAAAATTTAAACTCTTTTGTCAGTTTTATGAATCTTTTCAGAATTACTTTTATCATCTCAATTGAGCTGTAGCTGATATCAGTATAGGTAGCTGGAGCAAATTGAAAATCAAATAGATTCTAAGTAGAATAAATATAAATGACGCCTTCGCCGAATGGAAAGGACAATGTCTTTTAGAGTAACTCATTAAAAGCTGACTTCATTGTTATATTCATGTACGGTAATGCAGAAGAGAGGAAGAGAGAGGTGACAGAATGGCTACCCTGACAAGGACAACATTGCACTATTCTGCTAAAATGGTGGAGCAGTATAAAGAAATGATAACAGACAAATGAATAGGTTTATAAACAAGGAAGGATGTATTTATGAGGAATATATAAAGCAATTTTGTAGTATAAATGTCTATTGAGAGAAAAGTTCTCTTGTTCAAAGGACCTTAAAGGTATGTGAGAAGACTTTTTGTAAGAATTGGAAGTTGGTACTCAGAGCATAGGCTTGCATTCTTGTTTGGAAAGGTTGGCATTCAGAATGTGGCTGGTAGAAATTCTTGTTGGTGACAAGGGGTGGCTATGCATTCTTCATTTGACTGTCTGAAGATAGTGTAGTAATGAAGGGTGATATGCTACACATGTGTGATGGAGATATGACTTTTGTGTGGGTCTCTTATTATGCAGCATGTATTTACACAGGAAAGGGGCCACAAATGAAGACTCAATACAGGTTGTATGTTGGTGCAGAGTAGTCGTAATATAGGTTGGTATGTGAGTGATATAAATAAGACTTAGGAGGGATCTTAATATAACCCTTATTGATGAAGGTAGGATGCCTACGTGGTGTTGTTATGTGGCATGTACATTAGCATGGACAGTACTGTTGTGTGTTAAATGAAGTTTCTTTCCATGAATAAGATGTAAAGTTTATGAGAGTGGTTGTATGTATTAGTTGGTGATACTGTGTGAGAGGGTTTCATAAGTAGCTAAGTTGGAGGTCTATTTTGTGTTTTTGTGGTCTCTCTAGCTGGAAATGAAGGATATGTTATTGGCTTCCTCAAGCATCTCTTATGTGAGTGAGCTGATGATGCAATGAGAAATGTAGGTCATCTTGTTTGTTACAAGCTTGGGTCTGCCAGAAAAAAAAGAGAGAGGAAGGAAATGTAGGAGTATTCATGTGCTTCAGAGGCAGTAGTTGTGGTACCTTTCAATTGGCCAAAAGTGATCATGAAACCTTCACACCATTGCATCTCTACATAAAGCAGTTAGCTGGTACTTTGTGTGGTCTCTGACCATCTAATTTTTTCTACTGTAATAAAAGTCATGAATCATAATGAGATTTGACTTAAAATATAATACCATTAAACTCAATATCAAGTTACAACCTGTTTATAAAATTTATCTTGTAATTGCAAATAAATAATGTTAAATACTCAATAATTAGCATATAATCATGATCTTCCTTGAGAAATTATGGTCAGGACAAGAACAAACACAGACACACAATTAAGTTATAAATCAGATCAAAAATTGCTTTACTAAGAGTATTTTATCAATAACAAAAATCTTGTTACAAAGTGACATTTTTGCTGTGTTATGAGAACGTACAAAAACCAGATTATTATAATACAGATCGAACAACTGCTGAGAAAATATGATTTTGGTAAACAAAAACCAGATATATACTGTATAACTAAATAGAAAGGTTAAAAATCAGTGAGCGAATATGCCAGCAACATTGACTTAATTCCAACATTTGTTTAAAAAGTTTTAATCTAAAGTGAAAACAAAACAAAAAGAGTGAAAGATTAAGACCCTCAACTAATCATTCTGTTTACTGTAAGAATTATTAAAGTTGGTTGTCAGTGATGCTTTAGATTTAGCTCCCATAGCTGAAAAGATTATTATTTAAAGATGAATATGGTTGATTGCCAAAAGGGTCATCAAGATTTATTAAGATAAAGACAAACAGCAGAGCTACATTATTGGACCAATAGGAACTCTTGGAATAATTTAGAGATCTTACATTCTATTTACATTACATTACAACAAACAAACTTTTGTTATGTTTCAATAGATGCTTCATTTAAATCATTAGAAATAGGATCTGGATAACATTTATTATGTATAATATCTAAAACACATACTAGCATAAAAATTGATCTGTTTGGAGAAGTGCTATCCATTTTTGTGAATTCAGGTTATAAAAATATAATTAACAAATAAATATCACCATTGAATTATTGCATAACATTTGAGGTTCCTTTTTTGTCCAGCAACAAACATCCATATGCAAAGTTGGAGGAGAAAATATAACAGATTTCTTTTCTCTCATTATAAAAATGTACCCATAAAGCAGAACAATTAATTCTTTGATTAGTTTCTATGCTGATTCTTGAAAGAAGTATGCAGCTCAGAAGATTCTGGATCTTAGAAAATATAGATATTAGGTTTGAGCTTTACTTGAGTAAAAAAATTGTTCAGGCTATTAAAAAAAACAAACACATATTTGTTATTTGTTATTCTATTCATAATCAGTCATGATAAATAAGTTGGAAAATAAAGTTGTCTGCCCTTGTAAACTAATCAGTTAAATGCAAGAGCTTCAAAGATATTGTTCTTCATTCCATATTATGAAGAGTAATGAAAAACAAATGAAGTTTGTTTGTTTTGTTGTTTAATAGCATGTCAACCGTCATGAGTTATTTAATGCCAAATCCATCCTTCTAGAAGAATAGTAGTGGTACTATTTAACCCATAGCTGGGAGGATAAGGGGGTTCATACCATTCCCAAGGGTATTTGTCCAAAAGTGAATGTAATAGTGTGACTGGAGTTTGAACTTGCTAACTATGATTCCACATTTCAGCGCCTTAATCATTATACCATGGGGACACACCCACAGATGAAGTGGATAGAAGGAAAATTCTTAAGGGTTTAGTTAAACAGTAACATTTTTTGTCTTAATAAAATCCAACTGTTAATTTGTTAAACTTTATCAGACCAAATTCATTTATTTCAAGTACTTTCATCAAATTTTAATGAAAAAAGCTGATCAACTACCTTTTAAGATAAAAATACTTGATTTCAGCATTCTTGTTTTGTTGTTTATGTTAAGAATCAAAGAAAAAAGAAAACTGAGTTTATCTCCATTTTTTTAATAATTTATGATTAATAGAAATTTTAGATTCAAATCATTTTCAGTAAAAAATAGGATGACATAACTTTTTGAATTTTTATGTGATATTTTTAGAAATACCATAGAAATTAGCAATTACAACCAGTACAGAAGGTAAATAAATAGATATCTTGGGGGATGTCATAAGTACATAGTTTGAATAGAAAGTCTTATGAAGTTATAGGAAGAGACAAAATATATTCAATGATATTACTTTTTGAGTCTAGACTGATAATTACAAGTAAATGACTAGTTTTATTCCTGTTTAAAAGTGGATAGAAGAGAGTGTGCTAATATCTTTACAGTGGCTTCAAATTGGTTGAATTCTATAAAGTCAACTTTTGGGTATTCACAAATTTATATTTGAATATATTTTTATCATACAAATTTCATTTTAAAAAATTTCCTTGAAACTTTGATCTGAATAATGAATATTAATATTTTTCTTGCTTGTATTTACCATGTGAAGAGATTATAAATGTCTGTATTCTCTATAATCAGATTTCTATGTTTGGTTGGAATATAGCCATAAAGACATCTTTTGCCTTGATATCTTCAGCCAGTTGGGAATAATTATTGTGTTTGTGATAAAAAGTGATTGACAATATAACACCATTTAAGTCAGTTTATATTTGGTTTGGTTTGATTTCTTTGTTTAATGGCATATCAACCTTTGTAGGTTATTTGATGCCAAAGCTATTCTCCTAGAAGAACTGTAATGGTACTATTTAACACATAGTTGGGAGTATAAGGGGGTTCATACCTTTCCCAAGGGTATTTGCCTGAAAGTGAACGTAATAGCACGACTGGAGTATGAACTTGCTTGCTACAATTCCGTAGTCCATTGCTTTAACCATTACACCACCAGGACACCCCTCTTATATTTGGATATGTTGCCTATTGGATAGCATTTTTAACAGTAAAATAGTATGAAACAAAACACTACATGAGAACTATAACTGTGCCTAGTGAGGTATAATAGCAGACCATAGATAGTGAGTTCTATTCTCACTTGGTGCCTCATACTTCTAGCCTTGTGCCAAACTGAGCTAAGCTTAGTCTAGTGACTACATTAAAAATATAAGTGACCTGAGAGTTAAAGAGTTGTTCAAAATTTATGTTAGAATCAACATTCTGTTTGTACTTATGGATGTTGTATATCATAATTCATAGTTAAATTTACAACTCAGTTTTTGTTAAATCTAATCAATCAAAAATATTATGTAACTAGAAATTAATACAAAGACTGATGTGTTGCCAGATCAAACTATAATCATGACTTTAGGATTGCCCAAATATACATGCTTTCTTCTATCTATCTATCTATCTATCTATTTAAGTCTCTTCATATCTATCATATTCTCTTTAAACCAAGAATAAATAGTTGCAACTATCATACTTGATAATCACCACATATTTTATTGGAATTATTCCATAATATACATATGCAAGACAATGATCAACTATTAGCCTCAGTTTCAATTTTACTGGTTTCAGTTAGCCATGGTCAACCGAGGAAATAATCAACTCATAAGTTTTACTATATAATGGTTCCAGAATATAAGAACAGTGATGCTGATAATTTGGTTTTACTAAAGAGAAGCCATAATTTACTTCCTTTAGACAAGAAGTTGAAAGTTCTCGGCTTAATTAGGAAAGAAATGATTAGATGATGAAGCTGGTGATAAAAATGTATACTCGAAACAAATCTATTTATCAATAACTTTTATTACAGTATATTTTATAATTGTTCTGTTTTACTGTTTTGTTTTGTTAATTACTTACTGTGTAATTTATAAACTAAACTTTATCAGAGGTATGTATATATATAAAAACATAGTATATAGAAGGTTTGGTACTATCTGCTGTTTTCATGTATACCTTGAATATCTTGGAAGAATTCCCAACAGACAAGAGAGGACTACACTAACAACATCTTCATTACAAAACAACAACATTGACATTTTTCATCCCAAAGTTCATTCATCATTTAAATCTAAGAAATAATTATTCATGCAAAGTAAATAAGAATATCAATATCAGGTCAATAAAGGATTGTACAAAATATTTCAGGGGAATTTAATGTTTCTCTTTATTGCATCTCTTACCTGTTATATCCAGAAATGGACAGTATACTTCAAATTTGGCTGCCACAAAATGTCTTTATATGTCTTAAAAAATTCTTGATATTTTTGGAGCCAAACATGAATTTGAAAAAGGTAATTTTGCTGACATGATTCTTTTTCTCGGATGTTAGAGACATGCAGATATCTGATTAACAATAAGGAAGAAAACAACAGATGATAAAATTGCATGCAATACAAGAAGGTAATATTTACCATGCATAACAAGATTCTGAAAGATGACAGCATTCATGTCGACACTTCAAGCAAATATTTCCCTTATTTAATCTCAAATGTTTTTTTAAAATATCTTTCAACCAACTATAATGAAAGGTTTATAAATGGTACCACTTTAAGTTTAGTTTTATTCCATGTATAATATTAAAAAACTTTAATCAATAAGGCTATTTGAACAAATAAGAGAATATGAAGTACTTGTCTATACCAGGTCAAGATTTGGATAACAGTTAGTGATAATTACAGCAAACAATTCTTTAATACTAAATGGTTACAAATGATAACGGTTATTATAAAAGATGGATCCTCATAAGAGAAAAGAGATTAACAATTATATTTTTTATATTATGAAGTCAACATTGTTATGTAAATGGTCTTTTGTAGAGAAATATTTTTGATTTAAGTGACACTTAAGTCATTAATAAATTCACACATTTGTTTTTCATTTGTGTTATTAGTTTGGACTAAACAATAATGTTATGTAATTATTTTACATATCTAGTTTGAAAAATTATCTATAAGCCTAATTAATAATGTTTAATTAAATATAACCATTTATGCATGAAAATTAGTGTTTTTTCTTTTGAAGTTTGGAAATGTAAATCCTGTACAATTAGCTATGTCTTATAACATGGCTTCTCACCCAATATTGTTTATTGTTCAAGCCCTCCATTTGATGTCACTCCCACCTTTCCTAATTAAAACTTTATCTTGGGTTCAATAAATATGCCTATTAAATTTGATAGTTCTTTGGTTGTTATAGGAAATAGATAAACAAACCTATATAAGAAGTCACTTGTTTGATTTTCAGATTAAACAATGGGAATTTTATATTTTTTTCTAAAATGTTCACTTGCTTTGTGGTTTGATAAAGAAAAGTAAAATCAATGTCAAAATTTTGTATCTCAATTCCCACCTGCTGTTCAAACTTCAAATATTATAATATACTGTTTTCATGGAAATATAGAATTTACATCTTGGAAGAGTTCTTGATAAAAATGAATGAAATCAAAGAACAAATGATTTTATTTCTATACATTTTTTTGTGAAATTCTACATGTGCACTTATTAAAGTTCACCAGAAAAAAACCCAAAAACAAATTATTTTACATTTTATAAGGTGGGTTCACTTTCATATTTTAATTCAAGGTAGAATGATCACCCATTTCCAGAAGTTAGCATTGGAAAAGACAAGTAACCAGAAAGGTCACAGTGCAAAAGGGGAAATTTTGTAATGTCATTTTTACTTTCAGGGAAGTGAGGGAGTCTTCTTTGGAGGAGAAAATGTTTTCATTTTTTTTTGTGTAAAAAATGAAATCAATCCAAAAATAACTTGAAAATAAAAATTGAATTACCTTACATTAGGGAATCACATGCTTTCATGTGACTTCCCAACAAGCATACATAAACTGGAAACCATTTTAAAACTTTGAGTTTAGTGAACTGTAAGGTCTTGTGAAACTTGTTCTTATTACTTTTGCATTGTTGAGTTTTTTGAGAATGATGACAGAAGTGCTGACTTTTTGTATTTGCATGGTGTCATACCAATAACAGTAACCTGTCCACATTGTTAATCAGTGTGTGTGTGTGTGTGTGTGTATATATATATATATATATATATATATATAAACAATGGTTGTAGCGTTGCAGAAAAAGCGTTGTGTCAAAATCAAAGAAAAGAAGAGAGTGTAACTATACAATTCCTGATTTTAAAGGGTCTTTTTTGAATTGTGCCAGCATCCTTCCTTGGAAGATAGTTTTATTTGTAAACCATTCACAGCCATTTCTAGAACCATAGAACTGTATTGGAGTGCTTACAGCTTTCTCAAAAGACAAGTCTAGATTGGCTTTCATTTTGTTATGAAGTAACCAACACAGGGTTTCATAACGAGGATCTTACTAGTGGTAAAGGGGTTCAAGTTGAAACAGATGAAACCCCCATTGTTTATTGTAAATACAACAGGGGTTGTCTTCTGAAACAATTATGGTTGTTTGGTGGAATTGAAATGTTGTATAGAATGATGAAGGTTAGAGGACAACACTTCTTTATAAAATATATATGTCTTTTTATTCTTTTATAAGAGGTTGAAGCTTCTGTAGTGTGTGAGAGATGGGTGGAGACAGAGACAGACTCCTATACTGACCCATAACTTCTTGACCATAGTATACTGTGGTATCTTCAAAACCCCATTTATCACTTTTGCTTCTCAGCTGGGGATTCTCAACTGGAGACTGCAAGGGCCACCACCCTAAGTGGGGTGCTCTCGACAATTGCAAGCTAACTGACTCACACCTTCACTGACTCCAACTGACAAGCAGGTATTAGCATATATTATTTCGTAACATGTACAACTTCTAATAGATCCCATGATTGCTTCGGCTTATTTACACAGGTGCATTGCTGATTGATGACTTGGTCATGGGGTCAATATGCAACACTCCTCCCCCTCTTATTTTTCAAAATGTCAACCTGTGGACATTTTCCACATGTCCCTCTCCATCTTTCTCTGCATCCATATCTTACAAATAATGTTCAAGGACAACTGCAAAAATACAGCAATCATTACACATCTTAGAAGGCAACCTTTTTTAATCATGCAACAATTACCCAGTTCTAGTTCTTATCTGAATTATTTCTTTACTCTTTCTTGGTGCAGTTTGCTATCCTATATGCATACATCAAAATTACAACTTAATTACACATCCCAGTCAAAATCATCATAAGGCCTTCCTCTGCAATTTCTTGTGGAAACTAAAAACATCCCAAAACCAATGTCTTGGTTCTCAAAATCTTGGTCATGGCACCAGATATATATATATATATATATATATATATATATATATATATATATATAAATGTATAGTGTGATGAAGGATGAAAGAAAACACTTCTTTATAAAATTTTTTTTTCTTTCGAAGGGTTGAAGCTTCTGTGTTGTGTGAGAGATGGACGGAGACAGGGACAAACTGCTATATTGACCCACAATTTCTTTTTCTATTAACCACAGCATAGTTTTGTGATTCCATTAAATTCAACTGGTGAGAAAAGAAATAAAGTCACACTTTTTCCTCTGATAATAAAATACATTAAACTGGGTTCTTTTATTTTTTAGTGATACTTGGTGAGTTTACAAAAGTAAAAATGAGTTAGGCTATAAACACTTCCTGATTAATCACTTGAAAGAATCTGTTAGTGAACAAAGAGTGATTTTAATGTGACCTTAAACAATTAGTTAAGCAACCAAGTTTTGGGTAAAAATATATGAAGCAATACCCAGCGAAATATTTGTTTATCACGTCAACTGAAAATAAACAATTATGACACAAATTCTTCATTAAAGTGGTTAGTTTGTATTTACTTTTGTCAAACTGAGAATGTCAGGCTCACTATGAAGAAGGATCAGATTTGGGGTCTGAATGTGTAGATGATATGGAAGAGCCCCAGTTTGGCCCAACATTTTTCTAAGGTAAGCCAGGGTCAGGTTGGTTCACTATGTAGAAAAATTGAGTATTAAAAAAAGAACTCCCACCAAAGCTTACCCCAAAATACATTACAAATTTAAAAAAGATTCCCCACTCATGGAATTCCCAAATGTAAGGTCATTCAATTTTTATTTTCATGTTGTTTCTTAGAGTGATTGCATTATTTCAGTGATTTGTATAATAGTCAAAACAATTCACACCTAAAAAAAGCATTTTCCTCTTTAAAAAAGCCTCCCCTCCTACCTCCAAAAGAAAAAGGACATTATAAAATTTCTCCTTCCACAATGACAAAAAAGGACCCTAAATGCACCAAAATAATTTGACCGGTCTGGTTACTTGACTTTTCCAACTGTTTCAGAAATAGATCATTCTACATTGAATAAAAACATGAAAGTGAACCCTGCTTATAAAATGTAAAATAATTTGTTTTTCCAAAAAATAAAAAAAATACCATGAGTTTGAGGGTTTAATTAATTCAACCCCTTTCATATCCACCCCAAGAAAAAGAAACGAAAATTTTTTCCCCTAGTAAACTTGAATGGCTGCATGTGTAGAATCCCATTGGCCTAATGAGTAGAGAATTGCCTGAGAAACCGGGGTTCAATCCCAGGTTGAGTCATACCAAAAACTAAAAAAAAAGTACTTGATGCCGCCTTGCTTAGCATTCAGCACTATAAGGTGAGGATCAAAGGTAAAGTGGAGCAATCCAGGGAATGGCGCCCTCCCCTATACCTCGGTGTAGTAGCTTATTGAAAAGAGAGCCTTTGGGTCACCCTGGACTAAGGTCGTCCATTTTACTTTATACCACTTGCTAAAATAAAGTTGTAAAAAATTTTGCTTCTTTAATTACATGGAAATTCATTATTCTAAAATTATGTTAAAACTGATCAATTGAGTAGATAATTTTTAGAGTCCATCTAATTTATGCACTCAGAACTAACCATTTCAAATAACTTCTCACTTTAGAAAATTGAAAATATTAACAGCTTAAAAAATCCAATTGTTTCAAGTTATTTAAGCCTCAAAGTATTTCATTATGAATGAAAGGCAAAGGAAATTGCAAAATAAGTGGCTAACAGAGTTAGTTTTTACTTGCAACTTTCAGCATAAATTATTGCAATTTTCACAAAGTTATTCATCATTTGTTCAACAGGAGATGTTTTACAGCTAAAAATATTGATTAAAATGCCTTCAGTTCTTTTCATGTAAAATGCACTCTGTGTGTGTGTGTGTGTGTGTGTATATATATATATATATATATATATATATATATATATATATACATACACACACACATCTGACATTCATGTCAAGTGGGTGTTATTGAGCTAATCACCAGGCACTCCCAAGCAATACCTACTAGGCAGGGATGAGTTTATTGCTTGGTGCCTGAGGCACCCTAAAATGGGGAATGATGGCTATGCATGTCTTGATTGATGTGTTCCCTGCCTCCTCCATAAAATGATTTCATGTCAAATCTGACTTGGTAGGAAGCTGAATAAATATCTTGCTAGTTTTATTAGTGTGTATGTATTCTATATATGACAAGCAATTTGAAAAGCTGCTTTTGAAATCTGATGATGTCTTTTCATGAGAGAGAGAGAGAGAGAGAGAGAGAGAGAGACTTAACAAGTTGTCTACAATTTCTGAAAGGAAATCCTTCTTGATTCACTTGCAAAATGCTAATCATTATAAACTGTTAAATTGATTGAATGCTTCATATAAAGGGAACATGGTTGACAGCTTCATAATGTCCTTGTCCATGTTTGCTATACTAAATGTATTTTGTTAAGAGCAGATAAAACCAATTAGCCATTGATTTGCTATACCATATGACAATTACAAAGTGTCTCTAATGCAGTATTGGCACCACTGGTCTTTGTCTATAGAAAATGAAATTAACACAAATTAAAGATAGTTCATTGATATAAGAAAGTAATTTCTATGAAGATGGTGGCTATTCTGTATCAACAGACATTTATGCTGTCCTAATGTATATAGACATGAATACAGACAATTGCAGTAAATGGTTGTAGGAATATAAAATCAGACACTTTAAAACAGTTATTGAACCAGAGGAGATTTACTCAAGCATGTTAAAAGCCTTAGAATTTCCATGATGCAGACATATTTGATAAGCAATGACATTATACTGAATGGTCTATGAAACCACTGATCTGCTTTGATGTCTTGAATAGGATAACTTCAATATGTATGGATACAAGGGATTTCAAGTTAGATTGTTGAAGAAAAGCCTTTGTACATACAATAAAACAGAATCCTTTTAAACCTTTGAAATATTTAATCAGATGAAAACAAATTATCTAAAGAACAGAGTATTATTTTTTTTTTTAGAATGGGTTGCTTAAAAACCACCTTTGGCAGCCATTAAGGTTGATATCAAGCAAAATCATTTCATTTATAAAATTTATATTATAATTTCAAATAAATAAAGAGAAGTATTCTATAATTAACATTTAGTAGTTATTTCCCTTAAGAAATTATACTGATTGGGTTGTGTAGGAATGTATCCAACAATATTATTATTAATCTGTTATTTATATCAGCAATTGTTTTATTATCTAAAACATTTTGATGTTACTGGACTAATATCAATCTTATCATGATGTGTCATGTTTGCTGTATTATAATAATATAAACACAATTAGATCATTACTATATAGAATATATTTCATAGTATAATTTTAAATTCATTCTAGGTTAAAACATAAAAATTAGTTGAATTAATATCCTTGAAAGATTATTTTTATCAAAAGATAGCAAGTGTTTTATTATCAGCACAAAATTTCTTAAAGAAACCCCAAAAAACAAAACAGCAAAAAAAAAAAAAAAAACAAAACAAAAAACAACAATTCCTTTCATGGTTAAGCATGATTGTACAACAACTATATAAGCACAATTAGTTAAAAACATGCTGATAAACTAATATAATTGCTTCATGCAGCTTAAGAACATTGAAAGTGTCTTTTTTTACCTTGATTCTGTGTCACATGATACATGGTTTTCTTTAGTTTTTTGGACTTGGGGATCCTAGGACTAATTCTGCAAGGGCTGAGATGACCTGAAAATAATAAATAAATAAACATATCAGTTCCAAATAGTTGAAGTACCTGTTTACACTGGGAGGAGGATCAAGATTGGATCACAGCTGGTTATAAGGATAGAAAAATAATTCTAGGTAAGTTGGTAAGTGTTGTTTCCACCAGAGTTGGATAAAGTTAAAATTGGTGAATATATAGTCCTCAAAAACTTTATAATCTTGTGGAAAATCATAGTTAATATTGTTCAGTGTTTTGTAGAGTTATATATATATATATATATATATATATATAAATAAAATCTGAGTCACTCTTAAGAAGAGTTTTGTCAATTTAAACATTTTTATTTTAGATTGTGAGTCCTAACTAAGCAATAATGCCACATAATTATTTTAAATCTTCAGCTGAAGAATTACCTATAAATCTAATTAACAATTAAAGATGAATAATCATTTCATTAAGACAATTTTTCTTTTGAAGTCTAGAAATTTAAATTCAGTATAATTAGTTGTCTTGCAGTAACAAAGTTTCCTGTTGATTATTGCTTATAATCAGACCTCCTCCATTGATGAGAATGTTCCTTTTCCCATGATGAACAAAATATTTCTATATTAAAACCTTCATCTAAGAAGTATGTATATGAAATATCTTAGGTCTATATTAAACTGTTTGGTAGTTTATAGAGGGTAGAAAAAACAATAAAAAATCTAACTTTTCTCCATTTTTAATATAGATGAAAGATGCTTTTAAGTGATGGATTCTTTTATGGATTTGTATTTTATTTAACAAATCTAAATATCTACTTGGTTGGTATTTTTTCTTAAAATTAAAAGACTTTTTTTTCTCAATTGATATTCAACAATAGATAATAGATAAATTGATAATCACCAATACATAATTCAGTTGCTGAACAAAATGTTGCACTTTACTTTCCAGACGAATCATATGAATTTTTATGAATAGATTTTTTTTATAGAAAATGCAATTGTTTCATGACAAACAAAGTCCTTGTTTTCCTTCTACTAGATCAGTAGCCATACCAAGGTTAAATAGCCCAATCTGCCCTACTATTTATCTGTAGCTGGAAGAAAGAGAGGGATTTATGCCTTTCTCAATAGTATTAGTATGAAAATGAAATGCAAACAGCTTCATCTGAGATTTGAGCTTGGCTTGTCAAGTTAATTAAAAAAAAAAAAAAAACATCATGTTACATACCTTTGACCTTACTAAATATACAAAGAAATTTACAGACTTAACACTGCTAACTGATGAAGTTAAAGTTTTATTGACATTTAAAGAAAAAAAATTGTATTTCTATATTTTTCAACATGATTTTTAAAAAAAAAGTTATAAAGCAATTTTGTTTCAGAATTTACTTGAATATTCTTTAAGTTTTTGTTGAAAATTAAAAACTGATTCATTTTAAGTAGATAGTTTTTTTTAGGGTCTACTTAATATATCCTTATGACATTACCACAGCAAGGGTTTGCCCCCTAACAATTAAATGCTTGCATTTATTTGATATCTCTTAAAAAATCATGTATGAAATTAAACAATTCCATCTAAGATCATGATGAATAATGATAGGAAAAGAAAGTCTTGGATAATCTTCATACACAATCATCAGAATCTGAGTGTGAATTTTTAAAACTACTTAAATGAAAACATTAAAAAAAAAAATCCAAATTTAGGTTAGGTTATTTGGTTTAATGGCATATCAACTCTTGATTGTTATCTAATGCCAAATTTTGTTGATACATGATCTGTAGTTTATAGGTAATTTTATTTTTAAATGTGTTTGCACGCAGTTAAATGATTTCAAGTATTGCCACATAATACTAGTAATTCAATTTATCCTTAATCATTTGTTTGCACAGTTAAATGGTTTCAAGTATAGTAAATGAATGAACAGTTCTATTTGACCCACAGATGGGACCTGAACAGGTACTACCACTCTAGGTCAGAGTAGACCTGGAGGTAATAGCAATGAAGGGTTTCTCTACATTCCCAAAGCTCCAGTACTGGAGTCACACCATCAGACAATTTAGTGTCATACCCATGACACTTGTTGGTGGGTGGTGTTTTACCCCTCTACAGAGGTGCAGTCAGGGTGGAAATAGTCTTAAGTTATGTCTTTCATGTACACACAAATCATATAACACTGTGTCATATTTAGTTAATCTGTTGTACTATATCGTAGAAGAGGGTATGAGTAATAATTAATAAGCCAGAGGAAATATTACAACTGCATCAATCTCTCACTCACAGAGGTAATAAAGTTAAATATCTTTTCACTATACAAAATATAAAGTATTAACAGCTGTAACGAATTTCTATTTGTTTTCTATAAATCTTTAAGTAGTCTAAAAAGTTAATTTCATATTTGTTGTGAGATAACAATAGGAACATTAAGTTTTTCATTCAAAATGATTGATTTTGATTGTTATGTGATAGCTGTCATATCTATGTATATCTAAAAAATTATTAAAATTGGTGTATTTTGGTTTATTGGTTCTAACTTTGAGGATACAAGAAAATCAGCAAAATTTTGGGCCTATTATAACTTTTTATCTTAAAAAAGGCAAAAATGCATCTGAAATATAAGAAAAGATTTGTGCAAATCCATTGAGAGGTAAAGCAAAGTTGGTGACCATAGTCGAGGGTGACCAGAAGGCTCCCTTTTCAATAGCTACTACTCCCTAGATTGCTCCACTTTACCCTTGATACATACCTTATATTGCTGAGAGTTAAGCAAGGAGGTATCAAGTACCATTTTAAAGTCTTTGGTATGATGCGACCTGAGATTGAATCCAGGCCTCCCGGACCACTAGCGAACACTCTACCCACTAGACCAATGAGCCGAGTATTGAGAGGTACTATGTCAAAAGTAATTTGCAAAATTTTGCACTGTAACTGCAACTGGAACCCTGACTTCTGTCTTGACTGAGTCATATAATAGTTCAACGCCCACTCAGTCGCCTACTCGATTTTTGAAATCGCATGTTGGATCGTCATTCAGTGGAAATAACTGTCATGCAGTTCACAGGTCACTCTTTTCCGGTGCATCAGTCTATCAGTATACCATGGGAATTTTTTTACCTCGTCCCATTTCATCAGCCATTTTCCACCCACGCGATTTCCTCTCATAACTGCCATTAGAATGTGTCACCTCCTTCTGGTGCATCACCTTGGAATAGCATTTTTGGCTGGGTCGAAGGTCAAGATACAACAAAAATATCTAAATTAAGCATAGAAAAACATTTACATCAGCTTGGTTATGTTAGCTATACCTACTGAACCATAGTTTCTTGTGTGATTATTCACTGCTTAAATTGTGACTGGATGAAAAGTAAATATTTTCTAACAATTATGCAAAACATTAGTTCATATCTATAGGCATTTTAAAATGCAAGACATTTTAGTTGAAAAATTACTTTGTTTTTATTCATCAGTAAATTTTTACTAAAAATAGTTGAAGTGCTAAAGTAGTAACCAAGTTGAGTCTTTCTTAGCTTTGGTGATTACAGCATCTGCAAATGTTATACATAACTTTCCATCATACTATGCTATGCATTCAACTTGACAAATCAATATATAGAATAGAACAGTGAGTATAATATTGTGTTTTATACAACTGACAAGGTAGGGATTATCAAAGATAATATTATCATTTTTACCAAGTGAACAACAATTTAATTTAATTTTAAAAAGAAAATATTTCTAGTGAATTTAAATGAATTTCTTTTAAGTATAAACTTTTGATTAATCCGCAGTGTACATTTCAATATACAATTTAATGGCAACAAGCAGTTATATATATTAGAGGCTCTTACGAAATCAATAAAAATGACTTGGGCAAACTACAGTAGACTTCCATTATTGCATCACTTTAAGAGTATTGTTATAAAGAATTTGCCATCAGAACAGGAGGATTTTATACAAAGTGAATTCATAAGAAAAAAAATACAGAAGAAAGTGACCTTTTATTATTCCTTTACAGGCTATTGCTCTATATATAGGTATTATTATACAGTGCAAATGACCCAATGTTATATTTAGAAATTAATGAATTTTTATTTATATCTTGTTTTATCTGAACCATTCAAGGCTTATAATTAATTTAAGACTTTTCTTATTTCTGTTTTACTTAAGTTGGCATTATTCTAAGGGTTTACTTTTTGCAGTTTTGAAAATAAAATGCTGAAATTCTAATGTGTATATGACTGCAAATTA
This sequence comes from Sepioteuthis lessoniana, assembly GCA_963585895.1. Lineage (NCBI taxonomy): Eukaryota > Metazoa > Mollusca > Cephalopoda > Myopsida > Loliginidae > Sepioteuthis > Sepioteuthis lessoniana. The sequence continues at coordinate 56,798,860 of OY757920.1, forward strand.
ATCTCAGACAATAATCTTACAGGACTATCAAGATAAACATTCGACAAAAACTCATGTGACATTAAATACTGAAGTTAGATTAAAAGTTTACTTCATTTTTTTTTTGACTCCTGGTGAAATAAGAGGAAACTTTCAGACAGTCTAAATTTTTGTTTAGCAACAGAAAATGTTGATTTGTTAATAATTTATCTCCAAAGTCAAGAGGAATAAATATCCTTAAATTAGAAAAAAAAAAAAAAAAAAAAAAGAAATCTTTATCTGTTTTTATTTCTCAGTTTTAATTTTGAATTATCATAAAACAATCTAATTTTTTTTCTTCATATCAATATTTGTGAAATTAAACATTTGTGGTATTCATTAATATTCTTTTAAAGTATTACAATTTTCATCTATAAATTATGCAATAATATGATAACATAATGAATAACTAAGTTTTTTGTTATATGCTATATTTATTAGATTGTGATATTATTATCTATAATAATATAGCTTTAAAGGACAAAGAGAAACAATAGAAATGTTTTACTAGTTTATTATTTGGCTGTAGTTTATTTTTCACTTGGTTTATATCTTCATACTTAGTTTCTATGTTATTACTATAGTTAAACTTAACACTTATAAAGCTTTTACAGCAGTGACAGTTTTTAGTCTTGTGAGACTATATATAGATTTGTGCCTGAATCTGGGTGCAGGCCAGGGAAAGGTTGTAAAGGAGAGAGGCAGTTACCCATGCAGTAAATCTCTCCTCTCTATGTTATCCAAGTGAAGGGCAAGGGTCAATACAGCTTGGCAAGAATGTTGTAGGAGTTGCCAAAATGAGGTTAAAGACAATTTTGGACATTGTTAAGGATTCCAGCTCCTGGTTTGGAATTCTGTGTTGCTATTTTCATAGACTGGTTGCCTATCAAGACTAGAGAAGCCAGATTATCCAACTATTTTATCCATAGCAAGAGAGGAGAAGCAATAGATTTTTGATTTTTCTAAAGTCATTAGTGTGAAGAGGATAGAAATAGCTTTAGTTCTACTCTCTGATTCTATTTTTTGTGCTAATAACTATTATATCCCAACATGAACATTAAATATAAAAAGTAGTGATACTACTATGCATGAAGTAAACATAAGTCAAAAACTTTTAAGATAAAATTGACAAAAAATATAGTTTATAATCATTTTTAGCAATGCTATGATTGTAAAGTCAGCTTTGTGCTAGCTATATTCAGTAAACAAAAAAAAAAGAAAAAAAAAAGAAAGAAAGAATCTAACAGCTCTTTTTTTTTTCTTGAGGCAAAAAATTTATGAATCTTTACCTGTGCTATTTTTATGATATGAAGCATCAGAGTAGCGGGGATCAGACAGTAGAGGTCTCCCAAGTATTTCTTTCCTGAAATGAGAAAAATATCCAATTAAAAAACATTTAATCAAGTAATACTATGATAAACCCATGTTTGATTGAGTGACATTGTTATATGCATGTCACTAGTGAGTGTGTTAAATTAGCTGAAATTTCATCATGTAACTATCAGTGTTTTAATTTGTTTTAGATGATGTAAGGAAATAAGTTTTGCTTCATATATCAATAATAGGTTCTGTTCAAAATCTGAAAACATCTAAATGGATTACATCAATTATTCAAGTATTAAGTAAATTTGAATAAATCTATTAGTATTCATATACATTTCTTGATGCCTTCAATAACTGACATGGACAGAATATTTACTTTTCTGAAGTTAATAGATTTGCCTACTAGTAACCTATCTTGAAAAAGAATCTAAAAAAATATAATTAAACCGAGTAACAACACCTGTCCCATTAAAAAATTATTTTGTCTTTGTAATTAGTCCCAAGGATTCTACAATGGTTGATCTTAATTCCAAATATCTAGCTAAATATCAATGGAAATCAATTGACTTTGTCAGTGTTTATATAGAAATGTATCCATAACCTAACTTTGAATGTCTTAATTCAGGAAACCTTGAGTTATCTTAAAAGAAGAGTAAAATAATTACAAGTTTTATTTTCTAGCATCTCAACATCCTTACAGGTCAGCTGCTCAATAAGACATTAAATAAAGACCCCAAATCAATCAATGCAAGTTTAATACAAACTCCTATCCACAAGATTTCATGAAGGTTCTTTCTTGCAGTTCAAAAAATTTATAATAGGTTATGTTAAAACTAATTATAATAAAATTTGAAGAATCTATTTGTAAACCAGTTTTACTTGTCATGCAAAGCAATATGAGTCAAATTTAGTATAATGAAGGAAACAGAAACAGTGGTGTAGCTAAATGGGGGGGGTGTTTTCCTTGAGCACATTCTTCAAAAATAGTGATTTTAAAAAAATCTCTAGCATGATAAGGGTTGAATTTTTTTTTAGTTGTACTGTTTTCATCATATTTAATAACATTCTCACTGATGATGGTCATCTTGGAGACTTTTAGTCTATTACAGTCTCAAATATATCAAAGTTTCATCACAACTATTAATAAAATGTGAAATTTAGGCACCTCCTCAAACTTTTAATGACAGGAACATATATTGATAAAAACACTTGAAAATATTAATATTAATTTTATTGTAATAATTATTTACTTTCTTTAAAACCATATTTTTCCTCATGTTTTAATTTTAAATAGACAATATAAAAATATAGACTGAATTTGAAATTATTTGGTAACTGTCCTTGTACCATTTTTATATGCTTATTCCTCCTACCTAACCTTAGAACCTACATTTTCATATTACCCAAGGCTTTCATTAGGACATGAAATAACAGTGAGCAAATAAATTTTGTTTTCAATAATACTAGTAAAATGGCCTACTAATTTAAACATAAATGTAATAATCATTTAATATCAGTAAATTATTCAAAAAATATCTTATATACTCATATCAACCATTTTATTTGTTATTAAAAATAGAATTTAAGAAACTTCTTATACGTACCTCTGACAATTAACTTTTTAACTAATATTTCTTTCATCCAAATTATAATTGTTTTTTATTGCAACTCTTAGACTGTCATTCTTCAGCTGTTAGTTAGCAATACAACTTAGACATAGAGAACAAGTTTTCGACAAGATTGAACCTCTTATCCTTTTTATTCAGGAAACCTTTCTTAACACAATAGCTGCCTAACTGGTAAGGTCCCAGAGATTCTATTTGCTAAGTAAATAATAACTATCATTATTTCAACATAAATATCATTTTCTATAGAACCTCTTGATATTATGTATCCAGAAAGTTTGTGTTGTTGACCTTTTTTGTGATTCATTTCAATAAACATGTCTACTTATAAAAGTTTTTAAATAATCAAATGTTCATAACAAAAAAACCTACGTAAATTCAAACTAAAAAATATCTACTTTAATGTCAGTTACTAAATAGCAGTTATATTAATACTACTTCTGTGAATTATACATATGTGTATATTCTAGTTTACTGCCCTAAACACTGAAGGAATATGATGTGGCAGCAGCCTTTTCTTATATTTCTCAGAGGGTAAATTCTCTTTTGAAAGGTCAGAACAGGTCAGTAACAGCTTTTCAGTCAACAAACATGACACTTAACTCAGTAATGCTTTCTTTTAATTCTCTTAGTCAACTTTTCTTTGGAAATAGCAACAAAATAATCTGCTTTATGACTTTCTTTGGAGTAGACAGAGAAGTTGCTTCATAAATATAATTATGCTTTTCATTTCACTTCTGACAGAAAAATTATTTTCTAGAAAACATCTCCAAATAGAATAAAACCAGCTGAAGTACAGATCTGTAAGTGGTCAAGAATTCGACCACAGACATTGAGACTAACTATAAATGTAAAAAAAAAACTAACTCTTCTACTTATTTCAATTTTATAAACAATGTATATTTTACAACCTTTGCTGTCAAAAAACTACACACTATATTAAAGGATAATACCACATAACTGAAAAGAAATCTAAAAACTATACTTTTTCATATTATCTTGATAATATATTGTTATATGAAAAATTTCACAGAGTTTTCTAGAGAAATATTTCAAATTTGAGAGAATGAGACTTAAGAGATTTATTGATTTAAACATTTTTGTATGGATTCACTTTAGTAAGTAATAATACTGTGTAATTATTTTTTGTCACTAATTTGAAGAACTACCTATAAACCTAATTACAAGTTACAATTTCAGGGTTGTGTGAGATAAAACAAAAAAAAAAAAATTTTTTTTGCTATAGTATGGTAACAAACTAATAAACATACAGAATTTGGATCTATACTAAACAGAATATTTGGTAAATTGAATGTAAATTTTAAACTTAAATGTGCGAACAGTTTTAAAACAACCAAAACATTTACGCATCAATTTGAGCTAAGGCCATTCCATCAGAAATTGAAATGAAACAATAAACCTTTGAAAACAAAGATACAATATGTTCTGTGTATGGGGTGTGAGTGGAAATGAAATTCTAAAGTCAGAGAGTAGAGTATCATGTGGGAGAATGTTGGAAAGTAAATATACTGTTCATTTTTCTTGTCTTTCTTTCTTCTTTTAGTTTCTAGAAAAATATATTATGGACTTATAACATTTTTCCTTTGACTGAGACAAACCAATGAGAAACCAAACAAATAAAGTGAATTGGATATTTTTGTGTTTTAAAATTGGCAGGGATAAGTTTGTTTCTGAAAACAAAACAAAAGGCAACAAGCAAATAACTATCTCTGTACTTAAAGTTAGTATTATATAAGAGGAGAAATATACTACTGATTTTTAGCTACAAATTTGAGATTGCATTGTACTTGAGTAAATGTAGAATTCTTTTTTTCTATCAGATGTTTTAAAAAATTAAAAGGATTTTTTCTTCAATCATAATAATTCAGGGTCTGGCTAGCAAAGAGTATCTCTCAGAAAACTTTGATATCTCAAAGCAATATAGATGAAAAGAAGAAGATAAAATGAATAAAACATGATTTTCTAGTGGTAGAGAAATAGGTAAATATTCTAAACTTTTATGGCAGTCATTTAAACATAGCATGTAACTTTATTTTCAGTTTGACTATAAGAATAACCACAGCCCATGATTTTCAATAATTTCCAATAAAAATTAACCTGTTTTTACAATGTTTACAATCTCTCACATTTTCCGATAATGAGTGTCAAAGGTCACAATAATTCTATACTCAATGTTATGGGTAAGCCAATTTCTTGAAAAGAATTGTTTTGAAATGAGAGTGGAGTCTTTATTCTACTTGTATTTGATAAGTGGAAAATTTATGGTTGGATTGTGCATCTATTGTTAGAGAAAATAATGGTTGGTTTTAGAGGATCAATTGAGAAAAGAACAATGGTTGCCAACAAAACCTAATCTCAAATGAAAAATGGAAAAAGTTTTGACACTAAAAACATTTTTCATCTTTTTCTTTTCACTGTGTAATCAAATGAACATAATAAGATTAAATTTGCTATTTGGGCTTTGAAGATGACCTTTTCTTATGGTTTGTCCTTTTAAATAATGGATTTGAATTGTTTGGTCTTCTGTGATGTTGTAATCATGAAAGAAGGAAAGAAAGTCCTTGATTTTGTAGTGTAATGTACATTTTGTCAGCTTAACAACTGTATATTTTGTTTTTACATATTGTCCACTGCACTGTTATCCATAGAAAAAAGATTTTGTTTTTTAATCTCAATTATCAAATGAAAAGTGGGATAATTATCCTCCTGGCTCAGTTATTGACAATTGCTTTCTTTGTCATTAATAGGACAAGAATTATAAAGAAACTATTTTACATTCAAAACAACTGAAAAGTAAATGGAATTATTTAAATGTAATTTATTAAAATGTTGATATTATTACATGTATTTATTAGAGTGCCTTCTAGATAACTTGCCAATAAGGATTGATGGGAAGAGAGAGTTAAAGGATTCTGTACTGTTGGCATGCCTTGATGATTATATATTAGTGTATCTATGCTGTACAAAAATTACAGTATAGATAAAACTGATTATTGGGTTTTAACACTCAAGCAATTAAATATATTTTCCTTTTGTTCTTATAACTCTTCTTTTCATGGATTTATTAATGTATATTTCATAAGTAAATTGTTTGTTTAAGCTAAAGTTTCAATATTATAATTATTATAATCTTCAGGACAAAAAAAAAATCATGGCAGACAACTATGTACAGACCTAATGTAAAGTAGATATTAAAAAATGCCTTGGCTACATAACAGACATAAATTATTCTGCTTACAAATAGAGTAATAAATCAATTATCAGCATAATTATATGGAAATTAGAATATATATTTCAACTTCAGGTATACATTAATGTATCTTATTTTTCTTTTTTTACTGTAGAAATCTTTATATTTTGATTCATCAAGTTACATTAAACAGTTGATTTTACCATCACCATGGAACTTTTATTATTCAAGTTTTTCTTTAGTTGCTATTCATCGAATCTAATGATTTTGTATTCATGTTTCAACACTATACTACTTAAAGTTTCCATAAAATAGTGTAATTAAAGTTGCAATAGCATTGATTTATTTTCCATATAGATTGCATTAATTTAATTTCCCAGGAGAATAGCGTTGTTTTAATGTCTCATTTGAATAGCATTGCACAAAATTTTCAATTCAGATTAAGTTAAGTTTAGTAATTCCCTGTCAGAATAGCATTGCTTTAAAAATTGAGCTGTAGAAGCTGTGATAGTGTGCCAGTGAGAAAGGGTTTTAATATTTCTATTAGCCTCCTATTTCTAGTTACATACAAAAAATCAAATATACAAATATGTTTTTATTAAAGTATATTTATATCAAATGTATTAATTGCACATAATTTGTTACTAAAATTTCTAATAAGTCCAGTGATATTTTTGTTATTTAGAATAATTTTCCTTTGGTTTGTATTAATCAGATATTCAATTGTATTAGAGGGTCTTCCTAACACTTTATTATTTTCAGATTAGACTTCTTAATTATTCAAGGATGAATATAGAAAATTCCAGTTGAAATGGTATAAGCAAAACAAAATAGTCTGAAATTGATTTGTATGAAAACAACTTGAATCTTGTTATCATATTTATCATATTCTAGTTTCATGGCTTTCCTTGTAATAACTCATTTTTGTAGAATCAATAAGGGAGTAAAAATGGACGGGGCAAATTTACTAAATCTATATTTTTACTGTTTAAACAGAGTTGTGATAATAAGAGCTTTCATTGATGATTCTTGTGATTTTCAAGAAATAACCAAACTCTCTGTATTGTTTAATCAATCTTAATTTATTGTTTCACTTTTCTTTCAGTAAAACAAAATCTTAGTACCTGGCTTTTCATATGATGATGAGAGGAGCCAATGAAAACCAAAAAAAAATTTAAAAAAAAAAAAAATTTTCAGATGAAAAATACATCTGAAATTCAAACCGAACTCCAATACAACCAATACCCACTTCGGACAGCATACTCTTGGAGCAACTGTCATATAAGCATGGCATTTAGGCTCTGGTTTATTTCTGTGAAAAACACATAATGGTGGTGAGTTTTGTAGCTGAAAACTTGCTCTATTTGACATTGTTACAATGCTTCCTGAATCTGTTATAATTTCTATAGCAATAAACAGGAGACATTTTTGGAGTATCCCTCATAAATAAAATAAGTTGATAAAGGAAATAAAAAAGTTAGAATTATTGTCTATTAACCTTGATTACACATTAAATTATTTAGTTTTATTTAAAATGAAGTTTTATTAGTTGAATTGTTGGAGTACTCCATATGACACAACTTATCTATAGACATGTGTGTATATAAGTGTATACACATATATCTAAAATGTTTTCCAAAAACTTCTTTATATGTTGCAAAGAACAAGAATTTCTGCACTGGAAACCTTATGTCATGCATGTCTTTTAAGAAGATAGCATGATTAATCTCAGATTCTGCTCAAGGTCAGATCACAGAGATTCTCTAATAAGCTGGAGAAAATTGCCATGCTCTTTATCAAAGGGCAAGCAAGAATGGTTATGTGCAGCATGTTGATAATTCTCTCTTTTGTGCAAACCCCCTACCCTAACACACACACACACACACACACACGTGTTTAGGAAGAGAAGTAAAAGTAATGAAGGACTAATAGGCATTCTTTCTGTCTTCTTTATTGCTTGGGATTATTTTCTTTTGATAATGAAAGCAGGATGCAATAAAGTCTGTTATGCCAATGAAAAAACAATTTTTTTAATCAATCTGGCTGCAAGAAAGTTCTAGAAATTATTGTGATTCTCTGATTCATCTGGTTTGAATAGAATTAGATTCCTGTGGATTCTGATCTGTTTACTTAGGTTTCTTTGAAATACACACAACTTGCTGCACAAAAAATGATTATGTCTTTTTCTATATTGTGAACCTAGAGCAAATAAATATATAAGCAAAACCAGTGAATCAAATAAAGTGCTTGGTTGTGTTCTATGGAATATCAATTCTTAAGGTCATTTGATGCCAAATCCTGGTGTTATATATATATATATATATATATAAAATTTGTAAGAGAATAGTTTGTAGGTAATATTTTAAAAATAAACTTTAGCTTATTTGTTTACCCACAATTCAATGGCTTAAAGTATTGTTATACAACACTGATAATTCTATCTAATATTAATCATTTGTTTGCACAGTTAAATCATTTCAAGTATTGCTATTTATTGTTTGCACAGTTAAATGCTTTCAAGTATTAACACTAATAATTTTATTTGATATTATCAATAATCCCAAATAAAAGATGAACAGTTTTATTTGAACCATAGATGGGACCCTAGCTGGTACTATCACTCCAGGTCAGAGTTGACATGAGAGTTGTGGCTATGAAGGAATACTCCACATTCCCCAAACTCCAAGAATGAAGCCTCACCATCATGTTTAATATCAGACCCAAGGCATAAATAAATTGAACTGATCCTAAAAATGAAGTATTGTTTGTTTAATAAGATCTGTAAAAGAACAAGGTTTTTCTTTAAAAGAAATGTATGGGGTAATAGTCTTTCACTGCTACATATAAACATTCCTTAGATTAAGAATTATTAATTTTTTTTTACTACTATTTCTTTCATCCTAATTTCAGTTGTGTCCCCTCTTGTAAATGCCTGAATCTGGGTTTTATGGTCAAGAGAAAAGAGCAAAGATCAGAAGTCATTTATTTTTAACCCATGTTACCAACTAATGACTGTAAGAGAGATATGTGGTGCATTCAATAAGTTTACAGACTTTTTTGTACAGGCATTTAAAATTGTTGTAGACTCTTGAAAGTTCACTATATTATTGCTATACATCTTATGAAATGACTGACCAATTTTTATGATTTCAGGTTTAAATGAACAGCTACAGCAGCAATTGGAATACACCCTACTTAAGCCTGATTGTCACAGCTGGTGAATTTCAAAAATGCAATCTGGACGTAAGGACACTTTAGAAGAATGATATGCAATAAAATTCTGTTTTAAACTTGGAAAAAATGTCACAGAAACGTATGGAATGCTTCAGACTGCTTTTCGACCATCTTGCATGAATCAAGCATCAGTTTTTGAGTGGCATAAGAGATTCAAGGAAGGCAGGGAGTCTGTGAGGGATGATGAGAGGTGTGGGAGGAGTAAGGAAGTCAATAGACCAGAGTTGATTGGCCAAAGGGTTAGGGTTAGGGTTACTATGTTGAGGTTTTAAGGGAGTTCAGGAAAAGATTCCATCGGAAGAGGCCGGCACTCTTCAAATCGGGTCAGTGGCATTTCCACCAGGACAATGCACCAGTCCACAACTCCATCCTTGTCACAGACTATTTGACTAAGAAGGGCATCAAGACAGTTCCTCACCCTCCCTATAGTCCAGACCTTGCTCCCTGTGACTTTTGGTTATTCCCTAAGCTCAGAGGCTGTCATTATGAGACAATTGAGGAGATGAAAGAGGATGTGATGAAGGTCATTGACATGCTCACACAAGAGGACTTCCATGGGGCCTTCCAGAAGTTGTTGGAATGGTAGAACAAGTGCATTGCAGCCGGAGGAGATTACTTTGAAGGGGACTAGAGTTTCATGTGTGTACTATCAATAAAAGTGCCCATACGAAAAAAGTCAGGAAACTTATCGTATGCACCTCGTATACCATCACATTCACTTATAATTTTTCCAGTGCAGTATATGTATATTTTATGAAATCTCAGAAAGATAATGTATCTGCTAATAAGAAATTTATTGCTGATTTTGTCCCCTATGGTGGGATAAAATCTTTAAGAAGAAAACAATTAAAATTCTAGTAAAAGAAATACTATTAGAAAAACTTTATGCGCAAAAAACTTTTTATGTCTCTCTTCTAAACTACAGTATTAGACATTGACTTTTTGTTTAAAACAATCAATGCAAATTATTTCAAGCTGATTAGAAATATTGTACTCATAATGTCACTAGTAAATTGTTTTTCTTCTTCATGCATGTAACCAACACTAAAATTATAACTATTAAATACACCTTAGCATTTTTAGTTAATAGTAAATAAAAACAAAGCTTAATGAATATTAAACTTATAAAAATAATACCAATATTAACAGGGTTGAAATTAAGTTACATTAATAGAATAAAAAAATATTCCTGTCCATAAGTATTATTCCTACTAATTTGCCAAACATTCTAATTCAAAATAGTTCATACATATATTCTAGTCATGCATGAACTAATTTATACACAAAGTAAATATTTAATAAAGAAGGAAAAGAAAAAAAAAAGGAAAAAAGAAAAAAGAAAATACTTAGATGAATTCTATGCAAGGCAAATAGAAAAACAAATCAATTCTAAAATTTTGAAAAATCTAATACTCAATTATCATGCAGAACACAGTCAAAATACTGCAGACAGATTGTCTGAAAAAAAAAAAAATTAAAAGAATAGAAACAAAACTTCAGCAAATGTTATTGAGTCTAAAGAATTTGAATTCTATATTGGTTAACAGTAAGAGAGAAGTGTAATAATCCATTAAAATGTCAAATATCACCAATGACATACAATTCATTGAATGGGCCATGATTAAAAACTTTATTAAAACGATAAATACTGTGTTCCATTTATCTCCCAACAGTCATAAGATTTTTTAATTTTTACTATTTTGAGAATTAAAACATTTAATAAAACTTAAAATAACATGTACTATCTCATCCTACAAAGCTGAAAAATTGTTGCAGAACAAATTGGTGCTATCTATTATTGCTATGAAGTGTAGAATTTAAATAAGTTCAAACCATTAGAATATCTTGTGATGTGAAAAAACATTATTGGATTTGAGCGAAACCAGGTTAACTCAAGATCATATGATAGTACAGCTCTCATTGGATGTAAGTGATCATATGATCTGGGAAAATTTAGATGTTAGAAATGAGTTAGCATCAATTGGCAAGAAGTGGTTGAGTGGAATGGTTAAGTTCCATCTGTTCCACCATTTCACTATTGTCAAAACAGTTAAGATGGAAACTGTTGCCACGTAAGAAATAAAATATGTGCACATAAAAATGTGGTCTCATTGTTATTGGTATCACCGGCATGGATATCATGAAATAATGGGAGAAGCAATTACAAATGAGAAGAACAAAGATAGTGGTAAGAGAGATATGACATGGCAACAACTGAAGAGCGAAGTGAGAAGATGGGCACTGAACAACCAACTAGATGATCCATGACAGAAGACAAGAAAGCATAACGTAACATAGACAAAGTAAAACCCTGAAAAGAGGGTAGTATACAACATTAAACATATGAGTAAACTATAACTGAACAGAAGTAATACTTTCTAAACATTAAAAGATGAGACAACAGTGCTATGCTCTGTTGTAGTTCCCTTTTAGAGGCAACTCAAGCATCAGAGAATGACCCCTTTAAATGAGATATAAAGGGTACAGCTGAGTGGTAGACTTATATTCGCAACCACAGATGACCAAGACACAGGTAAGTATAAGTAAAAGTAAAGTTGGCGACCATAGTCGAGGGTAACCCGAAGGCTCCCTTTTCGATAGCTACTACACCAAGGTGTAGGGGAGGGCGCTACTCCTTCCCTGGATTGCTCTACTTTACCCTTGATCCGTACCTTATAATGCTGAGTGTTAAGCAAGGAGGCATCAAGTACCATTTTTTGAGTCTTTGGTATGACTCGACCTGGGATTGAACCGAGGTCTCCCGGGCCATTGGCGAACACTCTAACCGCTAGGCCAATGTGTTTGAATATAAAGAAATCTATTGATTTGGTCAATGGGCTTTAAAAATATCCAGAATCAAATGGCTTTTAATAAAATAGGAATATTTTGGATATAGTCCTCTGTTAAACTTCAATTTTGGGCAAATGTATTTTTCTTATTTTCAATGAGAATATCTGTGAAATTTACCTAAAATGATTGCAAAATAATCCACTTAAGAATGTATACTTAAAATTCTTAAATGTCAATGTCTTTTAAAAATACTATATTATTAATTCATGCTTTCTAACTATAAAATTAGCACATTAACTACTATGCCACAAAGACTCCCCAATATTAATGAAAGATGAAGTAAAAATGACTGATGTGCATCATTATATCTCATCATCATCATCATCATGTTGCACCATCAGCATGGGTATCCCTGACCCTTTCTCGTCACCCTTTTCTATTGTCCATTGCTTCTGGCAGGTCTTCAGGACTACATCCCATATTGGTACAGAGCTGCTGTATGTAGGTTCTAGCTGGTCATCCTGCCTTTGCTCGTCCATGTGAAGGGGTCCACAGGAGTACATCACTTATGAGTTTGTTCTTACTTCTCCAGCAGTGTCCCTCATGTCTGGTTCGTCTAACTTTGATAGTTTTTGTGATGGGTGGTAAGTAGCCATACAGCTGCTGCTTTGTGGGGTGCTACCTCCATGACTTGTTCAATATTGCTCGTGGCATTCTTGTGTAGTTGCTGTCAAGCTTTTTCTCCATACATTTAGTTAGCGTCCATGTAGTGCATCCATACAGCAGTATCGAGATGACTGCTGCTTAGAAGAAATTGTGTTTCATTATATCTAACAGGTAATTATTATTAAAGACTAAGGTTAAAGTGGGCAGAAAAAATAAAATTGGAAATAAGTGACTTAAAAAAAAGATTAGAAATGATTAAAAATATATAAATGAATGAAAACTAAAAAATATGAGGCAAAATAATGAGTGAAGAAACATGTAGATATAAAAAGTTTTGTGGCAACTTAGTGTTAAATATTATATATAGAATTTTGTTTCTTAATTGTTAGCAGTAGGAAGAATGGAATCAATGAACCAATTTTGAACTTTAGCTGGGATAGTTGACATAAATTCCCCTAAGAAAGGCATGAATCCATTTCTTCCAGTTATGAATAAAATAGAGTAGTAAGAGCCCTTTAGCTCAGTAAAGCAGTCCATCAAGAACCCTACTATAAAAATTGAAAATTGCTATAAAAAATGATTGCAATTCCATGGATCATTTGAGAAATGGATACAAGAATTATTGCCTCTTATGTCATTGTATTTTATTGACAAAAACTTTTCGGAAAAATTATGAGAATTCAATGCCTTTACAGTCCATAAGCAAAACTAATTTTTAAATAACTGAGAATTTGGCATGTGCAATATTTAATTGAAAAAAAAAAAAAAAAAAAAAAAAAAAAGGTTATTTCAATGAATCCAAGCTGAAAAAAATCAAATTGAGTATAATCAAAACAACTTCAGCTGAAAAATCAGCAAGAAAATTAATGCCTGATTTGAGAGAGAGGGAGAGAGAGAGAGAGAGAGAGAGAGAGAGAGAGAGAGAGAGAGAGAGAGAGACCCTCTAAAAAACCACAAGAGTATCATTTTATGTGGTTTATTTTATTATTTAGAATCTCTTTCATACAATTTCTATTATTTGTTTTATTTGTCCCTAAAAAAACAAAAACAGGGGATCTTGCAAATGATATTTTACTATAAGTCTATTTGTTAATAACATAACATTTAGGATTTTAGCTTATAATCATATGAACATTATGATATATTTGGTAACTTTGAAAAGAATAAAAGAAATGCCTTTGAATTTATATTAGCTTCTATAGAGGATTAGAAAAATTGCGTATTTGAAATTTTCTGCTCCCACAATGAATTGCAAACCTAAAGATTTACAATTTTACACTGGAGAAGTTAAATAAGAATACAGAGATGAGAATGTTCTTAAACACATCACAGCACACCATTCAAAACATACATGCTAGTTTGATAATAGTTAGTTGGCATGCTAGCACCAGAAAAATTCTGGAAGACAGGGTAACATGATTGCACGGAACACAACATAATCAGAGTTGAAATCATGAATCATAAGTTTCTGATAAATACTAGCTGGCTATTGTATGGTCTTATATAATTAATAAGAACAGTTTACTTTTGTGAGAATGGAAATATTTGTTGAAAATAAAAGAAAAACAATTATACTTGCAAAAGGTTATTTGGCTATCAAATCAAAATTCTATCTTCCTTTATGGTTAGCTACATAAATGTAGTTATATATCCCCTGATAAAATAGTGTTTCATAACTGTTTCAAATTTAAGTTTGTATTAAAATACTGACAAAGTTCTTGAAGATAGAGACATGAAAATAAAATTGTCAAAGAAACTTTATATTTCTTGCGACAAATTATCAGGATTATAATGATTTATTTTAAGTGGTATGATTTGCTTTTTTTTACTAACATGATAGATACTTGAATTTACCTAAGCATAGATTTACAGAATCTCATGTAAGAAAAAAGTTTTAAATGACTTCAAGTATTATCTTAGTATATTTGTTTAAAAGTAAAAAGAATTAATATGGTCACCTATTTATTTCAACTTAGTTATATTTTACTTTTATCAGATTCAATTGAAACAATAGTTCTGGATTCTAAATGTTTTCATGGCCTGAAGAAAAAAAAAATTCAATATATATTTTTTGCTAAACTTGAAAATTGACTTCAACTCAATGTTCTGACATGGTAGACAAACAGTTTGCACACATCATGTAGGCATAAAATGGTTCAAACATACACATATATTCTTCCTTATGAATGGACTAATTGTCTTATACTCATTAAAAAGAGACAAATAATGAAAAGAAAATGTGGTAAAACATATCTTATTAAAATTTTCTATTTGTTCATTGAAGTTAATAAAGAAGTGAAGAAAACAAAAAAAAAAAAAATAAACATCTTAAAAAACTAGAGCCTAATCTAAAGTTCAAAACTCATTCAACTACAAAAACAATCCATCTAAATGACATGATATAAATCAAATTCATAATTGTCTAGGTTATTCAATTTTTTTTTTTTTGCAGTCATTTTTCTGATATAGCAAGCTTTGTCATATTTTATAATCATCTACATTGGATGAAATCAAGCAGTGTAACGAGTTTGCTTATTACAAATGTACTCTTATCCTTTGTGTTATAAGTTCATAACATTTCAACCAGTAATTCTCTTGCTATCATCAAACAATGAAGCTGATTTCAAAGTTATGAGAAAAGCCACATTAGTGATGATTTAAATAGAATAGCCCTGATGTCATACTTGACTAATGTGTTGGAAAGCTTGACTTATCACACATGTCAACCAAGCTTCATTGAAGTCACATCAGGGAGGATCAATTCATTCCTAATTAAAATGTTGTGAATTTCAAAGGTTGAATGTACAGTCCAAATAAACAAACCTTGCCTAATATTTAAATGTCTGTTAATTGATCAATTTAAACAGAAAAAAACAACAAACAAACAAACATAAAAGTTTAAAAAAAAACAAATGGAATAAGACATTGATGGAAAATTGGGAATCTGAATAGTTTAAAAAAGGTCAAAGGTGATGGCATCCAAGGGAATTTGTGAATTTTGGGATACAACATAAAGATCACGTCAGACTTTCAAGATGTTTGCACCTACCTTAAACCGTTGAGAAGAGATGAAGTACGTCTGAAACATTGTGGAAACATAAAAGCTTTATTGCCAAGTTGGTAGTAAAATCGCACAGAATCTAGTATTTATAAAAGCATTTCCCATTTGACTGTTTTTAAATGGAAAACCTGATATGATTTCCTCAGAGAAATAAGAAGAAAATATAAAATATCAAATCATCACATTAAAATATCTTGAAATTTGAAGCTAATGTATAACTGGATAACACAATCCCTGGATGCTAAAATTCCTTATATAAGAATTGTAGTATTTGTATATGCCCTAGAAACATCCTCTCATATACTTTAAATAATGTCTAGATTTTTTATAATACCTATCACAATATAAATTATATGTAAATAGTTATTATACTCTTGGTATAAACAAAAAAAAATCATCAGCAGGACATCGACATCTAAAGATAAACCCCTCTAGATTGAGACAGAGAAAATTATGATGAAAAATTATTTGTGTACATTCTATAGAACCAAGATATTTGTGATAAGTGTTAGTGTGAAATATTGTTTACCTGTAAAAAAGCAAAACAAAACAATTTGCATTAGAATATCAATGAATTAATAAAATTCTCTAGTACTTATTTAATAAAGGATAAATTTTGTTTTGAATAAATTTCTATTACGAATTTTGTAGGAAAAACAAAACAAAATGTACACACAATACAAGAAGCAAACTAACGATGAGAGAGAGAGAGAGAGAATCTTTTAAAGGGTAATATTTTTCCAATTTACCAGAATTAGAACTGATATGAAGTCTTTTTATTGTGGGAGAGGGCATGCACAAATCAAAACATGCGCAGCCATTACAAAAAAAAAATGGTTTTGTCAGTATTCCCTTTGTGGGGCATTTCAGGCACTGAGCTATAAATCTGGCCATCACCACTTTTAGGCAAGAGGGCAGGTGCTGCCTAAGAGGAAAGCTCCCTGTGACCAAGGGAATATCTTACCTAACTTTAACCACCTGAACATGGGTAAGCCCTCTATGTAAAGGATCTTTTAAAGGGTAGAAAGCTAAAGTAGGACATGCCTATTGAACACTTCAATAATATCAATTTGTGGCAAATTCAAATTTTGATGTTTTTAAATAAAATTTTTGAGAACTTATTTAAAAAAAAAAATTTTTGATCTGTGGTGGTTGAATCTGTAGACAGAAGATCCTTGGGCACAAATAGTTGACTATATTTTCAAGTCATGAGTCAAGCTTGTGATAGAAGACAAGAAGAAATCCCATATTTGTTGCTACTGTATGATCAGTAAATCAGCAATTCCACTGTCAATTTTTAGAGGATCCATAAAATATGGACAAATACTTTCCTTGGTAAAAAGCATGGAAAGAGCATATCTAGAGTATGTTCACCATGGTCTTTTTTATTTAGCAGTAAATAAACTAATAACAGGTAAGACACAAAGAAGTTCTTTTATTTAATAGCTGAACATTTTGGCTTCATAAGATATTCCTTAAACAAACAAGATTAAATCATTTAAATTAATGAAATAATTTTTTTCACACCATGCAGAGGAAAATATAATTAAAATCTTCCTTCTATTAAAGCAGAGTAGCAATTGAGAGCAACCTATATCTCATTACAAATCTTATACAACTTTTTCCCATAATACTTATATCTGAATGTAACAACCATTATGAGACAGGAGAAGTATAATTTTATAACTATGATGCTTTATCAATTATAAGATAATCTCATATTTTCTTTCTCTTTGACTGAATGACACAGTGATTAATGATATATTAAAAGAGATATTTAATCACTTTATTAAATGGGAATAAAAATCATCTGATCTAAACTAGTTATTCCAAAGAGAATCATTAAAAGAAAATATATTGTAATTGAAATGAAAAGAAGAATTTCTTAAGTGAATCATTTAAAGAAAACTATTGTAAGAGAGAAAGTGATACTGAAAAAAATTTTACAATTAAAAATGATATAATCCTTAAAATTGGATCTCTATGTATGGAAAATTTGGTATATATAAATTACACAGGAGGGATATCTTTGAAATAGCCTTAAGAGAATTATAGCTTAGAAAAATCCAAAGAAATAATTTTTTTAAATCATTAAAATTCATTAGAATACTAAACTTTGAAAAACTGATTAAACTATAGCAATTTCTCTGTAACAAATAAAATTAACTTAGTTTTTATCTTTTTTGTGATTTTGTTTTATTTAAGTTTTTTGAAGAGAATTATTTTGTTTTTAATTTGTAGAGAATTTAAGATTTCATGAAATCCTATGAAAAAAGTTAATGATATTTGTGTAAGATTGAGTTTACTTTAGATTACTATTTTTGGAAAGATGGCAAAGACATAGTATTCTCTGAAAATAACTCTTTAAAGTTGATTTCTATATGATGACACCCACATGTAATAAAACATGAAAATTCTGGTTCTATTTAATGCAATAAGCACTTATAAAGGGTTAAAATGTAAAAGCTCCATGACAAATAATGAATAATATTTTATTATTAATACCATGCCCTTTACAATATTTCATTAAAAGAAATGCATTTCCATCATAAGTTTCATAGCAAAAATGATTTGTAATTGAAGATAAAGATAAATTTTTGTTTTCTTTAACAATTTTTATTTGGATGTACATAATCAGGAGTTAAAAATTGAAATTGATAAAAGCCAGTTTAGGAATAGTCTCACATCGTATGAAAACTAGTTTAAGAATGATATCATATGAAACCTATTTTTGAGTTATACTGTTGAGACAAATTAAAATCAAACTTGTTCCACAAAAAAATTCCTCTAATTAAAACTTTATTAATTGAGATTTTTCATTTTTTTTAAATACCTATTTCTGAAAGTCTTGAAAGATTTTGCAAATCTGTAAAATATTTCAGCTAAATAAATTGTCACTCTTAAAACAGCTAGGAAAAACAAAATTGGAAATTTAAATCAGTTTTATAAAAGCAATTCAAATTATTCAATATTTTTGAAAATTTGATTTTCTTCCAAATCACGACACTTATTTAGGAATTGAATCTAATCATGCACAGGCAAAAAATAATAAATTTCATATATAAAAGCAATATTATAAATAATTTGAAATGAGATAAGGTCATTATCTAAGCTTTTACATACAAAATTTTGATGAATATCAGAAGGAAAAGAAAGAAAAAAAAAATCCAGAAAAAGTAGATATTTCCAGTTAAATGAAGAATATGTTCAAAGATAGCACAAGAAATTTCATTATTTCATTTTGGTATTAGATAAATACCAAAATGAAATAATGGAATTTCTAGTTCATTAATATCAAATGAAAAATAAATATGGAGTCGTAATTGCTCTCAAATTTATCTATATTCTAAGCTAGCTTTTAAATGTAATTGAAAAAAATAATTATAACTATCAAAAAATATTTTTAAATATATAATTTGGCAATGTATAATTATTATATAAAGCAGAAAGTCTTTCACTCTAGCGATGTATATAAGTTTGAATTTCTCATTCATTGTTTTTATTTATCCTTTAAGGCTAAAATATTGGTATTTAGTTTATTTTGTTTTGTTTTTTTAAAGCTATTTATCTTCCTTAGGCTTTGATTCTTGGTGCATTTGATGACAAGAAATGATAGAAATGATGGAAATTAGAGATTTTCTAGTATTGCCAGATCCTAGACTAAGTTCTAGTATCCTGATATTCAAAAAAGACGTTCTCTATAGTGAGGGTATTCTGAAAGAGGCAGAACTGAAAAATGGGATGGAGATAAAAAGCAGTAAACTGATAAACAAAACAAAACAAAAAAACCCCAAAACAAACAAACTCCAAAACCAAAGGAAAATTGCTTTCAGCACATACATAAGAAAATAATCTTAAGCTTAAAAATACATAAAAATGAAAAAATTTCCACACCTTTCTTGAAGCTGTTTCCCAGGGATAAGTCCTGCGCGTAAGTTGCTGTCTCCTTCTTTGCGGGCCTGCCACCACAAAGGGTCCTCTTGGCTAACAATCTGGAGAACGTCTCCTTTCTGGAAAGAAAGTCCTGCTTCTGGGCATGGGATTATGGGATCATCAAATGGGTCGTAGTCAAATAAAGCTCTAAGTCGAATCTGTGGGGTACGAAAGTAAGTCTGGAAATAACCATGGTAACAAGCAAGTGTAAGTGAAGAGTGCATAGTGATTGGAAAAGTGAGAAAACAAGGGAGAGAATGAAGACAAAAAAACCCCAAAGGGATGGGTAAAAGGGTTAAATGGGACTTGTGAGAAATCAAGTGGATTTTTCCAAATGTTAAAGAAAGGTTGATCCATATCTGTTGTCTGTGATGTATTTGATATAGTTATTATTTCAAGATTTCATTTATTTCATTAAGACATTCAAAAATAAAGAATTTGTAAAAATGAATAGTTCTTACATAAATTGGTTTTTAAATTCTAAAAGTTTTTAGTCTTACATAATTTTTATAGAACCCTGAAGTAAAATTGTAACAACTGACTGTTACTGTTTTCAGAAAAGTGCTTCGACATAGAAAGGACAAAGAAAACTGCTCTTGATCATAGATAAAAAAATAACTTCTACAATAGACAAATGATATAAATACAAATTAAAATCATTTCTTTTTTATTGAACTGGGAATGTTTTCAATTATATTTTTAAATCATTTAAATGCATACATTTAAATTTATATAAAATAACTTGATGTTAAAAGCTAAAGCCAATGATATATAAGTGAGTGTGTGTGTGTGTGTGTATTTGGAGAGTGTTTAGGTAGCAGTCTTTCTTCAATTTAAGTTCAGTTAAAGATAAAATGTTTTTTTCAAGTTAACTTTGTTTATGAACAAGAGAACATATGTCTAGATATGATAATTTTAAATATTGTCCAAACATTTGTGAGCTAGTGCTTTAAACCATACTTCTGACTATTATCAAAGTCAAGGAAAATAGTGGATATCTAAGGTGTTCAAAAATACTCTCTCTCTCTCTCTATATATATATATATATATATATATATAGGATGATCAAAAAATTTGCTTTTAGATTTAATTAAGCATGATTTTATTTTAAATAACTACTAAAGCTACTTTCAATTTAAAAAGGTATTCATTTAATAGTATTCATCATGCCTATGATTGAACATTTAACAACCAAATTTTCCTAGTCTCATATTAACGAATAAATATAATTATTATATTTTACTTTATCTCAAAATTATATGCACATTGACTCTTATAAACTCAGAGAATAAATCAAATGGAAATTTAATCAGATAATCTACAAGTACTTTGGATTATTATTAGTATTAATAAATCAAATGAGAAAAACTTTAGAACAATATCTTTCCATTTAAGATTTTAAGGTAATGAAAAGAAAAATGAAATCTGAAATTAAGATATTCTTTTTAACAATTATTAGATTAATTTTTTAGTAGAAATGGTAGATTTTGGTAAAACTGACAATATGATAAAAATAAGAAGTGGATAAATCAAACACTTACAATGGGTTTAGTAATAACATTTCATTCTTTATTCAAGGAAGAACTTGAATAATGAACAAAATATAACTACTAAACATGTCGTGTTTGATTTATTCACTTTTCCATTTATTTTTATCATCAATTCATTTACAAATTCAGGAAAAATTGTTAAATCTAAATTCAGGGTTCAAATGCCATAGTTGATTCATATCTAAAAAATACTGAAGAATTGGTTTTTTTTTTTTTGTTATAGTGGTGTGTCATTTAGAGTTGCATACAATGCAGGTTGGGTTGGGAAGTAAAACACATGCAGTATTTGTGGAGGATAACATGATGTGGAGGATTTTATAATGAAGAAGAACAGAAATAATTTCAAAAGATATCAGATCATGAATTCATGGCAATGCAATTGACACCAATATGCATTTCAAAGACAAAATATTTAAAGATCATGTAATAAAAAAGAAAATGTAGTAACTTCAAAGAGTTAATAACATTTAATCATATTTTATTGAATGGGTATTTATCTGTTGATTTGAATATACCAATTAGTTAAAAAAGTATATTATCCCATAGCATTTTTGTCAAGCTAAATATTTCTAAACTAATTTTTACTCTCACTTTTTTAACAATTCTCTCTTTGTTAAACAATCTTCAGGATGATGCTAGAATGCCATATTATAATGCATACTCTGAAAATTATTTTCAAATGAAAAAGAAAACAAAAAAATGAGAGAATTCTTTGTATTTCATCATTGTCAATAGTATTCTGTTTCAAATGTAGAGACAAAATCAGTGTTCAGAAACTTCAGTGTTCAGAATTTCTTGAATCAAGTTCTTTTAAATTCATAATACTTAAAGATTCTAAACATTTCCATTATGTTGATGATATATTATTTATATATCCAGGAAATAATGGATAAATTTGACAAAACAGAACCTACTATAGATTTTACCTATGAATTAGAAACTAACAACACCTTACCTTCTTTAATATATTATTAATGAATAATAATAACAAATTAGAATTTAAGGTTTATCATAAATCCTCTAAAAAGATTTTTTACTCTTATCATAACAAAATAAGAAATGGAATAATCATAGATTTTTTTTTAAATCTTAGAACCCTTAGAATTTGTAGCTCCAAATTTTTTAAAATGTGGAACTTGATTATATAGAAAATTCCTTTACACAATTTCAATATCCCAAATCTTTTATACAATGTGCAAAAATAAAAGCTTTTAAAATTTACAAAGGAAAAAGTTATCCAAACAATTTTTCCAATAATAATCTATTACACTAATATACTATTTTGCCCAATAACTCACACATCATTGAAAAAAAATGTAAATAACCCTGGTATCCAGTTACAAATTCTTCTAATACAATTAGGAACATAATAAAAAGAACAAGAATCATATCAAATCTGAAGCTGGTATACATTCCATTATGTGTATGGATTGAGATAAAAACTATAGAAATCAGACTTCAATATCAATCAAAAAAACATATTTATGAACACATCTGAGATTTCAAAATCAGCAATAATACAATTTAGGATGCAAACAGTTTTAATTTAAAAATTTTAAAAAATGATTATCAATATAGAAAATATACACCAGAGAAAGAAAGATTGTTGAATCTAACTCTTTATCAAACTATCAAACTAAGGCCCAGTCTTTTCAACTTATAGTCTTATTTAATTGAATTAGTTCAAAATAGTTACAATATCCCTTATTTAGATTAGTTTTTACAAATAAATCATACTTTTAATAGTTTTGATATGATTTCTAACCAAAGTAATTTCTAAACTAGATTTTTATTCCAAATCACAACAAATATGTTATTTTGTTTAATATAAAAATAATAAAATATTTTTTTAAAAAGAGAAAACTTAAAAAATTTTCCTTACTACATAAATAGACATTATTTTTGAGATTTTAAAAATCTTTGGTAAATTTTTATCCCTTAAACCCATCCTATTCTAGTGAAAACTAAAAATCAGATTCTACTTTTTTTTGCAAATGCATGTAAACAGCCAGAAAAAAATATCTGCAAAGAAGAAATTTTGAAAAAAAAAAAACTCCCCAATATTTTAGAATTTAACGGAGGGGTGAATCACTTTGTTATATAAATTTTATGTGAAATGATCACCCACTTCCGGACCAGCAAGCATTACTGATGATCAGAGATAGTGAAAAAAAAAAAAAATTTGGTTACATGTCTTGTGTAACCAAATATTTTTTTCATTTTTTGTAGAGAAATCAAATGGAGAGGGTGGAGATGTTAACTAAGCTTATTTGGGGTGGGATTTTTTTTCGCAATAAAATAAAAAAATGGTGTATTAAATAAAAAAATTTTTTTTTTAAAGTGATGAAAAAGTTGAAATAAAAAAAAGCGCCCACATTTCAACAGAAAAAAAAAAGAAAAAAAGACATACTGTGTGGTGGGGGGCACTAATTTTAGCCATTGTTTTTTTCCGACAAATTTGGTTACATGTCCCATTACCACTATCTCTGGTTGTCAGAGATAGCGGTAATGCTGGTCCGGAAGTGGATGATCATTTCACATTAAATTTATATAACAAAGTAACCCCCCCCCACCTGAATTCTAAAATATTGCTTTTTCAAAATTTCTTCTTTGCTGATATTTTTTCAGGCTGTTTCACCAAAAAAAAGTAGAATCTGATTTTTAGTTTTTGCTAAAATCCGATGAGTTAAAGGGCAAAAATTTACCAAACTATTTTCATAAAAGTTTAAAAAAAAAATCTTTAGTAAATAGGGTATACTTTTTTGAAAAAGTTTTCAAATGCTAATTATGTCACTGCATTTTGAAACAGAATGCTATAAACAATAGGATGCTAGGAAATTTTTCATTCAAAAATGATTTTCGGATGGTTTAACAGAAAATAAAATTTTAAAAATTGGCATATTATCATATACAAATAAATACATCCTCTGAATATTTTGTTTATATACATCTCAATTGCAGATTTGATTCCAACAGATAATGTCATTTCCGGTCTTAATTCTTTCATCCATGCAATCTTTAAATTATTGATGAGAGTAGGAATACTTATACAGAGCTCATATGAAAGTGGCAATTTTTTCATTTACAAGAAGAATATTTAATTTACATTTTTACTGAGTTTAAAGAAGCATAGATTGTACACTTATCCAAAAGTCAAATTAACTTTCATAAAATTTTCATTAATGTTATTCGCTATTTATTGCCTTTGATGAGCGTAAAATTCTAATATTTTATCACCAGAATATCATACCTTTATTTCTATAATTACACAACAATATTTAATTACTTGTTTTTTTTTAAAATTTAAGCTTTTATTTCTGTTTCTACAGTGTATTCATCACAACAGTGGCAGGCAATGTACAAAAATCGGCTAACTGGTCTAGTAAGTAGAGTGTTCACCCAGGGCTCAGGAGACCGGGGTTCAATCCAAGCTCGAGTTATACCAAAGATTAAAAAAAAAAGGCACTTGATGCCACCTGCTTAACACTCAGCATTATGAGCTACAGATCAAAGGCAAAGTGAAGCAATCCAGAGAAAGTAGGGCCTTTCCCTACACCTTGGTGTAGATGCTAATGAAAAAGAAACCTTTGGGTTGCCAACTTTATTAATTTATAAAAGTTGCTTACAATGATAGATACATAAGAAAAATTTCACTATTCAGAATAATTATATATATATATATATATATATATATATATATATATATATATATACATACACACACACACTGATTCATTCAGAGATCAGTTTTATTTATATATATTTGGCCAATAGTCTTACTTTAAAGGTAGCACAGAAAAAAAGAAAAAAACAAAACAAAGTGCTTGGAGGCAATTAAATAAAAAATAATAGTACTTAATAAAAAAAAGACAATATGCTTTTAATAAGATAACATGTTTTCATGAGACAACATAAAGCAAGTTGTTTATCAACCTTTGCTTAGTAGGGCACACAAATTGCTTACTGATTTTACTAGATGGTCACCAACCTAAGTACTGAGCAGGCTCATCACTGCTTAACTTTGATGATCTATCAGAAACTGGTTCTTTAAGTGTGACTTGATTGTAAGTCATCAAAGAAAGTTAGGCATAATTGCAAAAGGTATTTTAAAGAAATAAATCATAACACAAATCAAAGACAAACTAGAGATATTTCTAGAAAAGTTGATTAGCCTACTAACTATTTGGTAAATATTAAATTCTGTTATATAGAGGCTATTTTTATCCTTGAATCATCAATGCTTCTGATGGTACAAGCACAAATTTCTGACTTAGGCTTGCGAACAAAAACAATGAGAATTTCAACTGCTTGGTTCAAATACCTCACAATATTTTTTACAGATTTTGAGATAAAAATCATAAAACCAAAATATTGTGATGAAAATTATCTATAAAATTTTACTAGATAAAATTGTCCTTTATTACAAACTTGGACATCTCAATTATGTTCAACAATATAACAGAAAAGCAAACTAAATACTCAGAACAAAGATAAATTTCACAAAATTTCACAGAATTCCTCAAAATAGGATTAATTATAGAGACAGCAGGGATGTTTGAATAAGAAACCAGTAAACTTGAAACTTCTTTCTGTCCTAATTTAAATAACTTCTATTAATCATAAGTGTTTATGGCGTAATGATTATTGCCATAGAAAATGGACAAGCACTGATACCCTTGGGAAAGGTAAGAATCCAACTATTCTCCTTCTAGTGATGGGTAAATAGGACAGAGTAGGATCTTTAACCTTGATTAGGCAACTCCTCTAGGAAAACTCTGAATTCAAACTTGTTAAAGTTCACTAAAAAATTGACCTTATGTCATATCCTCCCTGTGGGGGAGGGGTTGGGTAAATACACACCTTCTATTAATCATGGCCAGTAGATAGATAAATTAATTCCTTGTATATTAATTGGTTTCTTCTAATTTACAGTAAACTATTTGCATAAAGGCATGTAATGTTTACTCACATTTAATGGCAACTCCACAAAAATACAACAGGATTTATAATAGGCAAACCAACAAAAGGACAATCAACCAAAGACCAACTTCCACAACAACTTAGGACAAGGAATTTTTTAATCTTTAACTTTTGTATCATTCCCTTTTCTTAGCATCAATCACTTCAACTAAATGCCAATAATCTTGAGAACAGAAAAATAGAAATTATAACCTTTTTCTTTACAACTGTAACATGAGCTTAAAAAATATCCTCTCAAAGCTTCAGAAGAAAGCAGATCAATAATAGGAAACAAGGAAAATTTGTGTGAGAGAGAGAGAGAGAGAGAGAGAGAGAGAGAGAGATATTGGAGCTCTGTTCCAAATTGGCAATTCCTGCAGGTTTTACAAAAGAAAACCAAGAACAAAATTCATGCCTTCCTGTAAAAATACTGGAAGACTTAAAAGCTTTCATAATATTTGAAACTAACCCTATATTTAAAGGGAGTAAAAGAAAAGGATAAGTGTGTTTGTGTGCACGCGCTACAAATTGAACAGTACTAGAAGTATTAAACTGTTGTCACAGATAATGAATAAATAAATATTCTAACGCCAAATTATAAGTGCTTTCTCTATTTCTTTAGTTAATCATTTTGTAGTTCACTCAAATCAACATATTTCATTGATATCCGAGTACTTCAAACATGCAACATTTCAACATCAGAGTTTTGTACTGTTAACCCATTCCAGTTGGTCTGTATTTGTCAGTAAATTAAATGCTAAATAGCCACTTTTAATTAGCTACTTGGAACATAAAAATTCAAATCTATTTGTCAATTGCATTCTGTGTTGTGCAGATCCTTATTTGATTGTATCACAACAAATATTATATTTCTGACCTTTTTCCCATATTTCATCACATTCATACAGAATATCTACATTGTTGATGGATTAGTGACTAAACCTTTTATGATAATTGCTGACAATTTCATGCATTCTGTTAATTCATTAAGATAGTGTTAAATTAGATTAGAAATAAGTCAAACTCTAGATTGCCTCATACCAAATTGACAATCATTTGAGTGCACTGTCAATAAATCTTACTCAAAAGGAGAAGTGATTTATATTAAATAAGCATCTGCTTGGATATTTCATCATGAGTTTTTGTCAGTGAAAAAAATGTTTTTTTCATTTGCTATTTTTATTTACTGTTCACAGAACTCCCAACTAGCCTCCAGTAAGCATTGTTATTATTGTTTATTCTGCACATTAGAGCAGTGATTTCTGCACTCTCAACATTAAACTATATATATATATATATATTGTGACGAGGAAATACGACACCCTCATACATTCACGGATTATGGGGAAAGGAGGTATAACATGCTGGCCGTTAGCTGACTATAGTAGTAACCAAGAATAGTATCAATAGAAAGGCCGTCTCTCTTCAACCCTCCCATATAAGCACTAAGTGACATGGTTATGAGAGAATCCCACTCTCTATTAGCCATGTATGCATCAGCGGAGAGAGGCAGACCTGCGACCATGATCTGTGTAAAGGAATAAACTGCCAAAAAGCCAACACGTGATAATTTTTCAATCTACAGAAACTAACTAGTCACCCTTTCTTCATCGGAGAGTGAAGACACATAATTTGGGACACAGAAGAGATCCAAATTCCAAAGTCATGCTGCGCAGAGAACACTGAGAGAAAAGAAAAAACTTCTCCTCTGAATGAATTTGCGCTCTAAGGTATGGTGAGCCTCGTTAAACGAATACCCAAAGAAAAGACTTGTCCATGAGGAAAGGGACAATGATTAATCTTAGTCTTATCTGAAATAAGACATACATCTCTCTATCAACGTGTTATGGCAGCCCAATAACGAGAGGAAAAAGAGAAAAGAAAAGACAAGAAATCCCAAGTAAGTGAACATACAAATGAAATATATTCAAATTTATCTTGCTGTATTCATGCTGATGTGAATAAAAGACAAATTACAAGAGGAAAGAATAACTCTGATAAGATAGAGGAGAGAAGAAGAGGGAATATTCCCCTAATGATAAACTTGAGATTTGGAGTATGGGCTCTGCCATCGAATCCAAAAGTCTGAAGGAAAGCGGACCGTATCTACCGCTGACGAACTGTATTCTCACCTTCTGCCATTTAGAAGAAAGACTTTCTCACTCCTGGCTTTTACCTGAATTGCTTTTTTTTGTTTCTTTCTTTTATTCAATAAAAGAATATGGTTATTAATCTTGTTGACCCAAACATAGCAGTTCAGAGTCCTTTTTTTTGTTTTGGAAGTACTGTATTTGTCAAAGACCTAGTATTTAATGGGGAAAATTAACCAGTTAGCTGTGTTGAATTTTAATAATTCACCTATAACCTGGTTCATTGGTCTAGTGGGTAGAGTGTTTGCCTAAGGTCTGGGAGACCGGGGTTCAATCCTAGGTCGAGTCATACCAAAGACTTTAAAAATAGTACTTGGTACCTCCTTGCTTAACACTCAGCAATATAAGGTATGTATCAAGGGTAAAGTGGAGCAATCCAGGGAAAGGAGTAGCACCCTCCCCTATACCTCCATGTAGTAGCTATTGAAAAGGGAGCCTTCCGGTCACCCTCGACTACAGTCACCAACTTTTACTTATAACCCGCCTAGTGGCTTTAAAATGTAGTTCAGCTAGGGAGTTGGTGATATCTATAATATTAAATAGCATTGGTAAACCACAGCCAACGTGTGTGTCCTGCTTTAACTGGTGGACTTGGCAGGAAAAAACAGCAACCTGCAAGCCTGTTGGGCACATGGCTGCATAACAATATATATATATATATATATATATATATGAAAATATTTATGGTACATAATATAATTTGGTACCAGAATTTGATAGTATAAAAATTCATGCAAAAAAACTTCAAGCATCTTAGAAGATTTGCAAAATTTATTTGCTCATTATATTGATTTTAAACAATTTATAAAAATACTTGTGAACATAGATTTTACTTTAAAAGATGTTATTTAATTTTTAATATCTAACTTTGAAATATATATAAGAGAATCCTTTGGACATTTTAGTATATTTAAAGCTCTCATTTGTTGGGAAGAGTTGATGAATATGATGTGTATTTTTTGCACACACACACAAAAAAAAACCCCATAAAAATAAGGAAATGTGAACGATGTTATTTTTGGAGTAAATATTTACTCAGTATAATTAGAAATTACAACCCTTTGTTCGATAAATTAGAGTCTTCAGCAAACCAAAATGTGATCATTTAGGAATTACTCAGAATATCTCTCAGATGTCTGTTTCATTAAGATTATGCTAAATATAACATATAAAAACAGTATTTGCACCATATTATCAAGACTCAGGTTACAGGCAAATCAAAAACCTTAGATTTACTAAGTAGAAAAGCCATAATCTTTAGAAATAAATGGATTTATATCATTTACAATGACAACAAAGATTAGGTATAAGATAAAAAATTAAAAGAATTTAAAGCACTTCAATGCTTAAATCAAATGCAGGTGACTGTGATATCCAATAATCATTCATGAATTTATAATGCTACCCAAGAAATTACAACAAAAATTAAAATATTGTTATACAAAAACTAATGTAGATAACTGTTTAAAAACAAATATTTAGCAAAATGATCAGTATATTATAACTTTCAAATTAAAATATATTCTTAAATTGGCTAAAATATCAGATTCCCTCACAGTATTAGTTGTAATATTCTGAATTTAATAGATGAAACATTGTCTATTATCAATTTTTGACTTGTACTTCTTTCATCTTATTTCTGTTACTTTTTAATTACAATTCTCAGATAGCTATTCTGTGGGTGTTAGTATTCAGTCTGGATTGAAAATAAGGATCACAATTTTGGTGAGATTTAAAGTCACATCCTTTTCATTCAGAAACCTGCCTGTCTGGGGCAACTGCTTTACCAATTAGGCTATGAAAACCAACTCATTACAGAAGCCCAAAACAAACCATACAATTTTTATTCTTTATTTTTCAAGAATACTTGATACACCATCATATACATTTATGTAGACAAATAGTTTTTTTTTCCATGATATTCTAAATTTATTTGATGAAACATTAACAATTATTATTTCTTTTTGCCTGGAGTTTCATCTTATTTCTGTTGCTTTTTATCATAACTCTATAGTAACCATAAAAATTTGAGAGTGGCAATAAAAAGAAATAGAAACAAAATGAAAGAAATACCAGTCACAATTTAGTAATTGTTAAATTACAATTTTTAATTTGAACAGAAATATCAAACAAATGGCCTCTATTGATTAATAACTTCATGAGAACCTTATGCTGAGTTTACTGAGTGGTAAAATGATTTGTCTCGCTTGGTTTTAGTTCATGTTTTTAAAACATAATAAGAGAAAACATTCATGTTAATAATGATATCATAATCATATCAGCAATTTTACCTACTCTGAGCCCCCCACCCTGACACTTAAAAAAAAACCCCAATTGGCAGAAAAATCTTAAATTAGAGTCATCCAAAATTTTGTAAGAGGTAGTTGTTATGAATAAAATTATGCTTTATATTAGAATTTTGATAATAAGTGCTGCTTTTGTATCTGCAAGGAAAAGATCTACTCAGATCTGTTGCAAGATAATTTAAGTTGGTAAAATTTAGGCATTGTATGGTTCCAGGATATTTCCTTTAAATTCACAAATTGTTGGATCAAGATGAAACAATTTAGGGAATCAAAAACTGATTTTTTTCACACTGGAAAAATTATTTATGAGAAGAAAGGCAAACAAAATTGTTCAAAAGAAAATTTTTTCTGAGTGTAGACATACAAAGTATCCACTTTCATAAGCATATGCACTAACTTAACAGGTTTATATATATATATATATATATATATACACACACATATATATATATATATATACACACACACATATATATATATATATATACACACACACATATATATATATATATATACACACACACATATATATATATATATATACACACACACATATATATATATATATATATATATATATATATATATATATATATATATATATATATATATACATACACACACACACACACACACACACACACACACACACATATGCAACTTAAATATCACATTCAAGAGTCATGTCCATTTAAAGATATGTTATAAACTGAAATATTCTTTTTCTTTGAAAATGAGTTTCAAAACCCAAAGAAAATTTCAAGTTGTAGATTTAAATATTTGAACTTTTAATGAATGAATACAAGTTAGTGAGAAGTTTTAAAGTTGAATGTTACCCACATTTCTGGAGAAAAAAAATTCTAATTCAGCTACAAATATTTTTAATAAGTGACTATGCACAATCTATCTTTAATTCTAATGATTTTTCAAAACCAGCATGAATTAATAAAAGAGAAATACGTGAATGATTGCAAAAAAATTTATACTAATAATTCTTTAAAAAGTTAAATAAAAAAATATTTACTTAAATATAATCAAAAGGAAAACTGACAAGGTCATATTTGCAAAATGAATTAAATCAATATATAAACATCTTACTCTATTTGAATATGAATGGCCAGTTAAATGTTTTTAACAGATTTGAGACAATAGTAGTAAAAAAAAATCACTAGAAAATTTGGTCTCAATATTTTCCATTAATTTCAATTTTTTCTTTTTTTTTTTAAAGATATTTCCATAATTTTGTAGACTGGATTTACCATGACCAAGTTTAAATTAGATTTCAGACAATTCAGTTTAGCATAAGTATAGTTTTTTGTTTATATACAGTTAAATGCCAAAACAGTTCAATTTCAAATAATTCAGTTTAGCATAAGTACACAGGTTCAATGTCAAAAACAGTTCTATTTCAAACAATTTGGTTTAGCATAAGTACACAGTTTAGTTCTATTAGTTAGATAGGACTCTATCAGGTGCAACAACTCTGGGCCAGAGTGGACCTGGGAGTGATGGCTATGAAGGGGTGCTCCAGCATTTCTGGAACCTCACCATCAGATTGTTTAGTGTCATATCTAGGACACTCATTGGAGGAGTCTTACCCCTCTGCAGAGAAGCAGTCAGTGTATTCTTCAGCCCCAGCTGAGTGGGCAATTTTTTCATTTGATAAAATAGAAAATCCAATAATAACTACTATGGTAATTTTTTCCTGAGCATTTGAATAAGTGTTGGTCCAGATTAATTGTAATGAAGTTAAATTTTAACAGGAAAAAGTATTGAAATTTGTCTTATCATTCAAGCAGATAGAGAGAACATTATCAACAAATAATACAAGAGATTTTACATAGTGTTAATATGATATATCTATTATCTATATTGTCTTTTTAATCAGAACAAAGTATATAAATTATGTTATGTGTAAAGGATTTTGGAGACAGTTTTCCTGAAAATATTTCTAGTATGTAGAAAACTATATATCATTCTTTGAATTTGTGGCAAGAAATGTTTCTATCTCCCAAATAAGTACAGATTTATCTTGAACAACAACTCAACAATTCTGAAGCTAATTTCATGGAGAGGTAGTTTGAGGATGAAAATGTTTCTGGCTTATGGATTTTGGTTTGCAGCACAACTAAACAAACAAGACTATCTATATGTTGAAGACAAGTAAAGTGGTTATTATGTTTCCAGTTGAGGCCATAACAGTTGGCAAGAAAGAAAAGATTATATTCTGAATGGCACAAGTACCCTACAGGTTTATAGAGTTTCCAGAAAAGGAATTTGTATTGATTGTGGTTAGTGCCTAAAATAGAAGTTTTGAGAGAAGTTTTCCACACTGAGTTTTCTCAATGTCTTGCATGATGTTACAAATGTACTGGAACATTTCAACTCATACAGACTATTAATCTTTTTTTTTTATGTAGTATATGAAAAATACAAAAACAAAACAAAACAAATCTATTTCTCAATGGGATTAAAAAAGCACAGCAGATAATGTACACAGAAAGATAATAGCTACTTCAGTTTTTGATAATGTTTTTTTGCATTGCCTGGTCAATATAAGGGACTTATATAAAGATTTAAATATAAATAAGCAAGAAATACATGAAAGGAAATTTCCAGTAGAATGCATTCATTGAAATCTCACATGAAAACAATGACTATAGCAATAGCATTGTTGACTAGTAAGTAAGTTGATATAAACTCATAATAAAATAGTAAATTGATATAAAATCCCAAGAAAATTTTAAAAATGAATAGAAATGGAAAAAAAAAGTGGGGTTTACTTTAAAATTAGGATAGTTCCTGTCATAAATGATTTATTTATGTAGGGACTGGAATTTCTGTTTGTCTATGAATTTAAGTGCCATCAATTGTGATGGTGAGTTGAGAACACAGGGGTATTGACCAACTGAAATCCTTTCAAATTATTTCAGTAAAAAGAAGGGATAAAACAAGTAGGGATAGGAAGAAGAAAGCAAAGAGAGAATGAATTATAAGAAAAAAGAAATAAAGAAGTAACACAATGTGACAGAATGAAGAAGACTGAAGTATAGAAAGTTATAAAAAATAATAAAAGAGCAAGATCGAAATGCCTATGATAATTTACATCAACTGTGGGTAACTTGTGGCCCACAGTGGTTTCTAAATGGCCTATCTAAGACTTTAGTTTTTTATAGTAAAGATCTTTTTATCAAAGAGAAAAAAAATCATCAATTTCCTATTTTTAGGTAGATGCTTATGTGTAGGGTCTTCTGTATTAAAAATGGTAGTGTTACCTTCAAAATAAAAATTACCTTAAATTATTTTTAGTAGAATAGCTTATCTGATGATGAGCCATGTCTCATGTGGCCCACTTTTTGAAAAAGGTTGCTAATGCCTTATCTCATTATTAGACCAGGAAAAAAGATCACAAATTTGATTTTCTAAGAAATTATATTTTAAAGGAACTGACATCAAATATTTACATATACTTACTATAAATCAAGTAACATTAGCATAATGGAATTTTCCATTTATCTGTAGTGAGACCAGATGTGTTAAATATAATATAATATATATATATATATATATATATATATATATATATATATATATATATATATATATATATTTTAAAATCACATTGTATTTTATATCAAAGTAGAAGATATAGTATAAAATATTACTTTAATAATTTGTTTTGGAAAATTTACATTATAGTTTTCTTTTATTAATACTGTCAAAAATATTCAATACTGAGCTTGTAAATAGTTTGGTCACAATATAGAAACCCTTGAATTTATCAAAGTTTGGAATAGTGCAAACAAAATTGTAGCTGCTGACCATTCTACTTTGCATTATTTGTAAATAAAATTAACTCATACTATGGCCATATTTTGAAAGATTTAACTGAAGATAAAAATATTAACAAATTAATAATTCTAGTTTTCTCAAGGTTGATTTCATTCACTGTAGGAACATCTTGGCCTAATTAGTGATTCAAAAGTTTTGGGATTCAAATCAGCAAAGATGTCATCCTTTGAGTCTGATATCAGAACAGGAAGTGTACTTTTTATACATAAAATAACTGTATATTCTTTAATAAATATCAATAAACATCACCAGCACAAATTCTTTTTAGTATGTTTTGTTTTAAATTGAGTTAATTACAAAGAACAGTATTGTCTTAAACAAACTCACAGTAAATAAGAAAACAGGAATCATTCTATCATGAAGAAAGAAAAAAAAAGAATCATCTTACTATAATGCATTAAATATCTTTTATGTCCATTTGTCTCTCATTGCATAATTTAAGGATGGTTAGAGCAATGGTCATCAAATTTTCTACCCTTACTAATGGGTCCTCAAGGTATATTAATTTAAAAAATGCTGTAACTTAAACTTCTGGTGAGGAGTTCAATTTAAAGTATGCATATAATGCAAATCAGGATCCTTTCATTGTATCCATTAGGTTAGCTAAACTAAATCTTTACCTTTATGTTTAATCCCATAAAGTATACATCTAGCTGAAAATTTCCTAGCCAGAAACCAAAGAGAGGATTTTTTTCTGGTGACAAAAAAATCATGTGTTTACATTTGTAGTAAAAGCAATGGTCATCAGGGGGTCATAAACATTAACTTATCAATGACATTTATTAAGTTATAACACATTGCAAAAATAGGGCTGAATTCAGTGTCATGTCTGGGTTTATTGCTGCAATAACAAGTGGGGTGGATAACTTTATGCTTCATTTATATAATTCTGCCAGTAGGGCGAGTTTTCAGCAAGTATAAGCTATGTGCCAAGGAAAACAGTTTCAGGACATGCCACTTTCTTGTTCTGTTTCACAAAAGAAGAAGAAATTATATAACTTTCTGAATTATATTTGATACTATGATTTTATACTGTTTTATGCCAAGGAAAAACTTTCATTAAATTATACAAGGACAAAAGTAGAACCAGAAGAGAATAAATAACTTGAATTGGGTTGAAAGCTGATTGAATGTAAAGGCTGTTCAGTTTAAGTAGGTCTATGAACCTGTCACTTGTAGAGTCCTAAATAAATCACTATCTTTAATAGCTGATAGGTGTGTCCTACAAAGAAACTTAGACAGAATCTCATTTTAGTGACATCTATATAGCAACATTAGCTCTCTGTGAGACTAGTCAAACTACAAAATAAAGAAGAACTTGAAATGAACAGTGTATTAAAAGTAAAAAAAGAAAGTTATAGAAAATTAAAAGCTTTCTACTTAAATATAATAAAAGAGCAAACAAAATTTCAGTACTATTACGTCTTGCTTTGTCTTTAAAAGAAACTATACATTATATTCCTTTGCCAAATATAGAAAGCATAAATAACATTACATTTTCACTGACAGATATTTACTAAGTGACTATGATCAATTTGTTTGACACTTTATCAATGTCCTTAAATGTTATATTGGAGAAGACCAGAATTCATTTTTTAAAACTTTTCTAAGTGATGTAGATCTAAGTAAACACACCAATAAATCCATACCCCAATGATGAAAAATATCTTTACAGCAAATATTTTTCAAAAATTTTCTTCCAATTCAGTAATGAATATTAATCACACAGATTGAATATTATACAGTGAAAGTTTCAGATAAAAATTCATCTAACAATGATTTGTCAGCTTATTGATATTTCATAAATGAATTTAATGCTTACAAAATGTTCAATATCTTACATTTTTAC
The DNA here is from genome assembly GCA_963585895.1 of Sepioteuthis lessoniana. Taxonomy (NCBI): domain Eukaryota; kingdom Metazoa; phylum Mollusca; class Cephalopoda; order Myopsida; family Loliginidae; genus Sepioteuthis; species Sepioteuthis lessoniana. The sequence goes on from OY757920.1 coordinate 56,835,387, forward strand.
CACAAGAAATATCAAATCAAGAATTTTCAGTGGATAAATAAGTTTTACATAACCTTAAATTTCATTGTTATTTAGTCTATGATATAAATGAATTTTTACAGGAAAATATTTTTACTCAAGGAAAAGATCAAACTGTTGGCTATAATTGCAGAAAATTGTTTTTTATAAAGTCAAATTATTTACATTTTTTGGGTAAAAGATCTGTCATTCAAATATACAATTATTGATAAAAGGTCACAATTTATCAAGCAATATTTTAATGTTGTGTACATGCATCATGCTGATTTGTTTTAATTTTTTTTTACATACCTTGCTTTCTCGCATGATACCCTTATTATTGTCAGCCGGGAAAAGTTTCAAGGTTACAGGACCACTAAATTTTGCCTGAAATATAAAGGAAGCAAAACGTATAGAAAAGAAAATTAAAAAATTTTTTTAAAGACTTTAGATGAAGTATAATTAGAATTTTTTATAGAACAGTTCACATATAAAGAGAAGTAATTCATTCATCAAAATAGTGTTTGAAAAAAATCACTTTTTCTCAACTGCAGAGAACCATGAAAAAAAAATAAATAAATAAATAAAATAAAATAAATAAATAAAGCATGATACAAAATACTTGAGACTTAAAATTTTTATATCAAAGATAATTTATACTTAAAAATACCATGTTTCCATGAGTTAGGATTAATATATTTTTTTAATATCTACAAAAGTTCTATTGCATTTCTATTGCAATTCATATTTCTATAAACAAATATATTTCAATGATCTTATATATTCAAGAACTTCATCCTAACCAACTTCTTTCCATGTCCAGTAAATGAATAAAATCCTATATTTTGGCCACTCGTTTTGATAGTTTAGAAAGATATTTTACCAAATACTCAACTGGGTACTTACAAAATCCTTTATTTCTTGTAGCTTACTTTGCTGGCTAAAAGGCTACAAGATTCCATATTCGGCTTTGTTTTGGAGTTAAGTGAAAAATGATTAATTTCTTAGATTGGTCCGTAAACTAGGTAGGTTAATTAAAAAATGAAAATTGGATTTTTATCTTAAATTTTGATATATTGGACCAAAAACAATACCTTAAAGAATAAACAAAAACAAATAAAGAAATACGAGGGTCATTCAATATATTTAGGGGGAATTATTTGAAAAAAAAAAGAAAAAAGAAAAAGGAAAAAGCAAAACAAATTTGTTTTCAGAATTTTTGTTAATGGCATATCAACCTTTGTGGGTAATTTAATGCCAAAAGGGTAAGATTGGTTTTGTCTTTTGTGTGAGTTTTATTGTTTAGAGTATGGATTTTTATTTTATTATATTTAGTAAGATTTTAGTGAAAAGTGTAATGGTTCATAGGTAGTATATTTTTGCCAAGGACGGATTTGAGAATCAAAGAAAAGAATCGTATTCTAAAAATAGACCAAACTAGAATGACCGATGCCAATTTCCAATACAAAAACCTTTAGAGAAATGAATATTTTGAGGATCAGGAAGTAATGAGAGAGAATTAGAGAAGGAAAAGGAAAAAGAGTTGATGAGAATAGGGAAGGGAGGTTTTAGAAAAAGATCCTGTAGACACAAGAAGTAGTCAGTAACAGAGACAACAGTGTTAAAGGCACACAAGTGCAAAGGTATCAATCTAAGAGGCTTATCATCTGAGAACCCGAGGATTGATGGACAAGTAAGTTTTCAGAATATTAACCAAAACTTCACATTAAAAAATTCATAACCATATCACATCTTTTTTAATTTGTTGCTCATTGAATAATAATAATAATAATAATAATAATAATAATAATAATAATAATATATATATATATATAAAAGACAATTTTGTTGCAACTCAGACCTCTTTATTTGTTACTTTTACTGTTTGCTTCTTTTGACTAATTCTTTGTTTTACTTAAAAATTTCCTTCGCTATCTTGCAATACAAACTCAGTAAGCATACACAGCAACAACCTCCACGCAATTCAACAACAAAAAATTGATTTGGTTAGTTGTTGATAAATTTTTTTTTTTTTTTCAAAAGAAAACCTAAAATTTCCCCTGGTGTGGAGTTTAAAAAAAAATCCTTTAGGCTGCTTGTCAGGTAGTATTTTAAGTGAGTTTGTCTGAAACTGTCACAGTTTAAGAGAATGTATTTGACTGTGAATGGTGCTTTGCCCATGGAGCATATTGAGGTGTCTTCTCTTTTTAGGAGGTGCGAGTGGGTGACGTTTGTGTGGCCAATGCAAAGTCTAGAAAGTACCAGCTTACAGAAGAAACAGAAAATCAGAGTGCTCCAGGCTTCAACTGAGGTCTGATATCAAATCTTCAGCAGTTGTGAAGTGCAAACTATATAAAATTTACAGAAGAATGTGTGATGTATAGAGAGAAGCATGTTTTAGCAAACAAAATCTTTACAAATGGGCTAAATATGAGTTTGTCACTATGAGCCTTAGTCAAAAAGACAGTCCATAGAGTGGAAACACATTGACTCTTTGGGTGCAGCACTCACTAAAGAAAGTCATGCTGACAGTCTCTTTAGACATGAATGGACCCATTACTATTGATTTCTTTGAAAAAGATGCAACTATAAAGAGCTTCCTATTGATAATTTCTAAGGCAAAATTCACCTTATTTATTGAATGACCCTTGTATATCTATACATTAGTGTTTAGGGAGCTGAATAACTTTTGCCCTACCCATATGTGGGTCACTGCAATAAACCTGACTTTTTGAGTCATTTTCTGCTGTTTGTATGAAGGTGAATGAATACCAACAGCTACATACCTTCTTTCATCATGATAGTTACAAACATGGAATTCATTTTTCTGTGTCTTTAATGAATTAAAAAGAATATCTAGAATACCCATAAAAAATTGCAAAAGTAGGTAAAATAGAATGCTTAAGTTTCAAATATTCTTTATTAAATTTTTCAGCAAATATTACACACTAAGAATAAATATAACTTAAAAAACAGATGTGTATGAATTACTTATATTGGATCTTGACTAAGTGCATAAAAACATGACCTTGTGCCAAGTTTGGTTTGGCTGAACTTTGTTTTCTATGTTGTCACACTGCTTTGATTAATCCATTCTTAAGCCTTTGTAAAATGCATTATTCATAAGAAAAAAAATTACAAAAATGAAACAATTTAATTATCTGAACAATATTTGTAATATAGTCAATAGACTATTTTTTAAAAAATATTTAAGTTCAACAAGAATTAAAAGTTACAAAGACCTAATTAGGTTTTATCATTAAGGGTTTTTGGACTATTGTCTTCATCTTTATCATTATTTCCACAATGTTTCGGCCGATATGTCCTCCGGCCTTCTTCAGAACCAACATGGAACTTTGAACTATGTCCTTTATTGAATCCACGGGGGTCGTCTGTTCTGATTCCGTTAGCCATAACCAGGTACAAGTGTTAAGTATTCCTGTATTATTACTCGCCTGCAGTCAAGAATGAACCTGCAACCTCCAGATGATTGTCTCCTTAGAAGCTTAGGGAACCAATACCTATAACCGTTGCAGGTGAGTAATAATGTTGTGATTAAGTTTGAAAGACTCTAAGATGGCTAATAAGCTTGCTTTGTTCGGGGCTTCTCTGCTGTTTTTTTGTTGTGACTGGTGTGGTGAGGAAAGTGACCAAAACTTTTAATGTTGGAAAGTGGGGAGTGGATTCCCTTACTTTACTTGATAAATTAAGGAACATTTTCAACCATATGATGTTTGAATGGGTTTTTATACATATCAAAAAAACAATATCAGTTTGAATGCTGTTATTAAATTCTATACAGTGCTATACAAATATAAGTAGCAACCAGATATGCTAGTTACTAGAGCACAAAATCAAATTATCAATAAAAAATAGTTTGGCTGATTGAATGAACCTTGTTATCACAATCAATGCAAGGTATTAATGTAAATATATGGATGACATATAACATATTTCACTCAACTAGTTTGTGCTTCAATCCAATTTGTATATTTTATATATAAAAACATTTCTCAGTTAAACTCTGTACAGTATTCCTTTTATTACTTTGTCTAACAACACTACAATCTTAGGAGTCCCCATGACATAGACGCTAACATGCTGAACTGCAACATTATACCCAGCAAGTTTGAACTCCAGTCACATTATTGCATTTACTTATGGACTAATACACTTGGGAAAGGTATGAACCTTTTTATCTACCCTCTTCCCTAACCAGCTATGAGTTAAATAGTATCACAACTGTTTTTCTACAAGGACTTTGACATTAAATAACTCACAAAGGTTGATTATGACATTAAACAAAGAAACTTAACTACTCTTCAGTCTACATTTGACCAACACAAATTTAATCAACCATGATAGATTAGGAAGCAGAAGTGTAATGAAAACTTTACTAACCTTCCCTACAGCTACTAAATTATTTATTTATACATTTCATCAAACTTAAACATACTGTATGTAAATAGAGATTTGCTTTGGATATCCATTTAGATATTATTTAGAGTCAAATGACAATGATCAGAGCAGATATCACCAGGGATAGAATTTTGAATTAATGTGAGGTAGATATGAACAAAATGAAAACACATTTTTTGAAAAGTTCCAATCATTCTTGGTAATCTTTGCATTCTGAAAAGCAAGTGCTGTCAAGAGAATCAAAAGAAGTGAATATTGGATTTAGACCTGCTAGCAAAGCACTTTCCTATTGATTCCAAACTGCATTTCATGTCAAAGAACACTGTGTGTCCCCCACTGTATATAGCCTTATAACTATTGATCTTGGGCTTACCAACTGACATTGCTCGTTTCTGACATGCATACTTTGATTGCTCAGACCAAAGTACATTGCAAGCAAAAGGTCTACAAGTTCATGCATCTCATTCATTTGAATGTTTCTTTGATTTGATGGACCAATTTTTTATCCAGCCATCACTTTTATGAATTCTAGTCAATCATAGTTATCCATGGACAAACTACACAAGAAAAGAATAATGTCATGTCTTTGAAAATTCTCTAACACATTTTTGATTTATTGATGGAACAAACACAGAAATCTATTATAGATGGAGCTGACGGGTTGGTCACATTTACTGCAAACATTTACCTTAAAGATGGTGAGAACATTGGTTGTAGATCATGTTATGTTTGTCCTCAGAGAACAAAGAATAACAGTTTTGGTATTATGTATGCACAAAGCAGAATTCAAATTCCCAAACTCCAAAAAACAAAAAAACAAAAAATAAATCAATAAATTGTCTTTTAAAATAATTATTCTCATATAAATAAACTTTACAAATTAAGTTTATTGGCACTTCTTCAAGCTGGAAATATAAAATAATTTCACAGTATTATTGCTTAGGGCTAACAATCTGAACAAAAACATTAAAAACAAAAAAACTGATAATCTCCACTATAAAGTGCCACCTAAATTAAGAATTATTTCTTGAAAAAAAAAAAAAAATTTTTTGCTAATATTAATCAAAATTAAAGACATAGGAGAGATATGTCCCAAATTCGCATGAAGATTAAATTAGAAAAAGAAGTTAAACCATAGTTTTCTTGCTCAGAACTCAAGAGGAATGATTTGCAATTACATGTGCATTTCATAAAAGATGTAGTAACCCTAAGGATAACAGAAAATTTTATATAACATCATTAGTCACATGTCAACACTGTACTCAGAGATAACAGTATGTTGCATCAGCTATTTTGTTTTCTAAGGGTGAGCACATTTTTTAAGACTTATTTTGCCTATTTGTTGGATAGATAGTTTGATGTAGAGCAACCAAATTTGGTAGACATAATCATGAGACCCAGGGGAATGTTTCATTGCAAAAAATAGAATTAGTAAAAAAAAAAACCCAAAAGATTTACATACTTTTCTGAAATAGTTAGGTGTTTTATATATATATATATGAGTAAAATTTGGAATGAAATATGACAGCCTGAGAAAAAACATGCCTACAGTCATTGTATACCACCATAACTTCTTTGATCATGACTTTGACATAAAAATGGATTCCTAATAAAAACAGAACACAATTTATCATGACAGTGATGCATAGAAAGCACTTTAACTCATGAGTCTCTTGCTGTCAACTTATGCTTGGGTTTTTACAATATTTCCCCTTTTCTTCACTAAGTTCAAACTAAAAAATGTGGGATACTAAAATATAAAAACAAAATATTGAATAAAACTAACTGATACAGTTATATAAAAAAATAAACAAATAAATAAATAAAAGAATAAACTAAGCATACACATGCTTTACAGAAATTATCATGTTTTTCTCCTTTGCATTGTAAATTTTGTTTCTGTAATGAATTTATTTTTATTCGGATAAATCACACCAATCAAATTTCCAAAACTGTCTTCTTTCTTGTGTATTAGTATCTCTCATTCTTTGAATATTAATTTGGTCAAGAAAGGAGATATATTGTAAGAACTCAGACATAAGTTGATAGCAGCAGACTCATGGATTAAAGTACCTACTATGTGTAATTGCCATGATAAATTGTGTTCTTTTTTATTTGAGATATAAATATAGCAAACTATATTAACAAACAAACACACACACACACACACACACACACACACTTTTTTTTATTTTTAGTTCATTATTAAATATCATTTAAAGATTAAGTTGAATATTTAAAATTTCAGATAATCTATTTACTATCAAATCATAATTAGTAGTTTATTTTTACTACATAGCTATACATAAAAGTGTAACCAATAATATGCATCTTAGTGCTGTGTAAGCGTATGTGTACATATTTATACATTTAGAATGAAATTAGAGGTAGGATAACTTCAACATTTTTCATACTGCATTTATGTAATACATCATCGCACTTATTTGTAATGTTCTAAATAATTTCACCATTCTATCAGAAATCCTGTGGAATTCAAAAAGTGAAGGATTTCAAAGTATCAAAATTTTTGGGAATATCAAACAAACAAAAATCCAGTTACCCAATTTTTTCCAAAATTCATTTCTTGGATTTTCATTTTCAGTATTTTAGGCTATTTTATGTTGAATTAATTTCAGCTTAGAGAGACAATTTTTTAGTTAGTAAAACATGTCATGAAAAAGGAGATTTTACTTTTATTGATTGGTTTGGTGTCTTTGTTTTAATGGCATATCAACATACATGGGTTATTAAATGCCAAAGTCATCCTTTTAGAATAATAGTAGTGGTACTATTTAACCCATAGCTGAGGACTTTTATTGATTTGGTACAGTACAATCAAACATCTGCAAAGAAAAAGGTATATGAACAAAAATAAAACTCACCAGCAACTGTACAACTTCTTTAGGGTCACAACCCTGAACATTTGTCCCATTTACTTCACAAATTTCATCCCCAACATGCACCAGACCTAAAAGGGGGAAAAAAATCAAGATATAAAAAAGCTAGAACATATCAGTATTCCTCTTTATAAACTGAATATTTTGGTTAATGTAGAGAAAAGTAAATAGTTTCCACTCAAACCCCCTAACCTACATATATTGATGAAATTAAATTAAATTAAATTAAAAGTAATTTTGTAAACCTTTTAAGGCCCAATTCTTATTCTGTAAGGGTAAAGAAATGACTTATCCACAAATATGAATTTTTGATATACAAGGTCTTTCAAAATCATAACTGAAAATAACAATGTTACAAACTATATTTAAATGAATGAACTAATTTTTAATATATACATATATTTAAAAATATTTTGCTTTAAAAGTTTATTTTTCTACAGAACTAATTGCAATCTTAGAGTTATTTTAACAAGATATATCTGTCAGCTTCACAATATTGATATGGCGTTGAGCATCTACTTTTGAAAATTTTTCTTTTCATTAATACTGGGTTTTTTTTCTGCATGCTGTCAAGACAACCTACCAAGAATGATTGTTGATAGGGACAGAAGCCAAGTGAGAGTCAAAGAAATCCATGCCTTGTTGATGATAATAACGATGATTATTATTATCTTTATTAATATCAATGGGATAAAGCAGATGATCAATTATAATGTTTAGTTAAGTTTAGTTTACTTTAGTTTCATATTCAGAAAGTATTGAACATAAGAAAATAAAGTGTTTGATGAAGTTTTGATCTTATAAGTACAAAGCAATTACAAAATAACTTAAACATTGCTGTAACATCTTTTTTATTACATAATGAGCAAAGAGCCTAAATAATTCAAGCAGGAAATCTGTATGATACAAAATAAATCTATCAATTATATCACAGAATTTAATACAAAGAAACAATATAATAAATTGAATTTTAAGTGAATAGAAACAATATCCAAGGTATATAAATTCTTGTTCTGTCATTATAAAGTTATGTTGCCATTATTTAATAAATAAATGAATATCATATTTTTAGGGAACAATTTCTATGAGTTAACATTAAAACAACTTGTGAAAGCTTTTCTTTCGAAGAAAAATAAAGCAAAAGAAAAAAGTGAATGCATAAAACTATACATAAAAAAATAATTCTGATTACTTTTATCTTCTGAACTTATAATCATCTTAAGAAAGCAAATCTCAGTTGGATATCAAAGGAAAATATCCGGTATATTTTTGCTGCAATTCTAATTAAAATTATCCAGACTAGTGAAAGTGAAATATTCTTTTAATCTCTTATGTGATTAATTCTTTTGTATTCTTCAGTTTTTAAAATTCAACATTTTCTTTTTATTTATTCTTTTTTACCTATGTCTAAAAGATGTCCTTCAATTATTATCTTATTGATTTCAAACTATTTGATTTAATTTGTTTGTTTAATGGCATATCAACCTACATAGGTTATTTAATGCCAAATCCATCACTGTAGAAGAACAGTAGTGGTACTATTTAACCCATAACTGGGGAGGAATAAGGGTGGTCATACCTTTTCTAAGAGTATTAGCCCCAAAGTGAAAGTAATAGTGTGACTGTAGTTTGAACTTGCTGACTATGAAATTGCAGTCCAGCATGTTAACCACTACACCACAGGGACACCCCACTTCATATTTTGTTTCATGTCGGTTTCAAAGTATTTTAACTTAATATAATTGTTTTTCAGAATTTTAAACTACAGCAGATAATACTTAAATATTATTTTTCTACATTAATCAAGAAATGTAGACTCTGTTATTCATTTCTGCATATGAAAAAAGAAAAAAAAAATTTTCATCATTTGAATTTTTTTTTTTTTAATATAAGTATCTCACAGATAATCTGAGAATTCTAAACATTGGAAGCAAAAATCTGACTTCTTTTAAGACTGGAAAAGAATAAAAATGAATATTGTCATAAAAATACACTGATGATATATTGATCATATTGGAAAAGATTAAGATGATTAATTCTTAATCGCAATCAAAAAAGAAAGGAAAATTGACAATATCATATTGTGATAAAAATAAATGACATGAAAATCCATCATTTGATGGCAAAGTAATTTGATTTTAGCTTTCTTTTCTTTGCAGTGAATTTCTTTGTAAATTTTATTTGCAATGATGATATAACTTCTATCTCTTCATCATCATTGGCACTAATAATGACTAGTTTTGTGCCTGCTGGCAGAATAATGAAAAGCATTTTTCATTTTCTCTGCTCTTTCATTCAGTTTTCATGTCTACCCTTATTTTAGCTTTGCTTTCCCACATCTTCTCGATGTATGATGTCAAGATCTTTTTCAGCTCATTAGTCTGTCAATGAAATCTTTTATAAAATTGTCTCCCCTTAGGATAAGTTCAATATGGTGGTTTTATTTTTTTTTTCCTTTTTTTCTTTTCATTAATCATGTGTCTGCCATTCATTACTTTATTCAGATTTTAATTTGAATTCCATATATTTTAAAACATTCTTGTTTTAAACACTTCCAATCATGTCTCATGTCTTTAAATCTCAATTTTCCAGTTACATGCACAAAATTCCTATTTGAATTTTAAACACTTTTTCAACCGCTAGAGAAATATATACATTAAAATCAATTTTTGTTTGCTTTTATTCTAACAGCTATTATTAAATCATGGTATCTCTGTTAAATTAAAGACCAATGAATAGTTGATGGCTTTGACATAAAATATGTAAAACAGCAGGATTTAAATCTACATAACTTATTAATTACAATACAAAAACATTTTCTTAACAATAATGACTTTGAAAGTTATTTGACTTCAATAATGAAAAAGCAATCTTTTAATTATAAACATACTTAATCCTTATAGCTTCCTCCCACTCTCAGAGATACCCTGGAACAGTCTAGCTTAAAATTGACCACAAAAGTCTAATCCCAAATAAAACTGGCATCAGCAAGAGATCTCCTTTTGAAAGGGAGCAGGAGGAACTAAAATTTTTGGGAGAAAAATGAATAAAAACTATTTCTTTACCAACAGTCTCCTTGGCGAATGAGCCAGTCTTGAAACCAGGCATGTGAACTTCTTTGACCTCAAGGAGAATTTTAAAGCATGGGTAAGGGTGGGGATGGGTGCAAAGGAGTGTTTAAAAGATATTTGCCAGTGGGTGGAGAGGGTTGAGGGAGATATGTGCAGACCATTTTAGCTTCAAATTGATCAGGAAGGTCAAATTTGAATAATTTCCAAAAAGAAATTCAATACATTAATACTGTTTCATTGCTTTTCGAATGTTAATGTTATTTTTATATGATAAAGTAACATTATCTCTCATAAAAGTTTAAAATTAACTCTTTGTATTTTTTACCGGTTAAACTACCTTGTTAAAAGATAACTATATGAATTAATAAAGGATTCACTTTAATATTCCATCAGTAATTCCTCTTTGAAACATTCTTATATTTTGTTTTTAGAAAATGGTAAAAATGAATCAAAATTTGTTTAGTAATATTCCTTTGCATTATAACTCACAACCACAAAGTGTATTGCTGAAAGAGTTAATCCATAAGAACAGATAGTATCAAAACAGTAATTTGGATGCCTATAACTTATCCTAAAACAAATTATCCAATCAAAATTCCCTAATTATTCCACTCCAATCTTTGCTCTTCATCTTAAATATGTTTTAAACTTGGTCATTTTAAGATTAAAATGATTTCCTTAGAGTTTCTAGCGAATCAACTATTTGTGTATGTGTGAATAGTTGTGCTTAATCAATACCCAAGAGGGGACAAATATTTTATACCGATACTTTGAAGATTGAACTAAATAGTATGATATAGTCCTCAATTATTCAATACATAGGAAATAATATATAGATAATAGAGAAAATTTAATATAGTGATATGTTGGTTTAAAAAAAAATATGTGAAATTTCCCATATTGTAGAATATTCTTTCTTGTTTCCAAGTGGTTGGTTGTTTTGGTTTTATGGCATATCAACCTTTGTAGGTTATTTAATGCTAAATCCATTTTATACAAATAAACAGTTCTATTTCAAACAATTTAGTTTAACATGAGTACATAGTTCAATTGTCAAAAACATTCCTATTTCAAGCTATTCAGTCTAGTCAAATAGTTCTAATTCAACCAATTCAGTTTAGTATAAGTATAGATTTTGTTTATACACAGTTAAATGTCAAAATAGTTCCATTTCAAGCAATTCAGTTTTGCATAAATATGCAGTTTACATGTCAAAATAATTCCATTTCAAGCAATTCAGTTTAGTATAAGTACGCAGTTTAGTTCTATTTAACCCATAGATAGGACCCTATCAGGTGCTATCACTCTGGGCCAGAGTGGACCTGGAAGCAGTAGCAATGAAGGGGTACTCCACATTCCCCAAAGCTCCAGCATTTCTGGAACCTCACCATCAGATTGTTTAGTGTCATATCCAGGACACTTGTTTGGAAGGAGTAGGTCTTACCCCTCTGCAGAGATGCAATGAGTGTATTCTACAAGCCCAGCTGACTAGACAAGTTTCCAAGTGGGTATCCAGTGATGTGTCATCATCATTGGTAAAAAAAAGGTTGTTGGATAAATGAAAATAATATAACTAACTTAAAACTAACAGTTAATAAAGAAAATAGCAATAAGCTTGCATGCAACAAATAATATATTGAACATAAAAATAAGAGTCAACTAAAGAGTTCAGAGGCTGATCAAGATCCTCACATGGAATGTGACCATATGAAGTTTATTTTTCAACACACTTCTTCAAATGGTGTTACAGTATATGGATCTCATTAGTAAAAAAGTTATCAATGGCAAATATGATGTCAGCCTATGAACTTTTCAACTCATTCTCATACATATGTAAAACATTAAAATGTTATTGTAAGAAAAATAGTCAAAATTTTCAAAAATCACAGGAAATAGAGATTAGGTTACATACAATAGCCAGTATTTTGCTCATTCATTCAAATGAATGAAAGTGGGTTGACATGGCCTCATTTGATCCTAATGGTTCAAGTGGGTGAAGACCAGAGTACCTTTTCTTATTTTTACAGAATGTACCACTATAGTTGTGACATCCTTTATAAAGTACAATTAATTTTCTTGCTAATGTGTTCTGAAATCTGTCTCTTTACTTTTTTAAAAATCTTTAACTCATCTAAGTTAAATACATATGCTAGAAGCTTATAATTTGGTAGATTCATACCTCAACATTTACTCTATCAAATGCAAAACTCACTGAGTATTAAACAGTAATTTATACACAAGACAGATAAGTGAGAAAAAAATGCAAGCATTTAACTGGTCAGTTACATTAGTTCTATTTTATTCTTTGCAAAGAGTTAATGTAGATAAGTAATTTTTATGATATTTTGAAAATTAAGAGACTCACAAAAACACAAAGAAGTGTATACATATAAAGCATAGACAAAATGATGAATGTTTACTTTCTATAATCATGTGCTGAGATTCAAAAAAAAGATTTTATAGCTGTTTTTCTTGGAATAGTTTCAGTTATTATTCATTTAAATGGATTTTCTGTTAAACAAATAGAAGCCTCAAAATCAATAGAGTCAATGATCTTACCACTTCTGTCTGCTGCCCCACCACGCAAAATCCTGGCTATTTCCAGGCTTTGCTTCTTTTCATTTTTCTGTATGGTTGCACCCTATAAAAGAACCAAAAATGTTATAGTAAGAGGATTGCATAAAAACAGTTCATATTATTTCTGTCACAATATGATTTCTTAAATAAACTACAAAAAATATATTTATATAAAAAGTTCTCAATGATTCTATTAGAACTTTCAAAAGGCAGACATAGACATAAACCTAATAAACATGACACTGAAGAAAAGGACTTTAAACATGAAAAGAGGTTTATCAGAAAAGTAACTAACAATAACAACTCATATGTTGTCATAAACAAGTTATTTCTTTTGTTTAATTCATACTTAAATGTCTATTCTAAAGAAAACTTTTTCTAATTTTATAAGACTGATAATGAAAGGATACAGTCATTTTAGCAGAAAATATATCATGGGAATATTATTCTATGTTCATTAAGTTTACTAAATTTCTAAGATTCTGAAGAGTTTTTAGGAAATACTCAAATGAGATAATTTTTTGTTATAGCTTAGTTATTTATAGAAATTTATTGGTTCTTTAAAAAAAATCTTATTCCTCTTAATTTTCTATAGATTCTTAAAAGAAAATGAAAGATGATTTGGTTTGTAGAATAAAAACAAAAGATAATTAAATAAAATTGGCATTAACTTTATTGAACAATACATTAATCATCTACTATTTTCAACCAAATTTCAGGAAATTTCATGCTACCAGTGTAACATTATGGGATCATAAATATACTGGGGATAACATTCCTCAAAGTACAAAGCAACTGTTGTTTCTTTATATACAAAAATTTATTTCCTGACTGTAACATTTCACACAGCAGTTGTCAACAAAGTGAAAAAGAAAGACAGAGTGAAAGATATTAGTTGTTACAGAGAAACGCTAAAAGTCTCATTCATGAGAGACTAATGGTCAAAACACCAACTTTGCTTTCTTTGCCCAGAACAAACCTAGCTTCCAGGGAGGTTGTCCAACCAAGTGACCCTCTGCTTCCAATCCAACTCTCTTAACAAACTGACCACTAAATTACCCTGCTTATATAATATATTAATTGATTAACTAATGATAAGAACATGTGTCATAAAAAAAACAAAAACTTTCCATTAACCTGTTAGCTATCACTGCATTCAATGTATTTATTTTCAACATCCTGAATGCCATGGGTTTCAAAACACCCTGTCAATTTTTTTCATAAGGAGAATTCCCTAAAGACCAGGGAGCCCAGCTAGTTGGGGCCGTAGTATATGCTGACTGCATCTTTGCAGAGTAGTAAGACCGCTCCAACCTTATCAAGTGTTCTGGATATGATACTAAACTATTTGATGATGGGTCTTCTGACCTGGAGCTTTGGGGAATGTGGAGTGCCCTTTCATTCCCATTAATCACACTCAGCACTGTAAGGTAAGGATCAAGGGTAAAGAGGAGCAATCCAGGGAATGGAGTAGTGCTCTCCCCTTCACCTTAGTGTAGTAGCTATTGAAAAGGGAGCTTTTGGGTCACCCTCGACAAAGGTCACCAACATAGTGTTAGGTAGCAGTGCTTGAAACCATTAAACTGTGCAAATAGAACTGTTGGTGTTGGATGGCGGTGCTTGAAACTATAAGTGTTAGATAGCAATACTTGAAACCATTTAACTGTGTGCAAATGGAACCATTAGTTGGTTGGTTGTTTGTTTTGTTTTATGGCATATCAACCTTTTTTGGGTCATTTAATATCAAATTAAATTCCAAACAATTCAGTTTAGCATAAGCGCACAGTTTAGTTCTATTTGACCCATATATAGGACCCTATTAGGTGCTACCATTCTGAGCCAGAGTGGACCTGGGAGCAATAGCAATGAAGGCGTACTCTGCATTCCCCAAAGCTCCAGCATTACTGGAAACTCACCATCAGATTGTTTAGTGTCATATCCAGGACACTTGTTGAGGGGTGAGGGTCTACCCCTCTGCAGAGAGTCAGGCTTGTATTCTTCAGCCCCAGCTGACTAGGCAAGGAACCATTGGTGTTGGATAGCAATGCTTGAAACCATTTAATAGTGTGCAAACAACAAATAGCATTGCTTGAAACCATTTAGTTGTGTGTAAGCAGTAAGCAGCAATACTTGAAACCATTTAATTGTGTGCAAACAAATGAGCTCTGGCTCATTTAAAAAATAATGTTACCTACAAACTATTTACTTAAAGATCATATATGATATAAACAAGATTTGGCATTATATAACCATCAAAGGTTGATATGCCATTAAACCAAATAACCTAATCTAAAGACCAGAATAACAGGTAACTTAAAGTTGTAATGTGAAGTGAAGAAAATGGAGAAGTGAAAAATTTCCAAGTAAACAGTAAGAATTTTTGCCTGGTAACCAAAGAAACATGAAGTCTAGCATTATTCTGATGGAATATTATATTTCTCTTTACCAATTTTGGATGCTTTTTGTAGAACTACTGCCTTCAACTGGTATAATTGAGAGGAGTACTAGTTCAATCATTTGGTTCTCTTGAAAGAACTCATCATAGAGGTTTTGCTTTCATTTCTATAATATACAGAATATCACATTCTTTAGATGAAAACTAGTTTTTGGTAAGATTAATAGTTTTTAGTTTTACTACTCCTACAGACTCTTCTTGTTTTAAAGCATTCTGTTGCAAAAATAGAACATTTTTTATTATATCTAATAAGCAAATCACACATTAAAGTAAGGACCAGTTGGATTTTTTGGTTCAACTTATGGAGAAGCCACATATGAAAGTGACTAATATAACCAAGCTGGTAAAAATGATTTACAATACTTAATTTGGATAATTGAATATATTGGCTGCCTTCTGTTTTGTATCTTATTGATTATTTTTAAGGAATATTTTGTCTGATCTTTATCAACCTCAACTGGTCTCTTTGATGGAAGTTGCATCATTCAACAAGAAATCTTCAATATAAAACTTTACAAACCACTTGGAATACATTCAATCATTCACATTACCTGTACAATTCTTTCTCTTTTGCTTAAAATAAAAAGGTATATGTCAAAAATGTTATTTTTCTTCTGTGTTTAATCAATGAATAAAAAATCACTAATTTTAACAATTTTTCTTTATAGCTCACAATATAATCAAAAGCAATTTCTTTGATTGAAGTTAGTTAAAACTAAAAACTTTTGATGTCATCTAATGACAAAAGGAGAACAAAGTTTTTGGCTTACACTATGAGGAGTAAAATTTCTAAGCTGAAGCATATATGAAAAGGAGGAATGATATCAAAATAGTAAAGGAAACATAAGATATTTAGAGAAAAGTGGTGTGTGCCTCTATTTGCTTATGCAAATAAAGCTTTCATGTAAAAAGGTAAGGTCATTTTTAATCATTTCTCCAAAGTGCTTGAGATGAGGCAAGAAAGTAATTGCCTACTTTGGCACAATAATTGATTGTTGAAGTAATTGAAAGAATAAGATAGATCCCCAGATTTTGTCAAGTGAATTATTTTAGAAGTTGTAAGAGTAGAAATAATAAAAAAACATGAAGAAAAGGAATATTAAATATCTGAAGTGAAAGTCAAAATCACAAAAGGTTCTGTGCTAAAGAAATTTATATTGGAACAGAATCTCTGGTAGAAAAGAATATTTTCAGAAAGTGAAGAAATAGATATTATTCAAATTTTAGTTGAACTAGCTAAATCCAAAAATTTAATTCAAATAATTACTTGCCTGTTTAAATGTTTATTTATAAACTTGTACTTGACAAATATAGGTTTTAAAATGACAATTATATATATTTGTAAAACTGCCTTAAGGCATCAATTGCAATCAAATTTATCTTTAAACCTTCACTTTATAAATGTATATTTTCTTTAAGAAAAAAAAGAAAATGAATTATTTCAAAAATAGGTTTGAATAAATTTTTTTTTCAGTGGTTTGCAAAAGGAGTAAAATCTAAAAATATCTTAAATCATCCTAATCTTTAAGAACATATGATTTTGTGATTTGTGGAATATATTCTAATATCATAATAGTTTACTTAAAATTGAACTAGATCATTTGCTTTAGAGTGAATAACAAATTAATTGGTAATTGCTGAAGGCAATTAAAAGTGAAATGGACAGATATTTTGTTGTCATATAGAGGAATGAAAAACAGAAATTAATTATTACAAGCTTTCTTTGATTAACTTCTTTGTGCTGCCATAGCTGATCATGCATAATTCTTAAGGAAAGAAAATTATCTCCTTCTTTATGATACAAGATGGCAACAGAAAATGGTCACATATATATGAAAGAATGAATTAACCAAAATATTGTAATAATTACATCAATGACATAAAGAAGGAGTTATTTTATATTAAAAAAAAGCATTGAATATTATTGATGCTTCTCAAAGTTATAAACTATAGAAATAAATTCAAAAGACTTTGTATTCTTCTGCTTAGAATATCAAAATTCTTAAAAGATATTGCTAATTAATTGATATGGATTATAGTAGGAAAAATAATAAAACATTCATTTCAGTAATTTTCTTTAAAAAGAAAAATATTTGTTTAGTCTTTCAATTAAAGCTCAGGAAAATACTAAAACATTGCACTTAAAATTAAGAGATTCCAAATCAAATTTATGTTTCAAGTTGTTTTTCTTAATGTGTGTCAGTTGACATGTAATTTATTTTCTTTCTCAAATATCATTAATCCAAATAGTTACTTTGGTTGAAAAAAAAATATCTATATCTTTTTATGGTAAAAAATTTCACTTGGTTATCAAAAAAGTAATGTGAAAATTATTGATTTGATTAATGACAGTGAGTTTCCTTGATGTACTATTTAATTTATGCATGTAAATTGCATGAATGAAGCATTCTAGTTAACTCAGTTCTAATTCTTCATGAATTTATTTTGTGTATTTTGAGACAGACTTGAGGAAATTTTTTTTGTTGAAATAATTAAGAAATCCTTACCAAAAATAATGTATTTCATCAATATGTTTGAGAGTAATTTGCTAATCAGTCCTTATTCTAACATGTGTGTTAATGGATTACATTTTTTTTAAGTAAAATGATTTCAGTGAAAATTAAAGCATTCATTGGAAGCATGTTCCTAGTTCAATAGAAACAAAAACACAGAATAAAATGATTAATTTTTAAAGAAACAAAACTTTTCATTCTTATTCAATTTGAAAAATGAAACAACATTCTTAATCATATTTCAGTTCAAAATTAGAACAGAGGAAATAATCTAATGTTTATTTGTAATTCAAAAAGTTAGATACAATCATTTACAATTTAAATGTTTGTTATTTGAACACAGTAAAAATGGCATACGGTATTTTTCTTAAGACAAAGCACTTTACCCACCTAACTTGCAACTTAATGACAGTGGAGAGGATCTTGACATTCACTCACCAGATCATTATAATTTCTCAGGGGAGATAAATATTTCCCTTCATTTATTTGCAATTAATTATAAATCCTATAAATAGAATGGTACTTGGCATTAAGCATAAAGGTCATTGAAGGCAAGTGAGTTAATATATTAAAAAAGAACATGAAAAGGATATTTCAGCAGTTTAGGTGAAATATTTAAATTTCTTTTTCTGTATTATTAAAGTTTTTCAAAAATTCATCACTAGATATTGATTTAACATAAGGGGATGTATACTAGGCATTTGTCTGCCATGTAAAAAAATTGAAGATTGTTTCAGTAATATGATAAGTTTAATCACTGATATTAAATTCTTTTAAAACTAGTCTTTGTAACTCAGTTTATTCATAGTTAGAAATACTTATTTAATATTAATATTTTGGGTAAAAAATGTTTTAAAGAAATTCCCTAATTATCTTTTTTTTTTCTACTTAAATTACATAAATGTTAGTGTGCCAAAATCTTATGTAATTAACCAAAAAGTAAGTTGCAAGTTTTTCCCCACTTTTTCTTTTCTCAACAGCAACTTGCTCATTTATTTCATAAGGAATGTTAAATTTAAATTGGAACCTTTCATAAACAATCACAATTAGTTTTTTCTTCTTTCTCAATATCATTTTCACTGTAGATAGGTATATCAATAAGTTTGTAGCCTATTGATAAAAGTATTTATTTTACACAACAGGTATATTTCTCCTTTCTTGTCAATCAACAATGAGTCCATAATAAACTTCAATGCTTTTTCTGGGGGAAAATAACAATTTCTACTAGTTCAGGAAAACATTCTCAACACAAATTAGTAAAATCCAAAAATAAAATTTGAGTCTAAAGGTATTCTTGTCGTTTTCTTTCCATCCTTAATTCCCTTACAGCTTTGAAAAAAAGAAGACAATGTGAATGGGGTAAGAAGAAGACAAAGGAGTCAGAAACAAACCTCAGAATCTCCCTACAATACCAACAATTCACCACAACCATGATAAAAACTTTCATGTACCCCATAAGGACACTAAACTGCATCTGATGGTGAGAGTCCAGTCCAGAGCTTTGGGTAATGTGGAGTACCGCTTTATTGCCATCAACCTCAGGTCCATTCTGACCCAAAATGGTAGTACCTGTCAGGGTCCTATTTATGGGTCAAGTAGAACTGTTTGATCATTTAATTGTGCAAACAAATAATTGATGTTAAATTGAATTGTTAGTGTTACATAGTCATACTTGAAACCATTTAACTGTGTGTGAATAAAACTTTTGGTATTAGATAGCAATACTTGAAGCCATCTGTGTACAAACAAATGACTAATACTAGATGGGATTATTTGTGCTAGATAGAAATACTTGAAACCATTTAACTGTGTGTAAAAACTGAATCATTAGTATTGCATTGCAGTACTTGGAACTATTTGACTGTGTGCAAATGAATGAATCGTGTTGAAGAGAATTATTAGTGTTAAATAATGATACTTGAAAACATTTGTGTGCAAAAATAGCAATACTTAATTGTGTGCAAACTAATTAGCTCTAACTTTAAAAAAAAAAAAAATTACCAACAAACCATTCATGTAAAAATCATATATGTATAACCATTTAAATGTATTCAAACAAATGACTGATGTTAAATCTAATTGTTAGTGTTACATAGCAATACTAGAAACCATTTAACTATGTGCAAAGAAATGAACTCTGGTTTGTTTAAAAATGTTACCTATAAACTATTCATTTAGGAATCATATATTTGATGCATATGTGTATAAAAAGGATATGGTATCAAACGACCTACAAGGATTGATATACCATAAAACCCAACCGACCAGACCAAACCAAACAATGCTTCTCAATCACATTGACCAGATATGATACAGTGAAAGTTTCAGATCAAAATTCAGCCAATAACTGTCAAGCTGTGGATTTATATATTCATTTTGCAAACTTAGCAATCCTTTATTATGTTTCATTAAAGATCTTACACAAGAATTAAAAAAAAATTAATTGGACTTGTTTACAAGAGAATACTTGTCTGAATTCAATGAGTAGCATAATTTACTAAGCTTGGCTTCAAGTGGTGCAAGGCCAGAAATATGTAACACCTTGTTAAAATTGAATTCACTTACAATGGTCTGCAAGCCTTGCTCTCTAACAATCATTATACTACACAAAATGCCCTAGATTCAATGAGCGTAATTATAATTCAAATATTTTGAATCTAGCACTTTTGACAATATTTCAAACCAATATCAAGATTAGAAAAATATGGTAGTAAATCATTTAAAAAGATATTTTTTATTTTTAAGGTTAACATATCGTATACTTTATTTTAGATTAATTTGACAACAGAGTGAACCAGGGAGTAATAAAGAATTTTGTTTGTATAATAATAATTATTATTTATAATCATCATAAAACAAATATAAAGCAGATTTTTTAAATCAAAATTCAAAATTTAATAACTATTCTTGCCTATGGTCTTTAAAAATAAATGTGCAAATAATAATAAAAACTGTGGAACATGAAAGTAACGATCGTGCCAATTGTGATTGGTGCGTTAGGCACAGTAACTAAAGGATTATTAAAGGGTCTGGAGGACTTGGAAGTTAGCGGACGGGTGGAGACTATCCAAACGACAGCATTGCTGCGGACGGCCAGAATACTGAGACGAGTCCTGGAGACTTGAGGAGACTTGCTGTCACTCAAACTCCAGTGAAAAACCATCAGCTAATACTGATGTGAAAAACTCTAGAGGAGTAAATAATAATAATACACATCCTTAACGAGAGCAAGACCAGATGGAAAAATCTAGCTATGGCCTGGATTGACTACAAAAAGGCATATGATATGGTCCACAAACCTGGATAATAAACTGCCTCAAAATGTACAAAATATCAGATGAAATCATAAACTTTATTGAGAAAACCATGAAAACCTGGGAAGTGGAATTGACAGCAGAAGGGAGAAGCTTAGCTGAAGCGAAGGTCCAAAGAGGTATATTTCAAGGAGATGCACTGTCACTGTTACTATTCATAATTGTGATGATGCCACTTAACCACATACTGTAGTTAAACAAGAGCAGTAGCCCAGTCTCCAGACAATTAGGTAGCCTCAGTTGACAAATATCACACGCGACAAGCAGCCCTTCCTCTGTACACCTCTGGTCAACTTGTTCGTTCTGTCAGTCAAAAAAAGCAGTTCACAAAGAACAACAACCCACTCCTGCTGCTGGCATGCTCTTTTATGCAAGTTCCAGCCTATTGAAATTTACATACATGGTATATTTCTTCTTGTAAGAGATGAGATTGGCCCACTATAACTTCTGCCTCCAGAAGTGGACATATTTTCCAGTGCTTGACACGCAAGGCATAGTCTTACGCGCTTTGATCCAGGAGGTAAGTTTCCTCTCTCGCTACTCATACTCAGAAAATGCACAGCCGGATACAAACTTAGTAAATTGCAGGAAAATATCAATCACCTAATGTACATCAAACTGTTTGCAAAAAATGAGAAAGAACAGGAAACTCTAATACAGGCAGTGAGAATATACAGTCAAGACATAGGGATGGAATTTGGCATAGAAAAATGTGCCATACTAGTAATGAAAAGTGGCAAATGACACCTTACAGATGGAATGGAACTGCCAAATCAAGACAAGATTAGAACACTCAGAGAAAACGAAACCTACAAATACTTGGGTATCTTGGAAGCTGATACCATCAAACAAGTGAAAATGAAAGAAAAAATTAGGAAAGAATAATTCAGAAGAACTAGAAAGCTACTCGAGACAAAACTATCTAGCAGAAACCTTACCAAAGGAATAAATACCTGGGCTGTACCCCTTGTTAGATATTCAAGACCATTTTTGAAATGGACCAAAGAAGAACTTAAGCAAATGGACCAAAGAACAAGAAAACTAATGACCATGCATAAGGCATTACATCCCAGAGATGACATTGACAGACTATATGTATCAAAAAAGGAGTGAGGAAGAGGACTTGCCAGCATCGAAGACAACATTGATGCATTGATATAATAATGGCTTGAGGACTACAGAGAAAAGCACCAAGGAGGACTGATTACAGCCACCAGAAATGATACTGAAAACACAAAGACCAACAGAATGACAATAACTAGGAACCAAAAATGGGAAGAAAACAAAAAACAATTCTATGGGCATTTTAAATGACTAATAAGCAACATCTAACATGAGAAAACCTGAACATGGCTAAGAAAAGGAAACCTTAAGAGAGAAACAGAATCTCTCCTAATAGCAGCACAAAACAACACAAGAACCAATCATATCAAAGCAAAAATAGATAAGATGCAACAAAATAGCAAATGTAGTGATAGAAACGAAGCCATCAATCATATAACAAGTGAATGCAGCAAATTAGCACAGGAGTATAAAACTAGACACAACTGGGTGGGCAAGGTGATCCACTGGGAGATGGGAAAGAATTTTAAATTTGACCATACAAACAAATGGTATATGCACAACCCAGCATCTGTCTTAGAGAATGACATGCATAAACTCCTATGGGACTTTGACATACAAACGGATCACTTAATCAAGGCCAGACAACCAGACCTTATAATAATCAACAACGAAAAAAAGAGAACTTGCAAAATCGTGGACTTTGCTGTCCCAGCTGACTACAGAATAAAACTGAAAGAAAGTGAAAAGAAGGATAAGTATCTGGACCTTGAGAGGGAATTGAAAAAACTATGAAACATGAAAGTGACAATTATACCAATCGTGATTGGTGCTTTTGGTATAGTTACCAAAGGATTACTAAATGGACTGGAGGACTTGGAAATAAGAGGACAAGTGGAGCCCATCCAAACTACTACATTATTGAGAACGACAAGAATACTGAGAAAAGTCCTGGAGACTTGCTGTCACTCAAACTTCAGTGAAAGACAATTAGCTAAAACTGATGTGAAAAACTCTCAAGGAGTAAATTAAATAATAATAATAATATTTGCAAAATTGTGGACTTTGCTGTCCCGGCTGACTATAGAGTAAAATTGAAAGAAAATGTAAAAAAGGACGAATACCTTGACTTTGCAAAGGAATTGAAAAAACTGTGGAACATGAAAATGATGTTTATACCAATTGTAATTGGTGCTCTTGGTACAGTCTCTTTAATGACTGGAAGACTTGGAAATAAGATGAGCTGAGACCATTCACACTACTACATTATGGCAAGAATACTGAGAAAAGTCTTGGAAACTTGAGGAGATTTGCTGTCACTCAAACTTCAGTGAAAGACCATCAGCTAATGCTGGTGTAAAAAACTCTCAAGGAGTAAATAATAATAATAATAATAATAATAAAGGGGATTGTTATAAGTGACATGTTAGTGTAGCAGACATAGAATATTGGTCTTAGTCATGTTACTCTTTTATCCAAAGCCATTTATCAGTAACAGGAAGACACAAATGATATTACATTCTTAAAAAGCAGAGCAAAAATCATAATACAGAAATGGCACCAAATTGTTCAAGGTTCAAAGTACAATATGTCAGTTATAAGCCAATGTAACAGGTAAAATAGAAATGAACTAAAAAACAAAATGTTCACTTGGGACTTTAACTAAGTTAAAACTTAGAGTATTTAGAATGAATTTTTTTTGTAACACACTCAAGTGTTCTCTTACTTAATGAATACTAGGTCACATCTGTGACAAGGGTACAGATAATAAACAATCCCTGGATAGCCACAATATACTATCCATGAAAAAATGACAAATCAAAACATAATTCAACGTGGAACCCAAACAACAAGTTTGGGTGTCATGATCAGCAGCTGCTCCCTTGATAGTTAATATGGAGGTAGTTCCAATTTCAAGTACACAAAAAATGTCCCAAGTAATCACCCAATTCAGAGACACTAACAGAAAAAATAGACTAGGGAAGACTGCAAACATGCACGTCACTGTTGTTTTAGGAGCAATCTTATACAAAGAGGGTTAGGAAAAGAATGGTAGAAATTTGGCTAGAATGTGCTAGTTTTAATAGAACAAGCCAAAGATTAGCTGACCAAACTAGAACAATATTAAAGAAAGATTGTTCATCTGATCTTGAGATACTAGAAATATACCAACAAATAAATAGGGAAGAATATCAACAAAACTACACAATGTTAGCCGAGATGCTAAATACTGAAAAACAAGAACTCCCAAACCAGACTGAAATGCAAAATAATGGAAACTGAAACATCACACACCCCAACACTACAAAACAAATGTTAACACAAGAAGACAATAAATGTAGAGTTATTAAAGAAAATCATGACTAAAATGAAGACCATATTAGCATCTATCAGGAACTAAGAGTGGAAAAAGTCAAGGTAGAAACCAAAAAGATAAACAAATTATTAACATATATTCCTAGGGACAATTAAATGAGCTGATCTATGCAGGAGCAAAATTAGTCAGTGATAAAATTGGCGTCCCCCTAAGGAACACTAACAGAAATACAAAACCTGCATAAGAAATTAGGACAACAAGCCAAGATGCTAAGGAAGGGAAAAAACACAAGAATATGTTGGGATGAAAAGACAGAAACAAAACAGCAGGCAAATCTAACAATACAACTTGAGGAGATAAATCAAAAGATATTGGCAAAAGAAGGGTGGCTTTAAAGATACTGAGACAGAATCAAGCAATATAAAAAAAACAGGACCTTCCAAAAAACTAAAGAAAATTTTACCCACAAGTAGGTGGAGAATGCACAAGGACATACCAACAACTGGAGGCAAAAGAATCAGAACAATTTTGGAGTAAAATATGGGAACAGAAAGAACATAACAAAAAAGCTAAATGGATAAATAATATGGAAAAAGAATCACAAGGAATCAAAGAAGGCTCTGGTAGCATATATGGATTCTGGTTTGAAAAATTCACTTCTATCCATGACACTGGCTCTTGAAATAAATAGATGCTTTGAAGAAATGGATATACCCAAATGGATCCCCAAAGGAAAGACCACTCTGATCCAAAAAGTACCCCAAATAAGAACAAACTCCGCAAACAACCATAGATCTATGATGTAGAAAATACTAACAGCACAGAATATGGAGGAGATGTATTATTCACTAGTAAGCCGTAGTCTGTTTCTTAAAGTATAGAAAAGATACTACAAGGGAAAAATGTAGCTATGGTGTGGTTTGACTATGATATGGTCCAGCAAAGTTGGATAATAGACTGTCTCAAAAAGTACAAGATATCTGACAAAGTCATAAAGTTCATCATGGAAACTATGAAAGACTTGAAAGTGGAATTGACAGCAGGAGGAAAAACTTTAGCTGAAGTAAAAATCAAGAGAGGTATCTTCCAGGGAGATGCACTGTTATGATTATTAATTGTAATAGAAATGATGCCACTTAATCACATACTTAAAAAACCCACAGGGGACTATAAATTTACTAAATTGCAATAAAAAATGAATCACTGAATGTATATGGATGACACCAAACTGTTTGCCAAAGATTTTAAAAAATTGGAGACTAATATTAAAAAAGTGTATCTCAGGTGAACGAGAGAACTTCTTGAAACCAAGCTCTATAGCAGGAATCTCATTAAATGAATAAACACCTGGGCTGTACTCCTTGTAAGATACTCAGGACCTTGAAATGGTTGAGGGAAGAACTTCAATAAATGAACCAGAGGACAAGAAAACTAAAGACGATGCATAAGGCCTTACATCTAAGAAATGACACTACATGTGTCAAGAAAAGAAGAAAGAAGAGGATGCACCAGCATTGAAGATAGTGTAGATGCATCAATATAAGGACTTGAAGATTACGTAAAAGGAGCAAAGAAAGATGAATGACAGCAACCAGAAACAGTACAGACAATATAAGGATCAACAGAACAACAATAACTAGGACACAGAAATAGGAAGAAAAACAATTGTAAATTTCAAGCAACAAACTGGTAAAATCTCACATAAGAAGACCTGAACATGGCTAAGAAAAGGAGAGAAACTGAATTTTTTTCTAATCGCACCACAAAACAATGCCATAAAGACTGACTCTGTCTAAGTAAAAATAGATAAGACGCAACAAAATAGCAAGTGTAGATTATGTGGTGATGGAGATGACATGATTAATCAAATAAGTGAATGCAGCAAACTAGCACAAAAGACTTGGCATGGCTGGGTGAGGAAGCTGATCCACTGGGAATTGTGCAAGAATTAAAATTCAACCATAGTGCCAAAAGGCATATGCACAACCCAGAATCCATCCTGGGGAATGAGATGCGCAAACTTCTCTGGGATTTTGAGAAACAAACAGATCACCCAATCCCAGCCAGAAGACCAGACCTAGTGATAGTTAACAGGAAAAAAAAAAAAAATCTGCCAAATAGGGAACTTTGCTGTCCTGGCAGACTACAGAGTAAAAATTAATGAAAGCAAAAAGAGATAAATACTTAGACCTTGCCAGAGAACTAAAAACGCTATGGAACATAATGGTGAAGGTAATATCAATTGTAATTGGTGTGCTCAGAACAATCCCCGAAGGCTTGATAAAGGGACTGGTACATTTAGAAATCAGAAGATGAGTGGAAACCATCTAGACTACCGTGTTGTTAAGATCAGCCAAAATATTAAGAAGAGTCCTGGAAACTTGAGGAGACTTGCTGTTATTCAGACTCCAGTGCAAGGCCATCAGCTAATGCTGGTGTGAAATACTAGCATAATAATAATTGTTGTAACTCAGACTTCAATAAAAAAAAAAAAACACCAGTTAAAACTGGTATAGAAAAATTTGCATCAAGTAATAATAATAATGAAGATGACAGTGATACCAATAGTAGTTGGTGCATTTAGAACAATCCCTAAAGTTTTGGGAAAGATACTGAAGGAATTGAAAATCAGAGGAAGACTCAAGACTATCCAGACTATCATTGTTAAGATAAAATACTCAGAAGTGTTCAAAACATCTGAGGAGACTGGCTGTCACCAAGACTTCAGTGAAATACCACCACCTTACACAAATAAGAAAAACTTACAAGGAGTGAAATAATAGTTATTATTTTTATTATTATTCAATTTAACTTCAATAATTAGTGTTTTAATTACCTACTTTGTATTATCATAATTTCTGTTGACTATATGTTTATTAGTTTTAAATACAGATACACATATCACAGAGAGAAAGCAAATACACCTAATCTCTAGAATCAATAATTAAGCAGGACACTGAAATGTGTCTATTTTTGTGTTGTAATTTTGGAAAGATAACTCGTATCTAATTTTGTAGCGAGGTTTCCCTTGAACATTTGATTGATATAACCAGCTAATGACCCCAGATAAGTTATGATGTCCTTGCTGTTAAATTTCTCCTTGAATTAGTTTGCCAATAGAGAAGCTATCAAAATGCAGCAGCAAAGGTGCTATGAACAGCTGTAAATCTGCTGTAGAAAGTAAGAATGGTCTTAAAAGATTTCTGAAATCAATAGATTGGCCTTACAGAAGGGAAATAGCAGATAACATCAACCTATTTTTATTCATCATTTTAATATCATTTAAACACCTCTAATCATGGTGGATGTATAATTGGGAATAGTTCAGCTTGATATACTAATTTGGAAATTTTGGTTGGTTGGTTAGTTAGTTAGTTTTATGGCATGTTAACCTTGTTCAATTATTTAATGCTAAAGTCAGTCTTTCTTTTTATGCATGCAATTATATAGTTTCAGGTACATAATAATACTACTAATTTGTAAACAATTATAGTTTGAAGTAACTATTCTTAATACAAATAATTTGCACACAGTTATGATTTCAGGTATTCCTATCTAATAATATTAATTTTCAAACAGATCTATAAACAAGTTCTATCACTCCAGGCAATAGTGACACTGAGAGTAATGGAAATGAAGAGGTAACCCCACTCTCACCGAAACTCCAGAATTGGAGTCTTAAAAATGGATACAGATTAATGTCATACCCAGGAAACTCAGTTTGAAGAGGGTAAATTATAAAATTCAATTCTAGATTTATCATGGGATAAATTATCAAACCTTCTTTTGGATTATTGGTTGTGGGAAGAGGATTTTAGCATGTCAAAAAATAAGAAAAATCTTGAAAATCATGTGGTTATCATGGTAAAAGCACAAAAGCTAACAATAAATTAAATGCATGTATTTCATAGATAGAAGCTAAAAACGATAGCAATAATATGCTATAAATACAGTACAAAAGAAATGTCAAATATATTAGTACTGTGCAAATGTTGGAAGTTTGATAGTGGTTCGTAAGGAAAGAGTACAAACTGTTTTATTAAAAAAAACATTCAAAGAGATGGCTTGTAAATGTAGGAAGGAGAAAGTAATTAAAAGGGTTGATTAATTAAGATAAGTGAAATGAGTTTGAGAATCAAATATGAAATTAATTCAGGCTAATAAAAAAAACTAGTGAATCAAGACCATCTACCCTGGCTCAGCTTCAAACCCAACTCTGAGGAGTTGACAGTTAACACATGACTTCCTTGGTCTCCACAATCTCAAGGCTCATATGAAAGAGTTTTATATATTTAAAATACTATTATGCATGAAACAATGTTATAAAGAGTCAATAGATATGTATATTTTTGAGAAGGGAAATATTATGTTAAACCCAATTCCAGCAAAATTTCAAGTTATAAGTAAAATTAAAAGTTATCATAAAATAAACAGGGATCTGGTGGGCTTGTATGTGAGGCTGCTTTATGAAAGGCTAGCTGATAAATCGAAATCCAGCTATTTAATGCCCCTGTCAGTTAAACAGATGTTGAAAAGGTATGTTTTGATTTTGAAGCAACCCAGCCAAAAAACAAAAGGAGCTCTGTCTAAAAAAAAACCCCAACACATTATGGAGATAAGTTTGATTGTTTTCATATTGGCAGGGTCAAAAAGTGTGATAAAATGACTGCCATTTTGGCCAGACAGGCAGATGAGGAGCAGATAACCCAGAGAACTGAAGCAGACACCCAGATCATATAACCAAGAATACATCCAGAGACAGTGGTATGATGAAGATTGACAAAAGACTGTAAACATAACAGTTTGAGAATAGAGAATCTAGCAAAGAACTAAAGTGCACCATTGGTAGAGAAATAACGAAGGATAAGCCCAGTTTGAAGAGAATCAAATGCAAGGGAGCTAGAAGAGTAGAACAGGAGATTCTTTCCCTTATCCTACAATTAGACTACCTTAAAAATAACCTAATGCAGTCTGCTGCTGCTGTTGTAGTAGTAATAGTAAAATTGGAAGGGAGTAAAACCAGTCCTTTGTTACCCCCAATAAAGGATCTTTTGCATTTTAATCAGTCTTATATTATTCATTCTCAGCTACTCTGTTTTCTTGAAGACCAAACACCATAGTCATTAACACTAACTAGTTCAACTGACAGACTTCCTCAGATAGACATCAATACAACATGGGTGTGGAAAGATGGCTGATGAGAGTAATAGAAGGCAGGCATTAGTGCAAGTATTATTTCATTTTTATAAACAATTTCTATTTTACAATCATGGCTGTCAATTAAAAATTTATATTAAATGATTAAAAACAGTAATTGTTACTATAAAAGATAAATCAACATGAGAGAGAAGAGATTAATGAATCATATTTTTTACATTATTTTATAAAGCTAATGTTGTTCTGTGAAAAATTTCAGTTTTGTATAGAAATAAATATATTTTTTTTAAATTTAAGTATTTGACAATGAAGAGATTTATCGCTTCTAGCTTTTTTGCTTTCGTCCTGTCAGTCCTCACTAAGGGAATTGTTATCTTAGTAAGGCAGTTCATTTTTTCTTTTGTCATTTTCAGATTTAAATTCTGAATGATTAATTACATCTTGCAGCAACATAGTTTTCTACTGTTTATTTGTAGAGACCCCTGCCATTCATCTTTTTATACTTAAACATTCCCCTGGATCTAAACTCTGAATATTGATGAAGATTATACTAGGATGATTTTCTTAATTTTTTTTTTATTAAAAAAGCTATTAAACAGATTTCTAAATATAATTAGTTGTAAAAAATTATTTAAATTAAATATAAAAAATTTGAGATGGAGAAATGAATAAAATTATTAACAAACCACAACTAACCACATTAAACCTGATTTCAATTTTTTAATTAATTCTTCAAAGTACACATCATATTTGTGGATTTTAGCCCTATTATCCAGAAATCAAAGTTACTGCCTTGGTCAACTGACCTGTTTGAACCAAGCATCAATCATTCTACATTCCAACCTCCATTCACTGCATGTATCTCCTAGGAAACACTGTATTTTCAATCAAGATGTTGCCTTTAGTTTCCTATGAAAACTAGTAGGGCCTCAAGAGAATTCAGATTTCTTGATTGGAACTCATTTGTCAAAGACTTTTTCACTTGCATGCTACCTTACAATTTCAGGCTATACTGACAATGCAAAAAGTCACAGACTTGAGGCCGATTCCATCAAGTATTTTGTTATTTTACTCTTGTTAAAAAAACAAAACAATAAAGCAAAAACAAACAACTAACTTCCTGTTCAATTTCTTCCCTATTTGCTTCTGGATAAAAACATGTTCAGAGGTTAATTTATCAAGAGTTCTGATTTTGTGTATAAACTGTTTTGTTGACTGCTTTGGGAAGCATGAGGATGTGGAGCAATTTCTGTAATTGACAGGGAAACAAATTGTTTCTACATGAAAAATGCATATGACTATGGTCAGATTGTGTGCAAGACTGTCATAAAAATTACTAGAATCTTTGACTATATTGTCAGTGTAGGTGAACTTAGTTTGTACTTGAGGTAAATTTAGCCCAAAGTTTTATAGATACTGATGTAAATTTTAAACCCATGTTAGTTGATCATTTGGTAATAAATATTTATGACTTTGCAAATTCAAGACAAAATTAAAAAAAAAGATTAAATTAACACATGAATAAAAAAAATCCTGCAAATTTAAAGTTAATGACTCAAAGAGTCAAAATCAAAATGTCTATTGTGCATGAAGAAATCTTAAAAAACAACAGTTAATAAGACACAAGTATCATTTTGAAAGTCATTAGTTATGTCTGTCTTAGATTTTGCAATGATATAAAAATAAATTTAAGCAATAAAAGTAAAACCTTTATAGTCAAGAACATTAAGATTTGATTAGTTTAGACGAAAGTCATAACAAGTAGTTTTAATTTTGGTTTGATATTGGTACTAAATATCTCTTTATAATTAAACATAGTGTAATTAATGAAAACTACAGATGGTTGGTTTGGTTTGGTTTCTTTTGTTTAATGGCATATCAACCTCTGTGTGTTATTTAATGCCAAAGCCATTCTCCAGAATAGAAGAAAACTTGTATATTTGAAATAAAGTAGACTCTTGCTATTAAGGTACTATAGGAAACAACATTTTGAGAATTTACTCAGAAACCCTCTGAAAGTTACATATGAACAAATCATGAGAATTATTAGTGAACAATTAGACAGCAAATAAAGACAGTTTATACAAGAAGAACTCAACTCAGTACTAAGGAAAATTAAAAATAGAAAAGCAGCAGGGCTTGATGAAATATCCACAGAAGTATGGAAGACCAAGGAATTTGATGACATACTGCTTGCTCCAACACTGTAATGCTGTATATAATCAAAATACAATAGACAGATGGACAAGGGATGCATCCTCTCCTTCCCTAAGAAGGGCGACTCGGATTAGCAAAGAACTACCAAGGTATAACCCTTACACCCATAATGGCCAAGATATACAATGCTCTATTATGCAACTGCATAAAACCCAAAATTGAGAAGATACTTAGGAAGAACTAAAATGGCTTGCGGAGAAATCGATCCATGACGTCACAAATTTTGAATATTCATCGAATTCTTGAAGGTGTATGTGCAAAAATCCTAGAGGCAACAATATTGTCAACTTAGCCAAGGCCCTTGACTCCATACACAGAGGAAAGATGGAGCAAATATTACTCGCCTATGGCCTACCCAAAGAAACTGTCACAGCCATAATGATGCTATATAGAAACATGAAAGTAAAAGTCCGCTCCCCAGATGGAGACACAGTCTACTTTGACATTGTAGCAGGTGTGCTGCAAGGAGATACATTAGCCCCATACCTGTTTATTATCTGCCTAGATTATGTGCTTAGAACGTCTATTGGTAAAATGAAAGACAACGGTTTCAAGCTGACAAAGGAAAGAAGCAGAAGATACCCTGCACAAACAATTATGGACGCGGACTACGCTTATGACATAGCAATTCTGGCAAATACACCCACCCAAGCCGAAACCCTGCTACATAGGCTTCCATGTCAACGCACACAAGATGGAATACATGTGCTTTAATCAAAGAGGCGACATCTACATACTAAACGATAGTTCTCTGAAACTAGTAGACAAGTTCACCTACCTAGGGAGCAGTGTCTCATCAACCGAGACAGTCATCAACACATGACTAGCAAAGGCATGGACAGCTATCAATAGGCTATTGGTCTTATGGATGTCAGACTTGACCGATAAAATGAAACGCAGCTTTTCCCAAGCAGCGGTCATATCGATACTGCTGTATGAATGCACTACATGGATGCTAACTAAACATAAGGAGAAAAAGCTTGATGGTAATTACACAAGAATGCTGTGAGCAATATTGAACAAGTCCTGGAGGCAGCACCCCACAAAGCAGCATCTGTATGGCCACTTGCCACCAATCACAAAAACTATCCAAGTTAGATGAACCAGACATGTGGGATACTGCTGGAGAAGTAGGGATGAACTCAAGTGACATACTCCTATGGACTCCTTCACATAGACGAGCAAAAGCAGGATGACCAGCTAGAACCTATATACAACAGCTCTGAGCCGATATGGGATGTAGACTACTGGGAGTGATGGACGATAGAGAAAGGTGACGGGAGAGAGTCAGGGAGATCTGCGTTGGTGGTGCGATAAGATGATGATGATGATTAAGGTACTATGGCTGGGGGATTTATGAGTACCATTCAAGTGAATTTGCCATTGTAAAAGGTGGATTTGATAGGATTGTATTAATAAGGAGAAACAAAAAAATTACTTTTAATTAGCATTTGAATTTATTGTCCAGTATATTGAGTTACATATCATACAATGTAAAAGAACAAATTTTATACTTGAAAATTAATGCAATTTTGTGATTGAAAACTCGAGATTTAAAAAGAAAATTTGGTGTTGCTTTAGGCACCAATATTTTGAGGCTTTACTCATCTTAGTTTTTATAATATTGCATTGAAATCTTCATGTACTTTTACTGCAAACTAATATCTGAAAATAAGTTTACAATAATATAAAAACCAATGGGCTGTTAGAATAAGTGTCATTCATAAGTACTGTTGTAATGAGAGTCTACAGCAAGTAGCAACCTAATTTAATCGGATATACTTTTAGCATCAGGAAAGAGTACAAATCTGTTAAATGTTCCCTAAGAAGAAACTTATATCAATACTATTTCAGCTGAAATATGCTACTAATATTAGCAACATTTTGAAACTCAGAATGAAATAAGAAAAATCAATGTGCAGAAATAACCCAATTCTTATTTCTTTTTAGAGAATAAAAATCATTCTCAAACACAATGCAACTAGATAATGTGAGAGCTAGCATAAAAAAAAAGAAAAATATATTTAAAATAAAAATCAACATTTGTAGCTTTTATCTTGATAGGCTAAACAATCTATAAAATGTATTGCTGCTGTTGCTTCAGAAATGTTTGTAATGCATGTAGCATTGAAATTTTTTTCTTGTTAAGGTAAGTGCAGGTACAAAAGACAGATAAGGAGATTTCAGATTAAAGAAAAACCAAGGGCAACAAAAATAGATTTATGCGGAAAGAGGAAAATAATAAATAATGCTAGTTGAAAAATGAAGAAATAAAAACTTATCATTTCAAACAGAAAACATCAATTTAAAAAAAAAAATTGTTATTAGCACCTTTATTGTTTGCTAGGCAAGAAAAGAGTAAAAAAATAATTTTGATTGAGTTGGAAGTATATTCATTAATTTTGGATTATAGAGGATTCACAAAGAAAAACAGAAATGTTGATGTCTGTCACTAAAGTCTGGAGCATTTGTGGGCAAGAAGACAATCATATCTATATATTACTAAAGCTCTCTCTCTCTCTCTCTATATATATATATATATAAGTGTGTGTATGTATGTGTGTGTAACCAAAAACAGAGGGATTTTTATGAGAGAAATATGTTTAATATAGTCTCACTTAGAGAATAAAGCAAATTCCAGTTCAATTCCAGCTAAATGATAACTTTGTGTGGTCTTCATTTATGATGAACATAATACTTTAACCAAATTTTCAATATGATAGAGATAACAATGAAATTTTAATTAGAATCCTTGAATCCTCATTATATAAAAGCATCAATAACATCATGGATTGCTGTTACAATGGATACTCAATGAGTTAATAGATCATCAAGTTGATATTAAAAGTTAAATAATGAAAGCAGTTATACATTTACAAGAAATTCTATACTTTTAGGGAAATATTTTTTTGAATTATATAAGCAGAAATATTAGTCTATAGTTGATAGTATGTAAACTAGGGCATTTTTATAGAAGATAACACTTACTCTCTTAATTTTTATAGACATTTTTATTTTTTTGATAAACAATCTATGATAGCAGTAACTGAAGTACAAGATCTATCCTGTACAATCTTAATCTATTAATATAATGAACAATGTGACATTTTCTGTTCATTTATTTCTTTTCATCATCTGTCAGTAACTTCTTAGATGTATGTAGTACTTGTGTGACCTGCCTAAGATGAAAATGTCACTTCCTGCCACTTTTGCCAAGAGTGAGAGTATAGAATCTAAACTTGTGGAAATATAAATACGTTCCAAAAATAAATGAATAAATAAATCATCTACATATCTATCCATTTGGTTTTATTTTGATTTTATTTTAAAGTAAGTATGAAATTTTATACTAAATAACTATTTTCATTTGCATATATCTTATATAGTTTTCAAAATAAACATAAGATGTTCATGGATACAGATATTATGCTCTGATCCTAGACAGAAATGTCAAGAATTGATACTTTGACCCAAGGTATTATGCACAGATACTCTACTCTGAGCCAAGAAACAATCTTTTTTTTTTTTTTAAACTATACCAGCATTATTCATATTCATATATACCAACCCCTCCTCTCAGGCAGGATATGACACAAGGTCAATTTGTAAGCGGAGTTTAACAGGTTTGAATTCAGAGTTTTCCTTCTCCTAGACTAGTTGCCTCACCAAGGCTGAAGAACCTAGTCTGCCCTACAATTTACCCATAGCTGGAGGGAGAATGATTGGATTCATACCTTTCCCAAGGGTATTAGTGCTATGTGAAATGCAATCAGTCTCGTGTCGCCATGTCCATTTCCTACGACGATAACCATTACACCACGGGCACCTCCAGCATTATAATAATTTCTAGATAACTTTGAGACAAGTAATTAATGTGCCAGATAAATGAACCTTTTCCTTGTTATTCTTGAATTTGTTAACACTGCACCCAAAATGTTAACATCAAGTAATAACAAGGAGGAAGTTCATTTATCAGAACAATTTCTGACATGTAAAATAATTTCTAAATTGGAGATAGTAACAATGTGATAATTTATCTTTTGGTGGATTTTTCTGCATTAAAACTGATTGACTAAATTAATCAGATAAAATTTAATAAATGATAGCATTGAAAAAAAAACAAAAAAACCTCAATTATTCAAAAATCAACATTAGAAAAGATTTATCATTTGTTGCTTCACTGGAAAGTCAAATGTTGTAAATGAAATCTATTTACTTACCAATGGCTCTTCATTCTTGATTATCCTGACAATCTTGACAGCTTCTTCAGCCTCGTTAACTTCATGTGGAAGAGAAAATAATTTTGGTTCATAGTCACGGCAGGCCACCTTGTCATGAGTGTACAGGAGAGCCTACAAAAAAAACAACACCAAAAAGCAATAGAATTTCCCACACACAACAACAATCACCACTACATAACGTTAAGTAATATATGCAGTACAACAGCAAAAAAATATTTTTCCTTTAAAAGTAATATTGAATAGGTAATTTAGTCAAACATGTATGCCTAAGATGGCCCATTGGTTAGGAAACGTAGCTTCTTTGCTCAACAATTTGAGCAATCAGATTTTTTTTTACTATTTTTGCTGAAGATTCAGGTGGTATGATGGTTATGAAGCAGAAAATGGAATTAGCAATCTAAGTTCAATTTCTGGTTGAGGATGTTTGAACTTACTTTGGAAAAGGTAAGATCCAATTTTTCTACCTATAACCAACTATAGGTAGAATAGTAGGATAGGCTGGTATCTTTAGTTTTGTAGAGCATCTGAATTCAAAACTTATAGCAGGAGTCCCTAAAGCATTGTCTTCAATGTTGTTTTGGCAAAACTTCTGATGATAATAGTGTTAACCCTTCTATTGGACAATACCTGTGACATGTAGAGAGAAAGCTTGTTGTATGAGAAATTTCCCAGTTCTCCATACAACTTTGCCTCGTTCTAAGTACAGATTCATTGTTTCACAAGATGAATGTATGCTATTATATTTGCTGCACATATATAATTTATCTCTGTAAGTAAAACAATGCTCATGAGTTTCTCCAATTTCTTTGGACCACTCTAAGCCTTGGCAATGGCAGATGCATTGACTTGAATGATATCTAAGAATAGGTGCTGGTACAAAAAAGCCATCTCTCTGGAATCAAGTGACATAACTGATACAACAACTAATTTCTTAAATAAGAATATTTTGTCATCATATGTGCAGTAGTCTCAAAAGCTATTGATTTGAAAATGTATCAGTCTGTAAAATCAGTATATTCTTTGTGCTTGTTCTCTTCAAATTTGTTGGTAGGAGAATGTGGTCTTGAGGATTAATGATTCAATTATCTTTATGTACACCTGTTTTTAAAATGAATGATCTTTACTCAAACTGTTACAACATTGTGTTTTTCAGTTGTTATCAAAAATTTTGAAATAAAACTAAATCAGTTTTAAGAAAAAAATGAGACAAGCAATCGCAAATATTTTTTTCTATTAGAGTACAATGTAATTACAAATATCATGAAACACCTACTTTTTGTAGTTAAAAATCAGAAATATATTTTATCCACTTATATAATGAGACCTCAAGTAGAACTATAGTTAAAAAAAAAATAAATGGACATATTCATTGTGACTTGAAGTCAGAAACATTTATGCTGTTTCAACACAGCAGGCAATGAAGTATGTTGTATAGTTATTAGATATCTGCTAGCTTCTGCTTTTGGTATCTTTATTTTCATATTTGTTACCATATTTCTGTTTTTGGTGGGATGAACAGCCTTAGCTCAAACTGGTGTGTATATATTACAATTGTGCTTTAAATCTTTTCCCACATTTCTAATACCTTTAAATTTTAGTTTAAGACTTTAGTTAAAATCTATTTAAATTAATTTAAAGTTACAATTTGATTTGAATTTACTAAATCTTCTATATAATAAATATCCAAATTTTGGATGTTTTATTAGTGTGTTAACCAATATTCTTTGTTTAAAAACATATCAACCTTAGTGGATTATTTAATGCTAAAGTCATCCTCGTAGAACAGAAGTAATGCTCTTTAACTCATAGCTGGGGGAATAAGGGGTTTTATACCTTTCTCAAGAGTATTAGTCTGAAAGTGGAGTTCAAACTCACCTACTTTGAGACCATAATCCAGCACATTAGCCATTACACCACAGGGACTTACCCATAATTTTATTTTAGAGACTCAAGTATAATCCTACTCCTCCATTTTTACCCTAATTTTCTAAATATTAGATTTCTTGAATCATAACTAAGTAAATACAGTAATATATTTTTTAATACTAAGTTTTAAGAATAATTCAAAAATGAGCTTCCAACATGTTTCTTATTTCAGTTTCTAAACAACTATTTAAAGTTGAAATAATCAGTAGACATGAACATTCTGTTACTTTCTGTCTTTTTTTGTGCAGTCAGTTTTAGTAAACAGGGAAATAGCTTAATTATAATTCTGTATTTATAGTTGAGAAATTTGTTTATTGTAAATATGTTTCAGATTTCACATCTCTGATTTCTTCACTTTTGTGAAGTGTAATCTTCAATCATTTTCAGTTGATAGTTTTGTCACTTCCTGAAGCACAGTCTATAACTTGATTGCTGTGAAACAGTGGAAGTAATGGCTATATCACCTTATAATAATTGTTATCACCCTACTTAAAATATAAAGGCCAAAACAAGGGAAATAATCCAAAAATACATTGAGATAGAATTAATTGAAAAATGTGTATAAGATTAAGAACCATAGAAATGCCATTAAAAGTGAGAACAGAATACAAGTCTTAGTAATAAGCATTAAAAAAAGAAAAGAATCATCAAATCATCAAGATCAACTTCTAATCAACATTTCTTTGACTTGGCATTTTCTTACGTATTTCTTGAAAAATCAATCATGCAGAGTTTAACAGGTTCCAATTCAGAGTTTTTCTAATCCTAGACCAGTTGGCATACCAAGGTTAAAGAACCCATTCTACTTACTATTTACCCATAGTTGAAGGGAGAATAGTTGGATTCATACCTTTGCGAAGGGTATTAATGCTATGTGAAATGCAAACAGTCTCATCCAGAATTTGAACTCAGGTAACCATGTCCATTTCCAACAATAATTGTTATATTTAGTCCATGAAATTTACATGCAAATGTAATAACTATTATGGGACTGAAGCAGTATATTTCTGTAGAAGAGCTAACTTTTCAACATGTGAATAATTCACTAGTATAATTTAGAGATCTGTTCAATGTGTTTTTATAGCTGGTGATATGCCATTCATTGTTGATATTAATGTAAAAATGGTAAATCCTAGAAACAGGATATTGGTGTGAAAAATCCAATTTAGTTTAATATTTAAAAATCTGGTAAAATTTAAGAGCTTATAATAAGCTAAAACTAATTATATCCTATTATAGTTGTTAAATTTAGTGAATGAAATAAACTGCATAATGAATTATAAATGAAGGGACAATTTTCCATTTTATCCCAAAACTTCAAGTCAAAACTTAAAATTTTTACAGAATAATAGCAACAGTTACATGCATGTACTGTGTAAAACTCTAAAGTTCTGTACAAAAGTAAACAAACTGCGGCTAATTGTATGACTAACACAATACTTTAGCATTCTATGTTATTTATGAGTAACTTCATAATCATACAATTATGGGTCATGAATGTGATTTGATTTCTTCTGAGAAGTTTGTTATAACATTTGAACTTGTAAAAAGTAAACCATTAGAAATATTCAAATCAATTGGAAGATATCACCAAACTATGAAAAAATTTGGTGCAGCTCTAATGAAGGTATATAAAAGAGATGATAACAGTCACTCTAGGGTTATTTCCCAACATTCTCTTGATAAATGTGAAACTGAATAACTCAGGCCTGACTAGCAGAGAACTTTTCAGGTGCATTGGAGAAAGATCTGTGTCCAGAAGTACTTGATGTCGTCTTCTGAAAAAAGTTGGGACATCAGCGAGATTAGTGACAATGCCTCCATTGCCAAAAATGTATGTACAAAAGCATCTGATATGAGCAGAAGATAATATGAAGGTTAACTTCTCAAGGTTTTGTTCATGGATTAATCTCAGGCTATCCTTGATGGCACTAATAGTTGGAGCAAAGGATGGATCATAAATGGATGAGATCATCATCAATTCTTAAAATGCCCACAAGGAGGAGGAGGAGGAGGAGAGGAATTATGATTTGTGCTGGTATTATAGGAAGTATCCTGTTTGTTCAGTGGAAAGTAACTACAGATGCTTATATAGTTTTCCTGAGAGAGAATATTGAACCTTTGTTAAAAAAGCAAAGGATCGCCTTCAGGAAACCCATCATACTTATGCAAGATAATGCTCCCTTGAATGCAGCACATAAAACTATGGAGTAGCTGCAACAATTAGGTTTCTTTGGACCTCAAAAGATGAACTGGTTGGTCCTTTCCCCAGACTTAAACCCAATCAAAAACTTGCGGGAGATTCTGAAGCAATGAGTTTACAAGAACGGATACCAAAGAGGAGTGGTGGCAGGCAATAGTGAATGTATCATGCGGAATTACATCAGGAGATTCAGAAACTGACATGTTCCATGGGCCAGCACCTTATCCAAGTCATTTCAATAGAAGGATCACTATCCCTAATTAACCAGCTCCACAGTCATTTTTTAAAACTCTGTTTATATGTTGATTTCTATTTATTTAATTACTGTATGCATCTATAACAATTTGTATAGGAAGCTATTAAAGCATTATTTTCTTGTTTACATGAATTTTAATTACACTTGGCTAATAATTTGGAACAGTTATAATTTAAGTAAATTAGGTAAATGACTGTAGTTTCAATGTATTTTTGCAGATCCTTATAATTTTTACACAGCACATGCACATAACTGTTGCCATTGTTACATCAGCGTATGGTTGCAAGGAAAGAACAAAAATAGTTGCAAAAACAAAGAACACAAAGGCAAGTAAAAATTTGAACAATTGTATTGAAAACAAATAAGTAAAAAGTTCAAATAACTGGGTTTGTATAAACGTGTTGATATGGAATTAAAAAGTGGGAAAATTTCCTATCTTTAGTAGTGGTAGGATTGTTAGACTTACGCACATGCAGTCAATCAGATGTTATGAGTGTGGAGAGGAGAGGAGAGGGGTGTTTGGTGATTTACGGCTTAGTCACTTCCTTCAAAGCGGAGAAGAGGAAAGTCAATGTGGGTGATGCATAGTTCTGAGTTTTGTCTCTCTCTTTCTCAGAGCTGGAGTTTCTAGTCTGTTGGTGTTGTCTGCCTTCTTTTGATCTGCCCCGCTGTCAAGAAATTTGTCTTTTATAGTGTTTTTCTCTTCTGATTGGATCAATTGGGTTTTCTTTGTTTTTTACTGCAAAGGTCACGGATTGACTGAAAAATTACTTTTAATTATTTTTATTTTTTTGATCCTACCATTTTGAAGAATGTCTCAGCACCAATAACATCTAGTGTATGCTCTTGTGGGCACCAGTTGCAATCATTGTTTTGTGTGTACAATAAATTAGAAGAGATCTCTTTTGGTCATATAATACCATCATTCTGCAAAATTTCATTAAATTCTACCAACTTGTAGTCTTTG
This sequence comes from Sepioteuthis lessoniana, assembly GCA_963585895.1. Classification (NCBI taxonomy): domain Eukaryota; kingdom Metazoa; phylum Mollusca; class Cephalopoda; order Myopsida; family Loliginidae; genus Sepioteuthis; species Sepioteuthis lessoniana. The sequence goes on from OY757920.1 coordinate 56,876,976, forward strand.
GACAAAATGGAAAATTGTCACCATATTAATAATTTGTTATGCTGTGTATATATATATATACAAAAATAATAACTATTATGGCATGGGATAGAGGTAGGCCAAATCACATAGAGTAATTATTAATGAGTTTTGCTAGCAGACAATTACAAGCGAGTTTGATTGTCACTGGATACCCCATACTTTTGGCCTTGTGTCAAATTAAGCTAAGCTTAATGAATAAGTATCATAGAACAAAATTAGTATATTATAAACCAGTGAGCTAGTTCTGAAAAGAACTATCAAAACCTCAACCAAATATAAACAAAAGAGCATTTTTAGCTGAACAATTTCCTGTAAAGAATTCTGATTTATAATTCATTTTTAAAATGATTAATATTTTGGTTGTCATTATCAAGCTGAATTCAATTTTAATGGATACAAACTAAATGCAATTTATATTAAGTGAAATAAAGATTTCTGCTGCTAATTTTTATGCAACTTTTTTGCATATGAATGATTTTTTTAAAGTAGTAAAACTTTATTTATTATATGTAAAAAAAAATGATGATTAGAATACTGCAAGAAAACTAAAATGAAATGATTTTTTTCAGTGTTTTAAAATATTTCTTTTAGTTCTAATCAATTTCAATATATGTAAAACAGAATTCTTTTATTAGACTTTAATCTTATTTTTT